>VBSM01003157.1:32782967-32827403 GCA_008086735.1 Cheirogaleus medius | reverse complement strand
CACATGTACTCACCAGCAAATTGGTATTAACTGATCAGCACCTAAGTAGACATACAGGAATAACATTTATCAGGTGTTGGACAGGTGGGAGGGGGCAGGAGGGGACGGGTATATACATACATAACGAGTGAGATGTGCATGTCTGGGGGATGGTCACGCTTGAAGCTCTGACTCGAGGGGGTAGGGGAGGCAAGGGCATTATATGTAACCTTAACATTTGTACCCCCATAATATGCTGAAATAAAAAAAATAATATGATGATAGTATTCTATTAATGTTAATTCCATGATTTTGATAATTAAACTGTGTGTATAGAAGAAAATGTCCCTGTTGTCAGGAAAACAAGCTGAAGTATTTAGGGTGAAGTGGCACCAGGCCTGCAACTTAAAGTTGCAGCCATTAAGAAAAACAAAAGAAAATTAGAGCGAGAGCATGATAAAGCAGGTATGTATGGTGACATGTTAACACTCGGGGACACCAGGGGAAGGGTAGACAGGAATTCTTTGTGGGTTTTTTTGCAAATTTTCTGTAAGTCTGAATTTTTCAAAATAAAAAGAAAAGGAAAGTCAGATTCAGGATTGGAGTAATAATCTCACTGAAAATTCAACTAAAATTTGACATATGGAGAGGAGGTCTAAAAGAACAAAATTCTTACCTACCGTAATAAGAAAGTCAGCAGATATCTAAAATCAATACATTTAAAAAGAACAATATGAGAATATCATGCCGGATATTAGAAATATTAGATATCAGAGATCTATATTAGAAATATGGTGATAGCACCAGGAAAAAAAAACAGTGAAAAAAAGTGAAAGCATATATATAGTTGCTCTGAGAAACAGAATTGGTAGCTGAGGAAGAATGGGGCCAAACGCTGCTGTTTTCTGTTATAAGCCTTTCAGCATTATTTCATTTTTATAACCTATGTATATCATTTTGGAGAAAATGGGTAGCGGATGTAAGTCTGTGGGCCCCCTTCCCCGTGGAGGAATGAAGTCTCCCAGCCCAACCCTTCCTTTCCCTCTTCTGAATCCCGCCTGCGCCAAGAGCACCATATTATACCCACGCGTTGGAGATGACCATGATTCTATCAGAGACAGAATGCACGTGGTGGAAGTGGCTATTGAGGTCATTTGCTACAACACAGTCACTTTGGTGGTGAGGCCACCAAGCCATGGTAGCTTCCACCCCGTCTGACACTTCAGCACCTCACTGCAGTGGAGCCCAGGTCTGTGCCACAGCGGCCACTCAACTTGGAACCTGGTGCCGACAGCCTTGGGCCTCACAGGGCAACTGGGCCCAGCATCCTCAGAGCTGGTGGCCCACAGTGGCACCGCTCTGGTCACAGCAGGGGATGAGGCTGCCATTTACCTTTCCCTGGATCCCGGCCAAGCCAGCAGACCTCTGGGAACCAAAAGAGACGCACTCCAGGAAACCAGCAGCAAAAAGCTACGTTCAATTCCCTCTTGGTAATGAAAAAACTCCTCGAGGTCTGTAACCCTGGGGAGTGAGCAGGGCCCAGATCACTCAAAGCAGAACTTCCTCCCGAACCCTGCAGAGGTTGGAGCCAAAAGGAAAACTGAAGGTCACTGGAGAACACAAGAACAGATAGAATGCTTTAATAATCGAACGAGCCTTTCCTCTAGAGTGCCCTAGGAGTGGGAGCGGAGGTGGCAGAGCCCGCACTCCCATTTCATAGTTTAGGAAACAACTGCCTGTCCCTGGGCCCCGTCTCAACAGGTGAGACCACTGACCCGCCGAGCGAAAGGCCAGAATCGTTTTCTGGACACAACCATTAGCATTTCCGGGGTCTGTTTGGCCAGGTCTGCCCCGGCGTGGTGTTATTATTTATGGTCTATTTAATATCCACTTTATAGACAGAATTGGTGCTGCTGTTTTATTCCCAGGTCAGCTCCCTCCGGCACCAAGTGGGCCTCAGAGTCATCGCCGGTCACCGGTAGAAGCTCTGAGCTCGGGGAACAAACGCCCTTCACTATTAGCCTCCGCCCAACACACCGAGGAGGGTTCATCTGTCACACACACAAAGCGGTGTGACAGGAGGGGGCTCCACAAGGTGTAGCCTGGGGCTTTACTCCACCCCAGGTGGTGGCTCTGCCCACCTGGAAACAGGTGGCACCACTGGGGACTCTGCTGGGGTTTCTACCTTGGACTGGCATGAAGGGAATGAGTCTCCCAGGAACCCTAATCCTCGGTGGCTTGCCCAGGGCTGTGGGGGCCAGGGGTCCTCTGGGGCATGGCCCGTGACAGGAGCAGGCACTAGAGTCTGGGGGATCATGTTGTCCCTGAATCACCCAACTCTTTGCAAAGCCATGTCCTGGGTTGTCAAATAGGCCACAATTTTTTGGCTTTCATTTGAGCAAAATAATGGTAAAAAAAACAACCAACCAAAGCAGCAAATAGAAAGGGATGGGGGGAAGTGATGTCGATGGCTCATTAATTATCTAGAAGTAATTAAAAGCCAGTTGCGGTCGGATGTAGTAGCTCAAGCCTGTAATCCTAGCACTTTGGGAGGCCAAGGCTAGAGGACTGCTTGAGGCCAGGAGTTTGAGACCAGCCTGGGCAACATAGCGAGACCCTATCTCTAGAAAAAAAAAAAAAAACATTTAAAACTTAGCCAGGCATGGTGGCGCATGCCTGTTGTCCCAGCTACTCAGGAGGCTGAGGCAGGAGGATTGCTTGAGCCCAGGAGTATGAGGTTACTGTGAGCTATGATGACGCCACGGCACTCCAGCCTGGGCAACAGAGCCACACTCTGTCTCTAAAGAAAAAAACCCCAAAAACTCAGTTGCTTGCAATTAGGTCAGAAACGTACATCAGAATCACCTGAACCTTAAACCACAGATCGCTGGGCCCCTCTCCCCGAGTTTCTGGTCCACTGGAGTGAAATGGGCCCCAAAATCTGCATCTCTAGCAAGTTCCCAGGTGATACTACTGCTCTGATCTGGGGGCCACACTTTGAGAACCCGTCCTAAGAGCTGCAAAGGTGAATGAGATATGCGCTGGGCTCCCAGGAGCTGGCGTGTGTGTTGCAGGGAGGCAGGTACGTGCCGGAAGGACATGCATACACACCAGTGATGGGACAGGCAGCCCTGCTCTGTGCATATATCAAGTGCTGGAGGAGCCCAGGGCCGTGAGGCATGGGAAAAGTGCGCTATCAGGGAGGGCTTCACAAAGGAGGTGACCGATGAGCAATGTCTTTGAAGAAGAATTGTGTGGCAGGCAGGCCGGCCAAGTGGGAAGGTCACTGAAGTCTCTGTCGCCTGCACTGGAGTACAGTGGCGTCATCATAACTCACTGCTGGATCAAGGGCCTGTTAATTAGTCACCAAGGCTAGAGCACAGACAGACAGAGTCCCAGGAGAGAAGCCTGGAAGGCCAGCCACACTGGGATAAAAGAAAGTCCAGGGTTGTCCATAGGCCCTGGGAATCAGGGAAGAATTTTAAGCAGGGTGACGATAAGTTTGGTAAATCCTTTACCTTTCTGCCTCTCAGTTTCCTTGTCTGTGTAACAAGGCAGTGGGCAGTTCTGGGTCTTCTCCAGCCGTGGCGGGCTAGGAGTCACTGGGGGTGGGGGACAGAGTACAAAGCACAGGGACACGATGGCCACTCACAGACACTTGGCCTATTTGGCCATCTGCTGCCCAGAACCCTGGCCCAGCCTGGGAAGCGGAGGCAAGCGACCGAAGCTGTCGCACACATCGCTAATCTCTCCTGGGCCCGACCCCCCCAGGCCCCAGGCTGTGCAGAGCCGAGTGGCCTGGGATTGTGCCTCGGCTCACAATGGAAGGAAGAGGGTGTAGGAGGGAGGTCCCTGGGCTGACCCTGGTATTGTTCTCGGGCCAGAAGAAAGCTTCCTCCTGCCCGGCCGATGCAATGCTAGAAAAGCGCCGTCCAGCCAGTGAGAGTCAGCGCGTCCCGGGGGGGCCGCCTGCCGGGGGCCAGCCTGGGAGCCGGGGCCCATTCACAAATGCCTGCTGGAGAGCACGTAGCCCTGTCGGCCCCCATCCCCCGCTGCTCCCAGTGACAGAAGCTGGGGTAAACGAAAATAACCCGGCTTCTCCGCCCCCAAACTCACCGCTGCCAGGAAGGAGAACGCGACCAGAAACGGCACACTGGCTAATAAAGGAATAATGGATGCTTCACACCCTTGGCAACACCTTCCTCTTCCCCCCAGCCTCGGCGGCTCCTTCCACTGGCAAAGGACAGAGCAGGGAACGTGCTGGCCCAGCGTGCAGTCTTGTTCAACTAGGGCCAGCCCAAGTCGCCAGGGGTATCACCAAATCAGCAGGGGAGGGGGCAGGAGTAAGCCAGCCCCTGGAAACTGCTGTAGGACAGGGACAGTGAGGCTGTGGCCATGTGACCCTGGTCATCCCGGGCCTGCTCTCAGCACTGTGCACCTGCACGCTGCTGCCTCCTCCTCCCGAGCCGGAGCTCACTCCCCTCGCAGGGCTGGGCTGGGCTGGGCAGCTCTTTGTCTCTGCGAGATGGCCTTGGAGGAGGCTGTCCTCAGTCTGGCCTCACTTGAGCTTTCTGTCCCCCAAGCACCCTTGTCCCATGCTGGCCTCAAGCCCTCTGGCACACAGCAAGGGGTTCTGGGTATAGTCTGGCCCAAACAGGGCATGGACCAGATGACCTCTCCGCTGGGGGCAAGTCCTAATTTCTTAGGGACGCTGGCCTGTCCCTAACAAAGTAATAAAACTTCTTCTCTGGACCCTGGAGGGAGACCCTAGGAACTCCCTGAGTCTCCAGGACGAGGGCAAGGATTGGTCAGGCCTAGCCCTCGGCTTCCTGGGTCCTCCTGCCACCGAGCATTTCCCTGCTAAGAACATTCCGCTGAGTCCCCATCTGGTCAAGTCCCAAGATCTCCAGGGCCTCCACCAGCAGCTCTTGCTACTTGTAGAAATGGCTCTTGAGGACTCCCGGACTCCCCTATTCTCAGCAGTCTCCTTTCCTTCTGAACCCCTGCTTGCTCCCTTCCCCATCCCTCGATGCCACACTTCTCTTTCTCCCTATAGACCCACCCTCCGGCCACCCCCCCAAGGCCCAGGTCAAGGTCGGTAGACCTTCCTCCTCCAGGAAGTGCGCACACGCGCACACACACACACAGAGGCACGAAAACCTGGAGAACCCCGAAACTGGCCTGGAATCAAGCCCCCAGAGAGCCAAGACACCTCTGACTTCTGCAATGGAGGAGGTAAAATTTGAACAGGGCCATGAAAGAAGGGGAAGACTGGGGCAAGGAAGAGGGAAGGACACACAAAGAGAGAGGAATGGGGTGAGCAGAGACAGCCTTCTTCGTCCAAACGGCAGGCAGGCAGTCACTGCTCAGGTCTCGGGCTCAGAGGGAGCTGGGGGAACCCAACAGAATCTCTGCACCCCACTCCCACCCCCCCAAAAAAACCCACAGAAGGAACTGTTGGGCTGCTCGAGAACACAGCTCTGGTCTGCCCAGCTGGCCAGCTCTGTGTCTGCTTCCAGTTGCCACTCGGCCACATCACTCTACAGAGTGTTTTTCAAGTTTACAAATGACGACAGGCTATATGGCCTGGCTTCTATTACTATTTGACTCTTAGCACAGCCTTGCAATGTGGAACACGCGTAGCATCCTCACTTTACAGCTGAAGAAATGGAAGCTGGAAGAGAATTATTTTAGATGAATGACCCAGTGTTCTGTGTGTGACGCTGAACGGCTCTCGGATGACTAAAGTGAATGAAT
This sequence comes from Cheirogaleus medius, assembly GCA_008086735.1. NCBI lineage: Eukaryota > Metazoa > Chordata > Mammalia > Primates > Cheirogaleidae > Cheirogaleus > Cheirogaleus medius. The sequence continues at coordinate 32,821,667 of VBSM01003157.1, read as the reverse complement.
TTTAGGATTTTTGCCACCTGTTTTAACTCTCAGGGTTTTTCTCTGTTTATATTCTAGATCAGTGTTTGGCAAACGTTTTCTGCAAAGGGCCAGATAGTAAGTATTTTACGCTTCGCAGGCGATAGGGTCCACGTGGCAACTGTTCCACTCTGCAGTTGCAGCGAGCAAATGAACGGGCGCGGCTGTATTCTGATAAAACCGTATTTGCGAAAACAGGCAGGAGGGCTGGTCTTGGTCCGTGGACCGAAGTTTGCCAATCCCCCGTCTAAGATCCTAGCGGTGTTCTGAATCATTGAGGTCGTCTCACAGCGGAGGCCGACTTTCCTGGACCCCTGGAGCCTGCGCCACCCAGCCCAGAAAGCGCTTGTTGCCTCCAACCCTGGCTCCCCGAGCTCAGTCCCTCGGGGAGGTGGGCAGGGGAAGCCCGTGTGGGAACCCCGGCCCCACTCGGCCTGTCACCTCTTCCTGATGAACTTTCCTGGTTTTCACCAACAAAAGTCTTCACCCCCCAAATCATCATGTCTTTAAAAAAGACTCACAAGCAACAAAAATAAAAATGGGCTCGCCTGGCAGAGCACGTTGCCCATTCCCAGCAGACCCTGCTACCTGGAGGCCTCAGACAGGAAACCAGGGACTGAAGAACTTCTGGTCTCCCGTATTGTACGGGCGCCTATTTTTGTCCTCAGGGAGGAAGCACTGGGGGGTGGGGGGTGGCCAGAGGGGCAGAGGGGCTCCCTAGGTAAGCGCCCTCCTCGCTGGCCGATGCTGCTCTTGGGTCCGCAGGGATGGGGGAGGCCACTAGAAACCTGCCTGATTTAAAAAGAAGTAAAAATCATATTTCTTCCTCTTTCCAAGCTGCCAGCAGGGGCTTTTCTCTTTCTTTCTTTCTTTGTTTTTCTTCCCCTTTCCATTTCTATTGCCCTCAGCCGTAGAGAGGAAAAAAAAGACATCCACTTTCTTGTTCTTGCTTAATAAGGAAATGACATTCACCCCTCACTTGCCGTACGTGACTACCGTCGTCTAGAATTAGAAAATGGTTTTCCCGCCCCTCTTCCTCCTCACGGTCGCGCCTCACGAAGGGGTGGCAGAGGGGTCAGGCTGCCTGAATCTTAATCCCTGCTATATACTGTGATTTGGGGCAAAGTATTTAGTCTCATTTCTCCAATCTGAAAAATAATAATAGAATAAACACTTCACACGGTAGGCAGGGGAATTCGGAGATGGCGTGTGCAGGGATGTCGCTCAGACGGTGCTCAGTTCATATTAGCCGCTGGGATGGAGGCACGAGTTTGGGACGGGGGCACTGGGTGTGAGTCCCTCTGGGACAGGAGCGAGTCAGAGCTCATTTGGTCATCCCACCAGTGTTTAATGCGTCCTTGGATGTGCCCAGGTGGCACCAGGCTCCAGTGGGAGAGCACAGACGCACAGTAGAGTGCATGGTGACGGCCGAGAGTCAGGTGTGGGGGGGTGGGAGCTCTAGGACGGGACGCAGTGTTCAAGAGGCCTTACTGAGGAGGTGACACCTGACCAAAGACGTCAAGTCTGTGAACTGAGGCCAGCAACAGTATGCACACGGGACAAGGACAGGGTAAGATAAGAAAAAGCAGGTACCTTCCCAGTTCCTGGAACCCAGAGAGCACTCTGTGGATGTTCACTAGAGTGACCGTTGACGTGTCATGTTCACTGTTGGATTCTCGTGAAGGGGACATTTAGAGGACCATGTCCCCATCCATGGGAGGGGTGCCCGGCCCCTGTGTTTTAACTCGGTCCATCATGGCTTAGACAACGCCTGGGCCACAGAGAGGTGCCTGTCAGTGCTGGTGGCCTGAATGAATGAAGTCAGGCCGCTCCCCACACGCGAGCGTGAGGAGGCGACAAGCAGCGCTTGAGGAAGGGGACAGGGCCTGGGGGTGCGAGGTGGGGCTCGGTCCTCACTCCACTATGTTCCTGATGCCAGGATATTTCAATGATCCGTATGCCTGTGGGTTAGCATATCTCGGAAGTTTCCAGAAGACTTGGCAACAGAGCTGACACAGCTCTAGGGGAAGACAGTCATTCCTTCCCATCTGGAGGCGGGAACCCCGCTACTGCGCCTGGGTCTGCGGCTTCGCCCCAGCGCCCGGCGGCCCTGCCCAGCCCCGCCACCGAGCAGCAACAGCGCCGCCTGCTGGAGGAGCCAGGCCGCTCCTGCATCTGCGCCACTTTGACTCCTCTGAGCACTGGAGTCGCGAAGACCTCGGTATCACTTCGAGAGGCAGTGATTTTCAGTTTGGAAGCTCATCTGTCCCTCAGCATTCTTTGGGGAGGTGTGTTTTTTTTTGTGGGGAGGGGTTAAGTCTCACTCTGTCCTTGTCTGGACCAAGCAGAGGAACCAGGAGCGTAACTCAAGTCTCCTGCCCCTTCCGCTAGCTGTCCCCTGTCCTTGCTCTGGGGCCTGTGTGAACACCTGCCTTGGACACACGCTCATGAGGCCAGAAAGCCACTTCCTTTCCCTGAGGCTTCACGGACCCTCAGTGGGGCGTGCTCTGGGCACATCCGTGAGGCCAGAAATCCCACGCGCCCAGGCCACACCGGCTTCACAAGGGGGGTACACATTGCGTACCCCACACAGATCAGCAACGAGGGTCGCAGGGGCCGAGCGTTCCAAGTCAGAGTGACCTAGTAATTACCTGCCAGCGGGCACAGAATCTGGTCTCAAAACTGCCTAGCAGAAGAAAGGCAAAAAGAGAAGTCAGTTGGGCTGTGCAGTTCCTATTGCCGAACAAAAGACAGCAGACATAACGTTTGTCTGATGGAAAATTTGAGAAAAATGATCAAATAAGTCCTTATAGAAAGCCTTGGGCAGGACATTGGGTAATTTGATAATTCAAAAAACGACGTCTTTCACCGGGTCTTGTCTAGGACACAAGCACCCAGGGCCGTGGGTGGCATAGGAGGGGGCGTTCCTTAGGGTCCTGCGGCCCCTGTGTCCCGGGAGCAGGAGAGGATCTACCGGTCACTCGGGGACCGTCTAGGGAGCAGAGGGACGGTGTCTTCCTAGTGTTGGTCGTGACGAAGGGCTGTGGCGCGTGTGGGGAGAGGCCGAGTCACACTGAGGAGAAACTGCTCAAGGGACACCTCGGGGAGACGGAGCCCGGGGGTGGGGGCTGTCTCGGACCAGCGCTGAGGCCAAGACCTACTGGGACTCCAGTCCCTGCCTTCAGGTTGAACTCGGTCAAGTTTAACTCTCCTTGGATCACAGAGCTCCGTCCTTCCCCCTCAGCACAGCCTGCCAGCCCACTCTTCCTTCCAAGGGCAGAAGCCGCCACTTGTCACTCCCCCACCAGTGACTCCCCTGCAGGCCCGGGTGAATGGGACAGCACCCCGACTCCCGGGAAGGCACCCCTCCTCCTCCGTGCCGTGGCTCTCCTGGAAGTCGCTGCTCCCAGGGACCGACAGGGAAGGGAGGGCTCTGGAGCGGCCGCCTTTGCACAGCAGGGGACGTTCTGGCCACAGAGGGGCTTCCTCCTCCTCGGTGTGGCCATCTCCTCCACCTCCTCATCCTCTCCCTTGTCGTGAGGAGGAAGGGCCTTGGCGTTGGCTGGGGTCATTTTCAGGACAAGCTGCACACTGAGCGCAGACAAGGAGGCGGGGTCGGGGAAGACACCTCTGGCTGCTGGCGCTGGGGACCAGGGGACTTCCCGCAGCAAAGCCCCACGAGCCTGCAGAGCGGTGCGCTGGTGCCCTCTAGCGGGCGCACATCGCCGTGCAGCCATCTGTCCGGGCCCAGCCTCGGCACCCGGGTCCCTCTCAGAGCGGGACTACAATGACTGGCCTGCCCACATCACCGCAGACACTGCAGGCCGGCCAAACCCTCCACCCATGGAGCTTCACAGCAGAGATGCCAAAAGCGCAGGCGGGACACCAGCCCCGTGGATGGCATTGGGGTTCCCCTAGAATTCCAGTCTGAGCCCAAGCGAGTGGGTCTCAGCTCCTGCCCTACCCTATGGCTTCGCCACTCAGAGCCATGACTAAACCCTGAACCCATGTCCCTGTGTTCAGAGCCTGCTGCTGCCCTTCCTGAGCAGAGCTCTTGGGGAGCAATGCCAGCCTCGACTCACCAGAGATGGCCGTGTTTGTGGACGCCATGAAACCTGTCTGTGGGCTACCCCCGCCCCAGCACACCTGCTCCTCTCCCTGCAGCCACCACTGCAGGAGACAGACCTTGGGACAATCAACATCACCAACTTCAGCCCTTACGACCTAACTAAATGCCTGTTATATATGCAAGACCATTCCTGGCAGTGGGGGTGAGCCCTGGACATGGACACCTACTGCCTGCCCTGCTGCCCCAAGTCCTTGGCCCCACGGTGGGGATCCCTGAGGTGAGCACTGCAGTGAGACTCGCCCCCCACCCCCAGGGTTCATTGCCCACTGTGGAAACACAGTCAGGCTTTGTATGGAGAAATTGGCCAGGCACTGAGGCGTCAGCATCTGACCCCCAACTGAGGCACCTCCTCCTGGGACCATTGTGGCATGTGCCCCATGTGTGACTCCTAGGGAGAGATAAGCTAGCACTCCTGGGAGATCTACAATAGGCACTAAGTCTGGGGGCCACTGGGGCCCTCTGCTTTGTCCTCAGCCACTCATTCAAGCCCTGGACTGCAGCAACTGCAGCAGCACTGGGGAGCAAGGTGGGTGCCCAGGGAGAGGACCCAGACTTCACCCTACAAGGACTCTGACCTGGGCAAGGCACCCGTGTTTGCTCAGGGATTTACAGTGTCACTGTTGCAGAACTGTAATCTCTGTGCATGTCTCATTCCCTCTACTAGACTGTACCTCTCCTAGGGAACTATATCTTAGGCAATTCTTTCTCTCTCTAAAAGGCTTGAGCAAAGCCCTTGCCCACAAAGATGAGTTAAATGAGCAAGCTGGGGAAGAAGACTTGGAGGAGGCATGTGCTGCGCACTGAACAGCCGGGTGCTCACACCCGCCAGCCCTTGCAGCTGGGTGGGACCAGATGACTAGTTCTGTCCAATGGGCTATGAGTGAAAGTGACACTTCTGGGCCAAAGCATTTAAGACCCAGAGCATGACCCTTCAGCGGCTCTCTCTGCCCCTGTCAGGACCACCCCGATGCCATAGGTTGAGATGGCAGGGCCACAGAATGGAATCCAATGAAACTTGAGTCCCCAAGGAGCAGCCCTGGAGATAGTTGGGCCCTCAGCAGAATTTCAGGAAGCTAGAAATAAATTTCCGCGCATGAAGCCACTGAGATTTTGGAGTTTGTTAAATATCATGTCATGGCCTATACGATCCTAATACAGGAGATGATGGAAAAAATCCTGTTTTGTACATACAAAAAAAGAGTGTTCTAGAAATCACACCAACAAGAGCAGACCCAGGTTCATGTTGAAGTTCTCCTAGGAAATAGTGGGAGAAACTCACAGGCAGAAGGATGGACTAATGTCAAGGCAGACAAAAGTCCTGCCTTTCTTGGATGCTCTAGACAGTGACAACGATGCACCTAGAAGGGATGCTCTTCATTATAATCCACTCAAGAATGCTGGTGCTAGGGTTATGAAGATGAATGGAACATGGCCCTGCCCTCAGGCAGTCCAGAGTCGAGGAAGGGGGTCTGGCAGTTCAACAGCAGGTGCAATGTGACTGGAACTCCGGGGAGCCTGGCAGGTGGACTCCTAGACTCCGCCCTGCGCATCTGAGAAGGCAGCCCAGGGCAGGTGTCCTGAGCCGGCAAAGGAGTGCATCAGGCAGAGAAAGGGTGAGCTGGATTCTGGGCAGAGGGAACTAACTGCCAGTGAGAAAGCCAAGGAGAGAGAAGGAACAGGGCAGATCCGAGAAGCGGCTCGGTGGGACCACAGTCTGGCATGGGGAGCCCAGGACAGAGGCAGGGCAGGTGGGCTGGGTCACGTAACAAAGCCTTGTGTCTGCTGAGACATCTGAACAGGGCCAGAGGGGCCAGAGATGGGGGCCCGGGCCTCTTGGGGCTGGGGAGATGGAGCTGGTAGGATCTTTATGGCTGTCTTCTTCTGGGGGAAAGCAGAGGGAAGGAGGGCAGTGGGCTTCAGGGCAACTCCCCTACATGCCCCTCTCTCTCTTTCTGGCCTCCAGCTGGGGAGGGCAGACGAGCCCTGATGCTCATCTCTGCGCAGGCCCAAGCCTGCCATGGGAGGGCTGGAGGGCCCAGGCTTGGGATGGGCTTTCTCTTCCACTTGGTGGTCTTCAACTAGCTGCATAGTGTCTCCTAGGTGAATGCGGAAGTGGGGGGTGTTTTTGGTGGTCACCATGACTGTCCCTCCCCAGTGATTGCCATTCAATGCTTTAGGCCAGGAACCCTAAATATCCTGTATTGAATTGGACACCCCCAAGAGGTGGTCAAGCCTTGAGCATTATCAGCTAGTATTTCAGGTTTTCAACTTTTGCTGCTAATTGGCATTTCCTATAATGCTTTAAAAATGTGGATTCCTGGGTATGATTCACCGGGTGTGGTCACCAGCCTCCAGGTGTTCACACCTCTGTGCAGGCTGTCCCCATACTATACCAGGGGTGGCCTGTGCAACCAACATATAGCATATGGCAGAGTGGTGCCATGTCCTTCTGAGATTAGGTTGCGAAAGATTGTGACTTCTGTGTTGGATTCATTTTCTCTCTCTCTCTCATCACTCGCTTTGGGGAGAGCCAGCTGCTATGTTCCGAGGACACATAAGCAGCCTCCTGCCCTCAGCCATGTGAGCAGCCACCACGGGAGTGGTCCTCCAGCCCAGGAACCCCTTCTGATGACCGCCTCCCTGCTGCCTGGCCACCAGCTCGACCTCCACACCTCCAAAGAGAAGCTACACCAGAGCCAATAGCCGAGTCGCTCCCAGAAAGTGTGTGCCATAATATATGTCTGTTACTTTAAGCTGCTCAGTTTTGAGCAATTTGTGACACAATAACAGATGACCAACACAGAGAGTCCAGGGTGAGACCCAGACGGCTGTAGAGGTCAAAGGTCCCCAGGCAGTTCCGATGTGCAGCCAAGGTCCAGCGCAGGGCCTCAGGGGCTTGTCTGTCGATAGTTTTCTAAAAGCAAAGCACATCCAAAATGTGTGTCGTGAAAATGTGTGTGTGTGTGAGTGTGTGTACTGTGTGTGGATGTGTGTGGGGTATGTATGTACGGTGTATGTATACATGTGGAGTGTGTGTGGTATGCCTGTTGTGTGTGGAGTGTGTGTGGTATGCATGGTATATATGTGTGGTGTATGTGAGTATGGTGTGCATGGTGCATGCATTTGTGTGTATACATATGTGATGTGTGGTGTGTGTGTGTATGTTTGGGTGCAAATATCAAAGTCCTTCCACGTGTGTCCCTGGGCTGAAAGCAGAGAGCAGGGAGAAGACCTCCAGCACTGGCGGCCTTTACGGCTCAGCCTCATACGTGGGCCCTGCAGAGCCAAGAGAGCTTGCTGATTTACATGCCTTGATGAAACAGAGACAACCCAAGAATCGCTAGATTACGTATGATACCTCAGAGGACCTTGGTCTGATTATTATCAAAATTTGTACGGTAGTGAATCATTTCTCTAAATGGAACCATTCTCAGCATCCTGATTCAGCGGTTCTGGGAGAGCTGCGCAGGCGCCCTAGAGCTTGCTCATTCAGCATCCTCATCCCCACCCCCTGCCCCAGAAGTACCCTCAGGCACCTCTGAGGAACCCCGAGGGCTTCATAGTTTGCAAACCCGTGACCTAGTCCAACTGTGTCATTTTACTAACTCATAAACAAAAGCCCACGAAGGGACAGTCACATGGCATGGCTGCGGCAGATGTCCAGAGTTGGGTTATCCTGGCCTCTTGTCCAATCTCTCCACTGCCTGGGATGCCCACAGCACAAGAGTCACCCAGGGCCTTGGTGACCGTGGGTGGCAGTGTGGGCACAGCCCATGAACCAAGGCCCATCATCCAAGCTTCTCACCAGCACCAATGTCCTCTTCCACGAGAAACAACTCACTGGGGCGGAGGCAGAAACTCGCTCCCTCCTCCCACCCCCATGGCCTGGTCGCCCTCAGCAGGGGGGGCTTGACTGGCAGTGTTCAGTCCTGGGAATAATGACAGCAGAAACCGGCACAGCACCCACGACGTGCCACACGTGAACTCAGTGCTTAATCTTCCCAACCACTCTATGAAGCAGATATGGTTATTTGACACGGGAGGAAACTGAGGCAGAGCGAAGGTAAATGACTAGCCCAAGACCCCCGCAGGGCCAGGATCCTGTGGGGTCCAGTCTGGGTCTGGACACCAAGCTCTTGACCCCTGCCCTCTGCTGCCTCCCACCCGGCCAGCAGTCCAGCTCTCCTTTCCCTGCTGAGCAGAGTAAAAGGTCCTCCATCCTGCTCCCTGGAGGAGCTAGAGGACAGTCACCAAACAGGAAAGAGTGGTCGGACCTGTTACTTTTCCAGCTATGACTCCCAGGCTTCTAGCTTGAAGGACATTGAGCGATTAGCACCTCGCCTAGGGGGCTTGCCACCTAGCTAGGGTCTCTCAAATGCACTTTTTCTATCAATAATGAATGCTGTAGGCACTTAGGAATGGAGTGATAAAGTGATAACTTCTAAGTACTTTACCCTTTTATCTTCTGCGCTAAAGCTGGCTTTACATCAGCGATAATTTAATATAGATCCAGCCCAGAGGATATCTCAGGAGCTGATACTCCGTGCCTTTGACTTACTCGCCACAGCCTGGGCCCTGTTGATTCTTCTTCCTCTCAATTTATAGGGAAATTGCAGGAACAGTGCAAAGAACTCCCTCATCCTCCTCACTAAGATTCTCCTCCAGCTGTTAAAACTCCCCCGTGCGTGCCCTTCCCTCCCTCTGTGTGTCTACAAATCATTATCATCATCTTTTTCTAAACTGTTTGAGGACACACTGCAGACATGAGGCCCATATCCCTCAAATATCCATCCTAGTGTGTATTTCTCAAAAGCGAGGACACTTACCTACATGACCATGACACAGCCCTCCAAGTCAAGAACTGACATCAAGGCAAAACCACTGTCCCACCCACAGACCCTTCACATTCTCCAGCTGTCCCGATAGGTCTCGATTTCCTTCTGGTCCAGGATTTCAGCAAAGAACACCTGCTGCATTTAGTCATCTGCCTCTACAGTCTCTTACAACCTGGAAGACTTCCCTGCCCTTCATGTCCAAGCAGTTTCAGAGAATGGTCCTTATACTCATTTCCTCGTGACCAGGCTTAGGCGGTGCTTTCTTGGAAGGAAAACCCCAGACATGATGTTGGGTTTTCTTAGTGTGGCCCATCCAGGGCACATGGCATCTGTTTGTCCCACCACTATGGAGGCTGACCCTAATCACCCAGTCAACTTGGAGCCTGCCAGGTTTCTCCACCACAAAGTCACCGTATTTCCATTTGTAATAAGCTGACCTCTACATGTGCCCCAGCCCAGCACCACTGAGAATGTTTCCATCCTGCAACACAGGGAGGGGAATCCACAGCCCAGTGGTCTCAATGAGTTAAAATGACAGAGTTCAAAATCCAGGGAGTGCAAGACATCTTGATATCGCAAGGCAGAGAACCAGAAGGAGAGAGATGCACACAGAGGGAAATCCAGAAATCAGAGACCCTCGAGTCTTTGGCTGAACACTAATTTGTACATATGTGTGAGGAAACTTCCAAGGCTATGAAAAAGCCTTAAAGGAATAGATGAAAGAATCCTCTGAGATCACTTGGGGTTGGAAACAGTTTGTGTTTTTCCAGTTGGGGGTATACCTACTAATACACAGGGCATTGGGCAGCAATCTCAGAAGCAGTAGAGCAAAATCTTCCCTAGACATAAGTCTTCTTGCGTTAATAAAGCTTTAAAGCAACTCTCAAAAGATGCAATCTACTTTTAAGTAACTTAATTGTGTTCTAGAACAAAACCCAAAATATTCAAAAAAATTAAAAAAAAAATTCAGCACCCAACAATGTAAAGTTCCTAACATCTAGCCTCTAATATAAAATTATCAGGCATGCAAAGAAAAATATGGCCCATAACCAGAAGACCAATCAATGAATAAAAACAGACTCTGATAAGACATGGATGATGAATTAGTGGAGAAGGACATTAAAATGGCCATTAGAAATAGGTTTCATATGCTTTGGAAGAGAGGATAAAGCACAAGAAATGAAAGATATGAAAAAAAAAGGATACACATTGAACTTCTAGAGATAAAAACTACAATATCTGAAATAAAAGAAGTACCCTGGATAGGATTAAGAGTAGATTAGACACTACAAGAAAAGATTAGTGAACTTGAAGACATAGCAACAGAAACTATCCAAAATGAAACACAGAGAGAAAAGAAAGATTGTCTAAAAATAAGCAGAACTTTGGAGCACCATGGGAAAACAGGAAGAAGCATAGCATACCTATTATTGGAACCCTAGGGTTGAGGAAGGGGGAGGAATAAAGACTGAAAATTTTCCAAATTTGATCAAATTATAAACCTACAGATCCAAAAAAACCTCAATAAATCCCAAGTGGGTGAAACATGAAGAAAAAAAAAATCACACCAAGGCATATTATAATCAAACTGCTGTGGTCTTAACTATATGCTCTGTTATCTCTCATTGACAGGCCCAAGGCATGAACAGAGAAGAAACACAATGGGAAAGGCACTAGGAAGAAAGGAATAGTTGTAGGTAAAATGATAAGATGGACTCAGGAAGGAAGGGAAGGGTGGCAGGTGAGTATGGTGGTGGGTCACCCGCAGCGGCAGGCTCAGTCACTGTAGAGGGTCCTGTGCTCTCACCCCCTGGGGCAGGCCCAACCCCATCCCTAGGAGCAACCAGACTCCTGCTGTTCCCACTGGAAGTCCAGCACTATAAGCATCTTGAGACCTGGATTCACTGCATCTTTGCTGAGTGAATTCTCTTTGACCTGGAGTGTGGCCCAATTCTGGGACTAAAGGCCAATCAATGACAAAATCAGCAAGCACAGCACACACCTGTGGCTGTGCAGGACAACTCTACTTTTCAGAAGCCTAAAGATGGCCCTGACCACATCAGAAACCCCAACAGCCCTGCCAGTCCCACCTGAATACCCTGCAGGATGCCTCACCTGCAGAGGTTTCAGGTCAAGGGACAAAGACTTCCAAGTTCTCTGAGTTGCCAGTGCATGGCCTATTTCATCCCTAGAGGACGTCAGGCCTGCCACCAGTACCCATAGCATCGCCAAGAGGGGCTGCCACACATCTGTCACCATGGGACACCCTGGACCATGGCAGGTACCTATCCATGCCCACCTGCCACTGCCAAACATGTGGTTGCATCCCTTTCTGGAGCAAGGAGCCAGCAAGAGTGCTTTGAGGCCCTTCCCAGGCAGAGGATCAGGACCCCAAGGGTGGGGCAAGGTGTTAGAGCATCTGCCCATGAACCTACCTGCCAGGCCGGGAGGACCTTCTCGATGTCATTCAGGTTGATACTATCTCCATCTTCCAGCTTCCCTTTGCCACACCTGGATCAGAAAAGACAAAAAGGCATTGGAAGGATGGCTCATTGGTGCATCCTGTCCCAGCAAGCAGGAGAGGAGGGACGGTCAGGAGATACCTGGTCCTGCCATCCCTCAAACCTTGCAGAATCAGCTGTCCCACCCAGAGGAAATGGCTCTAGAGATGAGGGTCCTACTCCCCCAATGCAACAGCCAACCTGGAAGGAGGTAAGAGAGGAATCAAAGTTCTCCTTGACCCTTCCAGACAAAGAAGCTAAGCTCCTTGCTAATGAATACCCCAAAGCTTGTCATAACTCCTACAAAATCCACCCATCTTGCCCTATTACACCAAAGGGAAGATGAGTGAACAGAGAGACCAAGCAACTTTCTCAAGGTCACACAGGCTGGCAGGGGCTAGCAGAGAGCTCAGGGGGGCTTTCTTCCTCCTTGGCTTGACTTTGGGCCAGTCCAACAAGCCCAATCAGATATCATACACTTTGTCTTCATGTCCTCTGCCAGTGGGCGTGCCCTCAGGCCAGAGACGCCGGCCCCAACTTACTGGACAAGGGTCTCTTTTTTCTATTAATACATATTTAAGGGGGCAGATTCTAAAACCAGACTGCCAGGGATTGAACCCCAGCTGCTAACTAAGGTGGTTACTAACCTGGTGACCCTGTGCAAGTCACTTAACACCCCTGTATCTCAGTTTCCTCATTTGTAAAATGGGCATAACAAATGTACCTAACATCACAAAGCAGCTGGAAGATTAAATTAGTTAATGCATCTAAGTGCTTAGACGCTTAGAACTGTGCCCCAAACATAGTAAACATTATATATGGCCATATATATTTTAATCATAAACAAAGGTAATAATGAAATAAAATTATAATAAATAAATAAATAAGGTAAATACATTACTACTACCATGACTACTTTTACTACTGCTACTATTGTTCTTGTTTTGGGGGCAAAAAGGCAGCAAGGTGACTGATTAGGGACATAGTCTCTGGAGCTAACTCAGCCTCATGCACGTTGCTCAATTTCTGGGTCTCCTGGTTTCCTCATATGTTAGAAGTGAATTTGATAACAGTTCCTACCCCTCTGGGCTGTGCTGAGTTTTAACTATCATGAGGCAAGTGCTTAGAACAGGGATGGGTGCACAGCCAGTGCACGGTGTCATTAGCAGTACTGACTACTGAGGTATGGTGAGGGCTGTCCCACACGTTGGCGACAGCATTTTCCGGCTGCACAGTTAATGCAACTCTCGCATCTCAGAGTAGTTAGTTCATTTGTTTAAATATTCACCAAGCATCTCTTCTGGTTTTGGTCCTGTCAACAAAAATAAATCAGTTGTAGTTCCTGCCCTCAGACAGCTAAGAGCTCTTAGCAGGAATCCTGAAGTCACATCTCCCAGTGCTGTATGCCTCAGCACCACCAGGGGGCAGCATGAGATCAGTGCCCTAAAGTCCTAGGGCCAGAGGAGTCCCCAAACCCAGAGGAAGAGAAACTGGCAGCCACCGGCAGCAAAGGCTTGGGTGCAAGAGAAAGAAGGACAGGGTATAAGCCGAGCCTGCACCCGATGGTTCATTTCCTCATTCACCAAATGCTTCCGTGCCAGGCTCCGGGCAGGGGCTGGGGCCCAGGTGCAGACAGCGCATGGCACTGGCCCTCCCGTGTCTGGAGGGAGAATCAGCTCCCCCAGCACAGCGGCCAGTGCACTGCAGAAACCCAGAGCAGCGGCACCTGGAACTGTCTGGGGGAAGGTCAGGAGGAAGGTGAGACGTGAGCTGGTCAAGCACAGGGAATGTGGGAGAATGTTCCACAGCGCAGGCAAATGCCAGGAGCTAAGAGCAAATGTGCTGCCCGAGTCTGGAGTGGGTGGGCCAGGGCAGGGTGGAGCTGCAGAGGTGGCGGCAGGCGGAGCCAGGGTGGGGAGGGGTGCAGGGAGATACAACTGGGGTGAGAGAAAAGATGTGCTGGACTGCAAGTGAGAACGTGGAGAAAGGCCTGGAACATCCAACCATCTTTTAACTCATAGATCTGCCTGATGGAGACAGGCCGCCAGCGAAAGCACCAGCTGCTTGTTGTTGCCTGTGTTCTGCACCTGCCAGGGCCATGGGGGAGGAGAGCTCTGGGGACTTGGTGGCCTGGACTGGCTGACACCCCTCCCCCATGTCACTTGCAGGTAAAACACACCTCAGGACTCTTCCGCATGCACTGAACTCCACGCACATGCCGGCACCAGCCTAGCGCACTACAGACATGGCCTGCTGTTCTCACCCCAGCAGCCCGGGGTCGGGCAGCAGGCGGTATGCAGGGGAGGGCTGCTGTCCCCCCAGACCTGCCCTGGTCAGGGCTCAGAACTCCCTGGAGGACTGCAGGTTTGGAGGGCAGAGGTGGCTATGGATGAGCTGAGTCACTGCTGCCAACAGGGTTTCCAAGGCAACAGCCTTCTCTGATTTCTGTCCCTCCATGGAAACACAGGCTGCAGGAAACCTTGGCGACCAAGTGGTACCCTGCTTCTGAGCAAGGCTGCAGTGGCTGGCACGTGGAGTCTGTCCCCACTAAGGCAGGACTGTAAGGGGGACACTTAGAGGACTCTAAGGGGGACACCTGGCCACAAGGTGGCCACAGGACGCTGCACCCAGACTTCCTGGGAACCTGGTAGTGACAGGTTTTGGCCAGAAAGTGTGTCCATGGGAGATCCCAGGTGACTCAGCAAAGCTGGCAGGCTCCTGGTGAGCGGGTGAGCCTAGCCAAGCAACTCAGGCCCACAGCTGGCATTGCAGGTGTGGCTGGCTACTCTGGTTTCAGAAGGGACAATGCCCTCAGCACAAGGGGAATCATAGCTTCCCTAGATAGCCATTGATCACCACTGCCAAAAGGCATTTTGTCATGAAGTTAGGTAATCTCTAGGAACTGGTGCAGAAACCTTCTGCATGCATTCCCCATCGGACACCTGTAGTAGGTAAGGCAGCACCACCACTTCGATCCCCTGGGCCTCAGTTTCCCCACTGGTTTCACCAGCTATGTGCTCCCAGGGGACACAGGAGAGACTGCAGCTGCCCAGGGAAATACTATCTCTCTCCAAAGCCTTTCCCAGGTGGTTCATCCTACAAAGTGCTCTCTTTTCTAACCCCTTTTGCAAGCACTTTATTTAACCCCAAACCTGGCATCACACTTTACACTGCCCACGCTCCAAATAGGCACCGCAGAGTCTAGTCATCGTTTTTCTCTATATATTCTTAATCATGAATAAGTTCATGTCTCCTTTTCCCAGCAGACTGAACTGGCCTTTGCTTCTGGGCAAAGAAGCATGTTTGTATTGTGTGTGCGTGTGTCTGTATGTGGATTTTCCTCATGGCACCTAGAGTGACAGACTGGCTCCTTGGACTTGAGAGAAGTGCGATGCTCCTCCCGTTCCCATGGCGCGCCCCGCCTCCTGTCCACCCCACATCAGGGCAGATGGCAAGCAGCGCCTCTGCCGAAAACCCACTCCTCAATGCCACTGGCTAAGTAAAGGCCGCCTTTCCCGAAGACAGGACTGTGGAGGCCAGCCCCGCGCCGCTGCAGCTGGCTGGGCGGGCTGAGCAGGCAGTGAGGGGACAGGTGGCCAGCTGTGTCCCTCCCACGCTCTGTCTCCCTCTAACAGGTGCCTCCGTACTCAACCAGGGATGGGGAACCTGCGGCCTTAAGGCCACATGCCCTCCTAGGTCCTTAAGTGAGGCCTTTGACTGAATCCAAATTTTACAGCACAAATCCTTTCATTAAAAGGGATGCAGCAGAGAAAGATGGAGCTTTTCTTGCCTTGTTTGGTGCTTAAAGAAAGAAAAATCTTGAAATCAGAAGGATGCAGGTTCCCCACCCCTGCTGGGCAGCCATCTCCCCCCTCTACCCAAAGGAAAATGGAACCCACAACGGGTAGGACAGTGAAAAAAAGAGGCGTGGTGAGAGGGTGGGGACCCCTGGGAGAGTCTGATGCAAGTGATGGGTCTCTCTGAGAAAAACACACCTGTGCACACACACGCAATCTTGAAGAAAACTTCAAGGAGGTTGGGGATACCCCGGTGTGAAGACCCGGCCACTGGATGGCGTCAGAAGGCCTGGCCTTACGTCATGGCTCTGCTATTTAGGCAAGTGCTTTGCCCCTCTAAGCGTCATTTCTCTCACCTCTAAAATGGGGATGAGACCGATCTTCCTGTGGGTGGTTGCTCATTACACTGTAAGGACAGGCCAGTGCTGCCGTGGGAAGGGGTGACCACTAGGGGTGGTCGGGGCAGAGATAGGAGCAGGAAGACACGTGAGACACAGAAAAGTGTCCAATAATGTCAGTTATGCTTAGATCTGAGTGACAGGGAGACACGAGTGTGAAAGGGAGGGCTAGAAGAAAAAATAAGGGTCATCGGTACAATAATTGAACACAAACAAAGAGGATGAGGAGAAATCAGAACCCTTGTATGTTGCTGGTAGGAATATGGAATATTCGGCCACTGTGGAAAACAGTCTGGCAGTTACTCCAAAAGTTACACATAGAATTAGCATACAACCCAGCAATTCCACTCCTAGGTATAAACCCAAAGAATTAAAAGCAGGGACTCAAAGAGATACTTTACATGAATGTCCACAGTGGCATTATTCACAATAGCTGCAAGGTGGAACCAACCCAAGTGTGCATCAACAGATGAAGGGACAAACAAATCATGGTACATCCCTACAACGGAACACTATTCAGCCATGAAAAGGAATAGAGTTCTGATACATGCTACAATGTGGAAGAACCTCAAAAACATTATGCTAAGGGAAAGAAGCCAGAAACAAAAGGTCACATATGACTCCATTTCTATAAGTATCCAGAATAGATAAATTCATAGAAACAGAATGCAGATTAGTGGGTGCCAGGGGTCGAGGGTATAGGGTTTATATTGGGGTATTGAAAATGTTTTGGAACTAGATAGAGGTGGAAGGTGCACAACACAGTGAATATACTAAATGCCACTGAATTGCACACTTTAAAATGGTTAATTTTATGTTATGTGACCTTTACTGCAATAAAAATTATTTTTAAAATATAAAAAAGACTGGGTGTGGTGCTCATGCCTGTAATCCCAGCACTGTGGGAGGCCGAGACAGGGGGATTGCTTGAGGCCAGGAGCTTAAGACCAGCCTGGGCAATATAGCAAGATCCTGTCTCTAAAAAATAAAAAATATCTAAAAATTAGCCGGGCTTGGTGGTGTGTGTCTGTAGTTTCAGCTACTCAGGAGGCTGAGGTGGGAGGATCGCTAGAGTCCAGGAATTTGAGGTTGCAGTGAGCTCTGATGATGCCACTGCCCTCTAGGCTGGGTGACAGAGTGAGACCCTGCCTCGAAATAAATAAAAGAAAAAGAAAAAAAGAAAAGAAAAGAAACAGCAGCCATCTGCCCCACACCCCCGGGTCTGGTTAGAGTCACATTCCCATTCCGAGGGCATCCCAGGCCCTGACACCACCTTTTCGGATGGAAGGCAGTGCTGACACACGAAGTCAACGGCAGGTGAGGACGCTGGCCACCTGTGTGTCCCTAGTGAGGCAGGAGAGCCCCCTGCCGGGCACAGGCCCCCGCCCCACCCCCGCCCGGCTGAGCGCCGCCGCCCCTTACCCTTCGCGGTCGATGTGCGGCAGGGGCTGCTTGGGCGCGTGCCGGAGCTTGCGGTGGAACTGCGTGAAGTCCAGCTTCTCGGGCTGCAGGTCCCAGGTGGCACCACTGGAGGGCGAGGGAGGGCGAGAGATGCGAGGCGAGGGGGCGACAAGCCGGGTTACGTGGGGGACCGACGCCAGCCTGACCCAGCGGCGGGGGCCCCCCAGCTCAGAACAGAGCCCGAGGCGCCCAGCCCCCACCTGGCCGCCCCCCGCTGTGGGAAATGGGCGCGGATAACACACCCCCCCGCAGCCTCCAGTCTGTTTTCATGCCTGGTTCAAGGACGGCTGGGGAGAGGGGCCCAGCCGTCTCCAGAGCCTCTGACAAGGGGCTCAAAAGGCGGCCAGGCGACCCTGAGTGGGGCGAGGCGAGTGAGGGGGGCCCGGCCCAGCGCCCCCAGCTCGGCCCCAGGAGACCCTCCACGCTTCCTCACTCACGTTTCTCCCCGCGAGGCCCCTGCTCTCTCTGCCCTCCTTCCTCTTCGGCCTCGTCCTTGCTACCCCACCGCCTCCCGTCCCTGTCCCCTTCTTTGTCAGTGATCCATCAGCAGCGGCTCGGCCCCTGACCACGCCCGGGCCCAGCGGGAGCCGCTGGCGCAGAGACAGGAGGAAGAGGAGATTACCTGAAGGAGTCGAAGGTGTTGGCAGCCCAGATGTCCGTGCCCAGCACGTCCAGGGAGTTGTCTTTGCTGCCATTCTGGAAGACACGGGAGTGAAAGGGCCGTTATGTGCTTGGCCAGGACGCTGAGGACAGTGGGCAGGGGCCTCCCCAGGGCCCAAGATGGCAGCTGGGAAGCTGGAGTGCACCCCCCCATTAATGTCCTGGCTAGGGCACCCAGTGAGTGTTCTGCTGGGGACTCCGGGCCTCCCCCCAGGCACTGGCTTTTGTTTTGCTGATGTTTTACAGACGTGTGCGGTCAGGGTCAGGGTCAGGGTCAGGGTCATGCCCAGAGACCATGGTTCTCTCCTCACACACAGCAGAGGCTCTGCACAACCCACTGAGGAGACGCTGCTGCCACCATTGCTCGTCTGATGGCAGCGGCCTCTCCCCAGGCAGGAGCTGTGCAGAGCCAGGCACACTGGAGGGCCCACGTAGGGGTCAACTTCGTTTGGAGTTAAGCGCTCGCCCAGAGAAGCCCCCAGGAACCAAGGCCACACCAGAGACTGAATTTCTCGCTGAGTCAACCTGCTTCAGTTCTCCCTCCAGTGTTCCTACACGATCTCCCGCAGGGACAGAAACCTTGACTCCATGCAGCTTCTGTGATTTGGTTTCTCTGCTCTTGGGCTCCCTGACAAATTCTCCAACTCTCTGACCTCACTCCTGCTCTCTCCATTCTTCCTCGCCCCTGCAGTCTCGTTTCCATCATCATACTTTTTAAAAACCACATCCACTCAAGCTGAACATGTGCATGCCTCGTGACCCAGGAAATGCCCCCCAGGTATAAACACAACAGAAATGTGCCCAGCTGTTCACCAAAAGATGTGTGCACTAAGGTACAGAGTGGCACTATTTGTAACAGCTCCAAACTGGAACCACCCAAATGCCTGTCAGCAGTTGACCAGATAAATACATTGCGGTATGTTCACATATTGGAATATTACACAGCAGTGAGGATAGATGAATGAAAACAATATGCAACAATATAAATAAGTCTCACAAACATAATGTGGAACAAAAGAATCCAGCCACAAAAGAGTACCCGTTATATTTACGTGAAGTTCAAGAACAGGCAAACTAATCTATGGTGACAGAGCTCAGCTAGTAACGGGAAGGGACACCAGGGGCTTCCTGGGAGGCTAATAATGTTCTGTTTCTTGATTGGGTGCTGGTCACACAGGTATGTTCAGTTTGGGAAACCCCATTGAACTGTACACGTATGACACATACACTTTTCTCTCTGTGTGTTTGATCTTCTGGTAGTGTCCCCAGCCTTCATTTTTGGAACCCCTCTGTAGGGCCCGATTCTACTGACATGCGCTATGACTGATCTGTCCCTGGAACTGCCATTGCTCACGTCCAGCAGCTCACACAATGGACAAGCACCTTTCCATACGTGGCTGGGCCTAGGCAGACCACTGAAGACACAAAGGTGGACGGTATGAGATGACACGCACATAATGACGAATTACAATACAGTGTGATCTGTGCTCTGATTTAGGGTGCCGTGTAGGACAAAAGCACAGGCATCTTTCCCAAGGAGGTCAAGGAAGGACTCCCTGAGCAGGGCATGAAAGGATTCGTGGGGGTCAGGTAAGCAGAGGGAGAAGGAGGAAAGGGGTCATCTGGGCAAAGGGAACCACTGTGGGGATGGCTCACGGCAGGTCACACAGGCATTCTGGGTAACTCGAAGGCCTCCGCATTTGCACAGCAGGCTGGAGAGAGTGTGCTGGGGACCCCAAGGCTGGTCAGAGTCTACCAGGGGTGCTCCTCAGTAATTGTTATGGGCTGAATTGCACCTCCCTCACCAAAAAAAATTCATCTGTTTAAGCCCTAAGCCCCAGGACCTCAGCATACAACCGTATTTGGAGATAGGGTCATTGTAGATGTGATGAGTTGTGATGAGGTCATTAGGGTGGGCCTTAGTCCCTTATGACTGGTCTCCTTATGAAAAAAGAGAATTTGAGACGCAAACACACATAGGAGAACACCCTGTGAAGACTGGCATGATGCTGCCATGGGCCAAGGAACTACTGGAGTTAGGAGAGAGGCCTGGAACAAATCCTTCTCGAGAGCCTTCAGAGGGAGCGTGGCCCTGCCAACATCTTGATTTTGGACTTCTGGCCTCTACTACACCTGTGAGATGACAATACATTTCTCTTGTCCTAAGCCACCCAGTGTGTGGTCAGAAGTCCGAAATCAAGCAGCCCTAGCAAACTGATGCAGTGATCAACCACCTATCTCGCCTACAAACTCCTTTTGTGAGGCCAGTCCATCCTGTCCCTCCCTCTGCAGTCAGCAGATGACAGCTGCATGGCCTTCTCATGTCCTCACAGCTACATATCAGGTAGGAAGCTGAGGGCCTGGGTCCTCACGCCCTGCAAACAGAGCAGCCTGGGAAGACCCAGGCCGGTTCAGGCTGGTCTTGGACAGCCCCCTGCTGACTTCCATTTCCCGAGGAGCCAGCTCATGAAAAGTCCCACCTACTGTCTTCCTTGGTGCCCACCTGACCACAGACCACAGCCAACATCACCCCAGAGCTTACCAAACAGAGCCCACATGGACAAGGCTAAGCCTCGTGGGTGAAAAGAGAAAGGCGTATGTACGTATGTGTTTGTTTCAATGCTGCTTTCGCTAAGTGTCTCCTACATGCAAGGCATGGAGAGCCGGGCCAGAAATGAACCCAGACCAGGCTCAGTGTCTCCCTCCCCTCCCTCCCCCAGCAACCAGAGACCTTGGCAAAGAAGCCACAGGACGTGAGTGGTTTGTTTTGTTTTGAATTCTCTTCCTTTTCCTCAAGATGGGGTAGAGCTCGGAAGCAAGCTCTCCTCCCTCCAACCCTCGCCTCCTGCTCAGCACACCCTGACCATCCACTCCCTCGTGGTGGAAACCAACCCACTTTCCAGAGAGACAGCACTTCGCTGGTGGGTTCCAGCTGTTCATTGCTCTGAAGGAGAGGCACACAAACTGGCTGGTGTGAGGGTTGAGGGAGGAGGTCTCAGGGGGCCTAGGGGACACAGGGGCTGTCTGGAGAAAGCCCCGCTGGACTGTCTGACCTCAGACAAGTCCCTTAACCTTCCTGGGCCTCATCCACAAAATGAGGACTGGTCCCTCCCTCTGGGCACCACGAGCCCTGAAGCCTGCAGTTCTAAGTGCCTGGGAACTTTCTCATTCCAGGATGCCCTGAGAGCTTGCACAATCCTCTGCTGTAAATCAACCACACTCACTCAGGACCAGAAGCCTCTCTGTATGGCACCACAGTGCACACCTGTGGCCCCGGTGCTCCCTCCCTGTAACTCCCTTCGCTGCTGACATTGACCTGTCAACTGGGCCTTGCTCCCTCCTGCCTTCTCCATATATGCCCCATCTGTCAAAGCTTGTGTCAGCTAGCAAGTGCCTCTCTCTGGCCTCCCACACTGCAGTCACCCCACTTTGCCCTGAACTTGCCACCTGCATGGGTGCCCCTTGGCAGCAGAGCTGGTCTGTGGCAGTTCTCACTTCCTTTTCTTGCAGTGACCTCCCTCCTACACAAAATCACCGCCCGGTGATGGCAAGGACCTCCTGGACTCCCAGAGCCAGGTACTCAGTGCTCAGGAACTTGCACGCCGTAATTGATTAGTGATGTCTGCCGCTGGTAGGAGAGGGGATGGTGGTGGCACAGGTGCAGGCCAGAAGGAAACCCTCTACGGGACATGGTATTTCACTCTGGGAAAATTGTCTATTTAAATATGAAGAATCTGAAGTCCAGATTGGCAAAGTGACTTCACCGAGGTTACACAGCTTATTGTGACAAGAGGAAAACAGGTGTTTGAGGAAGCCAGTGAAAGTCTCTTGCAGTGTAAGTCAGCTGGGGCATATCAGACTCGGGCATTCGCCTCTTCCAAAGCAGTACCCCTGGCAGGGGTCTACTAATCCCAGACTCTGGATTCCTGGAGCCACGGAAAGGCCTCCCTGGCTGATAGGAGGGCCAGAGCTGAAGCTGTGTTTGCAAGCATGCATTATGCTTTCCAAAGGACAGCCACCTCTCTGTGCATCTGCCGACTCCATGAGGAGCTGCTGCCATCTCCGTTTTGGAGGTGAGATGCGGAAGCCCTGGAGGGAGGTGCCTCGGCCCGGCTGGGGAGCGAGCGGCAGAGTGACAGTGCCAACCTGTGCTCTGCCCAGACAGCCCTGGCAGTCAGACAACCAACACCCTTTTCCCAGGGTGTCACGGGCTGCAAACTCTCACACACATTTTTCTCAATGAATCCCTACAACCCCTTACAGCAACCGAGAGAACACGTTCCTGACCTGATGCTGGGAACCTGGATCCCTATTTAAAAGCCAGAAAACTCAGAGATCTCCCTGCCGTTCCAGGCACAAACCCCACTCCTCAAACCAGTCCCGCCCCTGCAGCTCAGCCTCCTGCCTCCTGCCATGCCGCCAGCATTCTCTCTCCCAGGCCAGAACGTCCCTGCAACTCATCTCCTTCCTCTTTCGCTCTGCCCCGCCCTCCTGTGCGATTGTCACCTCTCCATTGCAGCAATGGTCTGGTCTCATTACTTGCCACACTGACCTACCTCCTGCCTTCATTCCCTCCCCCATGATGACAATGTCACTCTGATTCTCAGAGCTGAGGAACAGAAGTGCCAGGACCGTGAGACCCTTACAGACCCAGGAGCTGGAACCCCCTCTTTGCATGGCTCCAGGAAAGAACAGCATGTGGGCTGCACCCCTGGAGCGGCACAGCTAGGCAGCCCTGGAGGAGGAAGCAGGGGGAGGGGACAACACCACCAAGAATGAGCCCCCTCAGCCACTGAGCTGGACACGCAGAGGGAGAGCTGGGGGCGAGGACCGGGCTCGCTGTCCGAGTATCGGGAAGGCAGTCGCTGGCAGTCTCAGGTCCCAGCGGTGACGGGTCTCTGGAGAAGTGGGCATACAGCAACACCTTGGCCACAGGGGACAGCCTGCATAGCATCACTCTATCTGATACAAGAACTCAGTGCATGATGAGAATCCGGACATTTCCTCTGAGTGTCGCGATGGAACGAGGCAGGCATATCATCGCCACATGCAAGCTTGTATCAGCAGGGGCTGGAGAAGAGCCTGGCACTTGGAGACAGAACCCTATCTCCTTCACGCCTCGGCCCAGAGCAGGAAGAGTCTTGACTGCAGAACGTTCCTTTGTTTCCCTTTGCTGTCCCTTGTTGATGCTGAGGTGGTGGCCAGGTCTCACTCGACAGTTACTGACTGCTGAAACCAAACGAGACCGCCAGGAACCCACTGGCATCACACGCCCATCCGCGGTGCCCACTGGCCCTGGGCTGAGAGCACCCAAGTGACCACTCAGTCACCAGCCCTGCCACGTGGCTCCAGGGCTAAGCAAACCCTCACAGCCATAAAAGCGCCTGGATGTCCTCCTTGTGTTCTGGACACCAACCCTTAAACCTTGCAACTCCCAACACACACACGTACACACACTCATATACACACCACACATACATGTACACACAACACACCACACAGAGATATATATAGACACCACTCCATATAGATACACACAACACACCCACCCCCATAACCAACACTAACACATACAATATACATACACACGTAGATACCAGACGTGTACATTTGTCACTTGTTCCCCAAGCCTCCGAATATCCAGAAGTCAGAGAAGCAGGAGGGGCCGGGGCCTGCAGACAGACCCCCACGCGGGCAGACCGCCACCTGATTTCTGGAACTTCCCACCAGAGGCCGGACCCACCACACTCTCCAACCACTCTCACCCCTTGCTCACCGGGGACCCACGTGGAGAGGTGACTGTCAGGCTGGGGACAGAGCAGAAGGTGGCCAGGGCTCGGCTCGTGCCAGGCACCCCTACCTCTCAAGTCCAACCCTGCAGCTCCCTGCTGCAGAGGCCTTGGTCTTCCCCTCGGTACGCTGGTAATGCGCAGGGTCACTGTGCGGCTCGGACGCCATCCGCCTGTGGCGGAGCTCTGAGGCCACACCCAGCGCAGAATGTATGGAATTATAATCCGCTCTGGGCTCGGAGCAAACAAACGAATGACTGTTCTTTCCACATGCCCCACACCAGTCCTTCCTCCTGTTGGGACCCAGCTCGGGTCTCCTCCTCCCTATAGCTCTGCAGCTTCCTCAACAGCGTGTGCCTCAGGAACCCCAGTGAGCATGGTTCACGGCACACACGTGCACACCCCTTCCCCACCGTTCTCCTGCACGGCTCCGGGTGCTCCAGAAACACTAATCCACTGGCTCTCAAATGTCAACCTGCATCAGATCCACTCGGAGAGGGGAGGGTTGGTGGTTTAAATTTACCGCAGCTGGGATGGTCCTCAGACTATGCTTTTAGAAACATGGTTCTCACATCTAAATGTTCAAGAGAGTTTTATGGAGGAAAAAAAGTTTTAAAAGACTCCCTGGTCAAATGTCTTGGACACACTGAATTAAAAGATTGTTAAGATGTGAAGATGTGGCAAATTGTTAAGATGTTAAAATTTTATTGCAGACTTTCTCAGTGCCTTTATTGGTCTTCAGTGGATGTTGACTCTTCAAGTAGGTGGAAATATGGTATACAATATTTGCCAAAGTGTTGGCCAGAAACCCATCCCACTCTCCCTTTTGATTCCACAGAGAATTGTGCCAGACTAGGGTTCCATGGAGCCCGCTTTGGGAAACACTCATCTGACACTCTCTATGTTAATTTCTCCCCCAAGTTAGTCTGTCATACCTTTGATGACGGAAACCCTGGCTTCACTTTTTTGTTATCTCTCCCTGCCATTCGCTTGCCCCAAACCCAGCCTTGGGACCCAGGATTATTCATTAAATATGTCTTTGTGCAGACTCGGTGGCCAGGCACTGAGAGCTAGCCATCAAAGACTCAGTGGCTTCTCAAAGAGCATCCTCCAGTTTGCAATTCCATGACTGGCCCTGGTGACCACAGCTTCCCTCTGAGCAGAGCCTCCTGCCCAGTCCTGAGATCACCCAGCTCCTGCCCCTAGGTTGCCGAAATGCCAGGGTTCTAAGAAGCCTCATCAAAACCCATCATCCTTCTCAGTGGGCTGTTTTTAGCACTCAAATGCTGCTGAATCCTTCCCAACAGCCCCTCTTACTGGCAATTAGGGGCACTGAGACAATTAGGGCCACGCCAGGGAGCACCATGCTGCTGACAGAACAGCTCACAGAGGGATAATGAGCACTTTAGACCACATAGAAAAGAAAATGCAAACAGCCTCCCCCATGGGCAGGGACACTGAAGCCGTCTCTGGAAGGACCCCACAGATGTCCCCAGCTCAGGGGAGGTCAGACTCCTGGAAAGGCCGAGAATACAGATGATGACAATAGCAGATACTGACCCAGCATGCAGTCCATGCCAGCACTGCCTAAGCACTTCAGGGAGCAGATGGCATTGTCATCATCCCCATTTTACTGTTGAGGACACTGAGGCACAGAGAACTTGCCCTCGTTCATGGAGCTTGTTCCCAGGATGGGAGCACAGACAGCGTGGCCCAGTCTATGCTCTTGACCCCAGCACAGTGTGCAGTTATACTATTCAGGCTGGTAAACTCTGACCCCACTGAGATTTCCATAGAGCAGGAACACAGCCATCCTCTGGAAACATCTGGATCCTCCGCACCTATCTTTGCCGATGCTTGCTAGGGCAGAGCTGGTGGAGGGAATACAACACATGCAGTGAAGGAAGAGGGAACACAGGGTGTGCGTTGGTAGTATAAGGACGGGGTCTCCATGCACAGGTGCATGTGACAAGGTAAGAGTGAGTCGCTGTGTAGTAGAAAAGCATGCAAAGTTAGGTGCAGTGAGAACAACAACAAACCTCTTCTATGCTGCTGGGTTTTCTCTATAAATACACAGTTGCATAGTGATCTTTGCCTGTGCATGTGTGTGGGGGTGTGTGTAGTGACAGGTCTGGGCTGTGAATGTTTGGAAACTCAGCAGAGCCTGGCTGGATGGGACAGGGGGCAGCCGTAGGACGCTCCCCATGACCAGGGGAGTCACCTGTGAAGTTGCAATTAGAGAATTCTGGGGCGTGCCAGACTGGATTTCCCCAGTGCATCTGCTGCATCAGGTGACACTGGGGCTGGGGTGGCCTGGGGTCCCTGAGACTGCAGGAGCCAGTGTGCCCTCAGTAAGTGGGCAGCTGGGCTGACAGGATGCAGCTCTGGGAACCAGAGAGAAAGAGGTGCTGCGGTCCCTGCCCCTCAGAGGGCTGGCAGTGCTGGCCCACACTCGTCTCAGTGCCAGGACGTCACCCCTCAGATTCCATCACATAAGGGACAAGGCAAGCCTGACCCTAATGTGGACTCTCTCACTTCATGGACACAGGGTTCCCAGGGGAGCCAGCTGGGTGGTCACACCTCGAAACAACGCACAGAGGTTTACTCTATCCTCCCTAAAGATGGCCGGAGCTCCCATCTGTCCCCGCTCATCCGAGGGCCTCAGCACAGTGCTATGAACTAGGTGGACCACAAGGGTCCTAAGGCTGTCAGCCCTGCCCTCACACAGGGAGTCACAGAAATGGAAAGGACCACTCAAGGTGGCACACAGTCAGGTGCTATGTGACACCATGCCTGCCCCAACAATTGCAGGCCTCTGGGAAACAGCAGCAGGCTCCAGGGAAGACCTTTCAGTGGCAACATGGTTTGGACTGAGAGTGGGGAGAACAGGACCCTAGGCCTGCGCCCTGCTTCCTGGGACCTCACGTAGGTCACTCTGGGTCCCTGCACCTGAGCATCCCCTGTCCGCGAGCATTGGGACTAGACTGGCAAGTCCCAAGGAAGGGTGGGGGAGCGCGGGTGGACATAGGAGAGACACTGTGAGAGCTTTTACATTACACGAAATGTTCACGGACCAGGAGACCCCAAAGTCATCTCCGAGGCCAAAACCAGGGCTTCCTGTAAGCTGCTTCTGAAACTCCGCTCAGGCCCAAACCAAGCAGACTTTGAGGATGACCTGCATTTGCTCAGAGAGCAACTAAGGAGACAGACAAGCACAGAGGGTGGTGGTGGGGAAGGGCAAACCCCAAGGAGAAATAGCCCTATCCTGGCAGCACCACAAGCACTCGCACTCGTGTGTGTGTGTGTGTGTGTGTGTGTGTGTGTGTGTGTTCAGCACCAAGGACAGCATCCCACCTCCGGTGGGGGAAAAAGGGAAATAGACCCCCCCCCCGCCCCAACAGGTCTTTGAAGCATGAGAATGACAGAGCAGAGACCAGCAGAGACAGCCTTCTGGGTGGCACCACAGCTGACATCAGGAAAGGGAAAAGCCATTCCTTTCACTCTGGGACGTCTGTGTTTGCCCATCTTGTCTCTTCTCCCTTGGCTCCCTTTGCCTTGAATTAAGACCAAAGGCCAGGGAGAGGTGGGGGACATTGCCTGAAGCCCATGACCAAGTTTATTTCTCCTAAGTCAACCACTTCTGCCCACTCTCTCAGCTAATGGGCCATATTATTTGAACCTGTCCTGGACTGAGCAACACCAGAGGCCATTTCTGGCTGACTGCCTGTCCAACATCTGCTGACATAATGGGAGGCCACTGAACTGTCCCCCACTCCCCCCTGCCCCAGAGAAAGGTTTCCAGCAGATAGCGAAATCAAGGTCTCATTCGAACACCATCCCACCCTCCCAGGCTCCCTCACAAGGAGGCCTTCTTTGAATTCCCCAGTCCCCAGGGAGCTGTCCCTTCCTGCCAGTACCAGACTCAGAACCACAGGAAGGCAGGGCAGGAAAGGAGCGGAGAGATGGTGGGGTCCAGGGGGTGACCTAGGAGTCCTACAGAGATGTCCTAAGAGCCACAAAGCGAGGGCGGGGAGGAAGCAGGTGGCGATCCTCCTCTGCCTCACCAGGCGGTGCTACTCCTTTCGGGTTTCTGCATGGAATTCCCAGGTAAGATTCTGATGAAACAAAAAGTGTTATGCTTTTTAAAAATTAACCGTTTTATGTTTAGAGGATTGTCAATTCACATGTAATTGTAAGAAATAATACAGAGACCCCCTGTACACTTTACTCAGTTTCCCTTCATGGGGAAACTTGTAAAAGTGTAGTTCAATATCACATCCAGGATACTGACATTGGCAGGGTCAAGATACAAGATGGTCCCATCATCACAAGGCCCCTCCTACTGCCCTCTGTAGCCACGCCCCTTCCCTCCTACCCCTCCCCCTTTCCTCATCCCTGGCAACCACTAACCTGTTCCCCATTTCTATTATTTTGTTATTTAAAGAATGGTCTATAAATGGAATCACGGAGTGTGCAACTTTCGAGGACTGGATTTTTTATCGCTCAGCATAATTTTCTGGCGGTGCACCCAGGTTGCCGCATTGCCACTAGTTCATTCCTTTTCATTGCTGAGTGCCACCATGTGTTAAACCATTCACTTGCCGAAGGACACTTGGGTTGTGTCCGGTTTTTGGCTATTGCAAATAAAGCTGCCATAAACATCTGAGTATCAATTTTTGTGTGAGGATTAGTTTTCATTTCTCTGGGATAAACACCCAGGAGTACAATTGCTGGATCATATGGTACTTGCAGGTTTAGGTTTTTTTTTTTTTTAAGAAACTGCCAAACCTTTCTTTCCAGAATAGCTATACCATTTCACATCCCCAGCACCACTGCATGAGTGATCCGGTTTCTCTGTGTTCTCACCAGCACTTGGCATTGTCACTTTTTAAAAAGTTATTTTAGCCATTCTGATAGGAGTGCAATGGTATCTCATTGTGGTTTGAATTTACATTTCCCTAATGGCTAATGATGTTGAATATCTTTTTGCATGCTTATGTGTCATCTGTCTGTCCTTTTCAGTGAAAAATTTCTGTGTACTTTTCCCATTTTCTAACTGGACTGTTTTCAATGATGAGTTTTGAGAGTTCTTCATATAGTCTAGACACTAGTCCTTCATCAAAACTAGTCCTTTGCCAGATATGTGTTCTGCAAATATTTTCTCCCTCTCTGTAACTTGTCTCTTCATCCTCTTAACATGGGCCATCCCAGAGCAAAGGTTTAATTTTGAAGAAGTCCAATTTGGCATGTAAGCATTGACATCTATTGATGGACTTTTCCATTCAGTTTGAAATCTTCCCAGTTCTTGGTATGACAAATGATTTCCAATTGACACCAGGACATTTTCATGTTACCATATGAGACAGAATCTTATTTAAATCTTCTGCTTTAACTGGTTTTTTTTGATACTCCTCTGGCAGGGGCAAAGGGGAGGGGGCCCAGCCTCACCCCTGCCAAGTGGAGGTGAAGTGCAGGTCCCGCATTCGCCCTTCTGATGCCCCTGGGGTGTGCTGGGTGTTCCTGCTGGGTGGGGGTGGGAGTTTCAGACCCCCACGTGGCTGCCTCTGACACTGATTTCCACCAGGCTTCAGGGAGTGTCTCACTCTCTGGTAGGCCTCCTCCGACACAAGCCAGCATGTAGGGAAGGGGCACCTCAATACTGCCAAGTGGGGGTGCAAGTCCGGGTTCCTGCATGGTCTCCAATGACACCACAGGGTGTGGGCAGGGAGCCTCCTCACCAGCTGGCAGGGGTGAAAGTTGCAGCTCCCTCCTGGCCTTCTCCTGGGGGAGGGGGCTGGGGCGCTCCCTCGTTGCAGCTCAGTGAGGGTGGAATCTAGGCTCCCACTCAGTCTTGGCTGGAGGAGAGTAGCTACTGTCTAAAAGTTTTCTATTTTGCTAGGTCTTTTCCTATTGTTTTCTTTCTTTTCTTGCCTATTTTTGTTTATCTTTTCTTGGTCATTTGTCTGGAGAGAGCGGCTTTTACTGGGATTTTTTTTTTTGTCTATGTCCACTGGCATTTCTGGCGTACCTGCACCAAGACTGGGATATATGAGGCAAAAAGACAAGTCATGTGTCTGTGTGTCATTCCTCAAGTCCAGAGGACCCTGGTTGGTCTGCCTTCTTCCTTCCACCTTTCAGAATCTTCTTATGTTCATACATAACATCCAGGCGTTTTAGCCGTACTTAGCAAGAAGAATATGGAAAAGCACATCTATCGCATTTTTCCAAAAGTGGAAGTCTAGGTCTGTATTTTAACAAAACATTTTGATGGCTTTAAGTCTAGTTTACATATTCATTTTACAGAGGGGAAACTGAGGCTGCAGTGAGATAGATGATGCGTCTTATCTATGATCAAACAGTCAGTCTAGAGCCATGCCTCCTAACTCCATGCTCTCCCACGACGGCCTGGTGCCTCCCCGCCGCCTGCACGTCTGACCTCCCCTGCCAGAACGCAGGCCCCAGATAGCAGCCCCCTCCTCCCTGTACGCATGTGCTGCCTTCTCCCTCGAAAGCGTCTTACTGCCCTAAGCAGAGTCTAGGTTCCCTGGGGCTCGACACTGTATACAGCGGGCCCCAGTGAGTCACTGCTGATCATTCTCCCTGTAAAATCCAGGGGTCAATATTATTTAGTAAGTGTGGTATCCTGTCCCTCCTAGTGAGCTGGAGCCAGGGGCACTGCTAGGACATGTGTAGATGGCATTTACTAAAGGAGAGACTCACATGCCAGCAGCAGCAGAGGTTGCACTGTGTTCGGTTCGGGGAGGCACGGTAAGAGCAATTACAGTGCACATGTACAGCACTTTTGGGTGAGTGATCCAGGAGGGGACAGGACCTACAGGACCACTGCATCATGTCCCAGACTTCTCGGCACTATGGCTTAAGCACCTGTCCTCCCCTCCAACCTCTGTGCAGACAGGGCCCATGCCTGTCTCCCTCACCGTCCCAGTCACCAGTGCCCGACACACAGCCTGGACACAGCCTGGAACGCCATGGCCGCAGTGACGACTGGCTGGCTGGATCCCCAGTGAAACAACAAATAAATAAACAAAGGAATGAACTAACCACAATAAAGGAAATTCCTCATGCAGGAATAAGGAGGATATTTCATTTAAAAAGAAGACTTGCAAAGGAACAAAATCAAAGCCATCAACTGGAGTTATGAGAAGGGGATTTAGGGCTGAATCAGAGAAAGAACTTTCTATCAGTGGAGCCTGATGATGTTCTGAGAAATGCCCAGCAGCCCAGTGGCCACAAGAGGG
The DNA here is from genome assembly GCA_008086735.1 of Cheirogaleus medius. NCBI lineage: Eukaryota > Metazoa > Chordata > Mammalia > Primates > Cheirogaleidae > Cheirogaleus > Cheirogaleus medius. The sequence continues at coordinate 32,790,820 of VBSM01003157.1, read as the reverse complement.
GGTTCCTGCCTTGAATGGTGGGGAGCGGGAGCAGGTGACCTCTGAGCTTCTTGCCACTGGAGAGCCCATGACATCTTCAGAGTTCACTGGAGAGTTCAGGCCTTGAACTCCAACAAGGAATTGATGTGGCGAAGGAGATGAGGGAAAGAAAAGGTCTGTCCCAGCCTCTGGTGAGCTTCTACTAGAGGTGGGGCATGTGACAGCCATTCTAGATAGTCACCAAATAGATCTGGTTTCCCGTATTCCAGGCACTGAGGAATACTGTCCTTCTTAGCATGCTTATGGTTGGATGAGGCCGTGCGACCCGTTCTGGGCAAAAAGCCAAGAGTGGAAGTGGCATGTGCTGCCTCTAGGCAGGAGCGCTGAACTGCCAGAGCAGGATCCACCAGAGCCCTTGCCCTCCGTCATGATGACCGGTGAAAATGGCAACCGCGCCGGCAAGCTGGGTCATGGTTGTTTATAGTTATTGCGATTTGGGGTTGTTTGTTACTGCAGCATTATCTAGGCTATCCTGACTGATACAGGGGGACAGACTTTACCTGTATAGAACACCAGAGAAAAATATAAGATATACAGTCCAAGGCACACGACAGGGGCTGGGTTGGACAGCAGTTCTGACATCTCAGCCCAGCACACAGACCCTGTGCTGGGTCATTCCCACCATTTGAGTAACACCTAACACAAACCCTCTAGCTGTGCTCTCTCCTGTCTCCCTAACATCCTAACACTATGCCCAACTTCAAGACTTCGCTAACATCATGTCTTCTCTCTTTGCCTTCTTCTCTCTTCCCTTCCATCTGGCAAATATCCTACCCGTTCCCAAAGGCACAAACCGGGTTTCATGTCCTGCAAGACGTCTCCTTACTCACAGAGACCAATGGAACCACTCTCTAGAATCACTACAGTTCCTGTGGTTGGGACGACCTCTCTTTGGGGTACTTGACGTGTATGTTGTCACCCTGTTTTACATTAACTAGCCTCTACTCTGCAAACAGGCAGTGATCCGCAAGGCTCTAGCTCACACGTGTCTGCTGAGCTCACAGCAGGTGCTCAACGAACATGAACTGAGCAGAGAACAGCACCACGAACATACACATGATGTTTCTTACACATCCATGGAAGTTGCTTAAAAATCTAGGCACTTTTACTAAGACCTCATTTGTACCAACGACTTTTTAGATTGGCACAGAACCAAATTCTATAATTACCGGAGGGCAACAAGATAACTGGCACAAAACTCCTTCCACCCTTTTCTAGGGCAAGAAGTAATCCATGCATTTGAGGTTCTCCTCTCTACCAGCCACCTGTCACCCCCTGGGTTGGAGTCCATGGTGGTGCCATTATAACTAGCCTGAGGCTGGCCAAGATATTGGGATGGGGAACAGTGGAGAAATCAGAAAGATCCAGACCGCTGCTGCAGTAATTTGGATGCAACTGGGCATTTCAGGGAGACACAGAATGTTAACAAGAAAAGAAATTTCCGGGGAGCCTTGGAGATCGGTGTAGGCCAGCACTTCATTTTGCAGAAAAGGTGCTTGGAATCAGTGTCACTCCTGGGTCAACATCTGGTTCTCCTGGTCCTTGACACAGGCTCTTGCACACTTTCCTGGGGCTTCAGTTTGCTACAGGGCATCACGATGGAACAGGGGAGTGCCCTACACTTATGGTTCCAGCCAGTGTGGGATCATGGGTCCTCAGCCAAGACTCATGTCATCGTTTCTGACACGGCCCCCTATTTCACAGGGCTTCACATGATCCTGTCTGATAAGGAGGCATGCTCATCAAGTTTCCCACAAAGACTTCATCACCTTGCTCAACAGCCAACACTGTGGGCCCACAAGTCCTTCAGTCGGGAAGTCCTTTTCAAGGTCTAATCAGAGGCTCTGCTGCTGTTGTGCACATTGATTTCCTTTCCTTGGCACTTCTGTGCAGATGGAAAAGTGCCGCTCACTCCTGAGCCCATACAGTCTTCCATATGCCTTTGGCTTCTTTCCTGAATTCTAAATCCCATGACAGCGCCTTGGAAAGTTCTCTGAATGTCCTGCCGTTACACTCTCATGTCAGATGCATTCCTCTCAGCCATCGCTGTGCGTTTCCCCTGTTACAATGACAAGCTGGAAACTAGTCCGACATCCCATCCAAATGACGAGGTGATGGGCGGGTCTCTTGGAAGGAGGATGCCAGGAAGCAGGGCAATCCCAAACACAGCTGACTCCCAGCTGCCGGCAGCTGGGCGGGCCTCCGCTGGACTGACTCTCTGTAGCCCATTCTTTTGTTCTGGACTTGCTAGGCTGCCTTCCTCCTACGTCATGGGACTCAACCTAACCTAGGTCACCCCTACTTTGTGCCTCTGAAAGGGTTCAGGAAAGGGAAGGGTGTGTGTGTGTATATATATATATATATATATGAGTTAAAATAACAAACAGAATGAGGATAGAAGTCTGCTGTGGGTGAACAGATAATCCCAGAGCATGATTAATCCCCAAATGGTGCCTGCACCTGGGCTCTGGTTCAGGGCATGGTCTGTGACCCACACCACCCAGAGCTTTCTGGGCGGAATGAAGAACTCAGCGTCCTCCTCCCAACCTCTGCTTTCCTGGGCACGTGCAGCCAAGGCGGGGCTTTCATGGGAGCACAAAGCAGGCAGCCACCCACCTTGGTTAGTTTCCCCCAGAAACTAATCTCCCCCATGGATGAACGTGCGTTGGTAGACCTCCCCCTGCCCCATGCCAACAGCCCCAGAAAGTTCATCAAAGTTAGCGTGGCCAGAGGAAAGGGGCCACTAGGGAATGACTGCATGGACCAGGCCTGGGCCAACTCGGTGCAGTCTCCGGCATCACTGCTGAACGCCTGCTGTGTGCAAGGCCAGAGGCCAGCGGTGGCTGGGGACATAGAGCCAGCCCCATCTTAGGGTTGCCCAGCTGGCTGAGGGCACAGGCAGATGTACATGGCACAGCTTGATGGCAACATGAAGGTGTCTGCCCGGGCGAGAGGGTGCAGTGAGGAGGCCGGCTGGTGGTGTCCCCAAGAGCTGGACCTGTGCTCTCACCTCTGGTGGGTCGGGCCGAAGGGGGACGTGAAGGGCAGATGGGTCAGCAGCACCGCATCGGAGCCACACACAGCAAATACATGCACCCGTGGGCAGCTCCCTGGTCCCCCCCATCAGAGAGCCCCTGGGGGGGACAGGTGTGGCGAGGGCAGGTGCCAGAGGCCAGCTGCATGGGGCTTTCCTTGTGGCTTAGTCACTCAAGAGACACTGGCCAGCTTCGATCCCTCCACCAGGGGGCATCAGGAGACGGCTGCTCCACGTGGGGAAATTAGAGGTTCCCAGGGACGAGACCCAGGTCACGTGCCCCCAATGGTGGGAGCATGGACGTGGGCATGAGCCACCATGGGCCATGCGGACAAGGGCCACAGAAAGGGCAGAATGGCGAGAGGGAGGGAGCCCACCTGACACTGCTGAGCTGCCAGCCCAGCCCTACAGACCCGTCCAGGCTGGTGGCAAGAGAAAATAAACTTGTCTTGATTGTGGCACCCTCTTATTTGTGCATAATTAATTCAGTCCCTGACGTCTAAAAATCAGGCCTTTCATCACTGAACTAAGTCTGAGGCTGGGCTGGGCTTGGGGACAAACAGTTTTCTCAGCCTCTAATTGCACGGGCTCCCGCAGGCAGGGGTGAGGTATCAGCAAAAACAGCAGGACCACCAGAGGGTGTAGGGGCGCTGAGGGCCCTGGGGTCACCAGGATGGCTCTCAAAGAGCAGCTGCATCCCTTCCCTCCGGGCCACATGACCCACTGACAAGCCTCTTAGGACATCACAGGCAAGTAGCAGAGAAGTGGAAGACTCCAGCCGGGTCCCAGGGCATTTGGCCAGCCAGCAGGGAGGGACAGGTCTCTGACTGCCCCCACCCCCAACAAACTGCTCTTCCCAAGCCCTCTGCAGACCTGGAGCAGAGGTGATCTCCAAAGCGCCCACCAGCAAGAAAATGCAACACGTCCCATTGTTTGTGGGGTCCATCAATGTGGGTGCATGAACCTCCAGTTCAGTCCCTTGACTATTGTAGCATATTCCACTGTGAGCATATATCACAAGGCACATCCCCATTCTCCTCTCAGTGGATATTTGGGTTGTTTCCAAATGTGTGTTATTATATATAATGCAACTACTGAAACGCAATCTTACGGATTGATGAGTTTGGGGCAGGGGCGCTTCACTGGGGGCAGGGAATTAAGGGCAAACTTTCCAGAGGGGCAGATGCACCCTCCCCTCTCCCACCTCCCGAGATCTCCATATCGTCACCGCTCAGGAGCCACCCAGGACCCAGACAGACAAGACACACGACACCCCCAGACAGAGCACAGAGCTGGCTCCCTACCTGCTGTGGGGGGGCTCGCCCTCGGGAGAAGGAGCAGCTGCTGTCTAGCGGCTCGGTGCAGTCCGCCGTCCACTGCAGGGCAGAAAGGAGTGGTCAGTGACGGCAGGACAACCGGCCCCACCCTCACCCGGCCCGGGCCCCCAGGTGTGCCCAGGTGTGCCCCTGCCCTTCCGCAGTTGCACAGGAATCAAATTCTCCTCGGCCATTTGCAAGAGCAAATCCTTCCCGACCACCAGGTCCAAGTTCGCATCTCTCAACTGCGCATCAAGATGAACCTTCGCCATATGCTTGGGGGAGGTAAACTAATTTCCCCTCCCCTCAGCCCACCAAAGTGACGAAGACCCGGCTACATTCCAGTCGACCAGACATGACACCGGGTTATTATGCATTTGGGACAAAGAGCACCACGCTTGACCGCCTGACTGGGCTTCAGCCACACTCGCCTTCTGCAATGTCAAGGGTGCGGCTGGAGCTGGAGGTGAGGCACGTACATGTGGCTCTTCCTGTATGCCCAGCTCCAAAAGACGACGGCCCTGGCATGGGGGAAGCGCCCAGCCTGGCCATCGGAAGCCCGGCTTAAGCCCAGTCCCAGCAGTCACACCCCTGAGGGTTCAGAAGGTGGGTGTGTCCCAAAGTGTGGTCTGACAACCACCTGCATGAGAGTCCCCAGAGTCCGCCTGCAGAGGTCCCTGGGCCCCACCCTCCACCCTCTGTGCATCACGCCAGGGCCTGGTGATCAGCATTTTGACAAGCTCCCCAGTGATGCCCCGGAAGTCTGGGGGCCACCGAAATCCATGTGATCTCTCAGGCTTCATTTCATCCTCTACAAAGTGGGGGCAGCAGTGCTGGGTGACTCTGCAGCACTGGCAGAAAGGACCTTTGTAAGCTATAAAAACCCTGTATAGATATGTGGCAGGAGTACAGCTCTCCCGCCCGGTGCCATCTAGCTATAGGGCGGCACTTTTATGGTCGTGTTAAACATTAGCCAGCCTCCGGCTAACGCTGCTGAACGCTGACCTGACCGTGCACCGTGTGCTGCATGAAGCGCAGAGGGAAGCCTGTTCTCTCCGTTTGATGCACTCAGTCACCTGGTCAACACTGTGAGTGTGGGTGGCTGCAGGCCGGTGCAGTCCTGGTTTTCTAAAACCTTGGCTGGACGTACCCTCCTAACAGTTTGTCAAGGGCATGACCTTTTTCCAGGAAAGACAAATTATGACAATGCTGATAACACAGGCTAGGTACAAGTGTACTCCCGAGCAGCACTGCCCAACTAAAATGAAACGAGAGCCACCAATAGCAGCCACGGGCATAACTGTAAATTTTCTAGTAGCCAGATTTTCAAAAGAAACATGTACAATTAAATTAAATTAAATAATATATTTTATTTAATCTGATATATCAAAATATCACTTCAATAGGCAATCAATATAAGAATTTATCAATGAGATATTTTATATTCTTCTATCCATACTAAGTTTTTGAAATCCATATAGAGCACATCTCGGCTTGGAGAGCCACATTTCAAGTGCTCAAGAGCCATAGGTGGCTCGTGGCTACCATATTGGATGGCGCAGCCCTGGAGAAAAGGCAAAGGTGTCAGAACCACCTTCTTGCCCACCCCTGACCCCAGCAGACTGCGATTCCCGGGCTCCTGCGGCAGCTGGCTGCCGGCTGGGTTCAGCCACTGGCAGACAGGAGAAGGGAGAGGCCAGGGCATTTCTCCCCCACTTGCTACACCTTAGGTGGCATTGCCGGCAGAGCCTGGGTGTCCTTTGTGGCTCCCGCCCTCCCCAGACAGGCTTCTGTGTGCGCCCCTGACCCCCCTTCCTTTGCGGCTCGTCAGGTTAAGAGATGTAATAGCTGCCTGAGGCTGCCAATCTCTGGTTGTGCAGCTTCTCGGCTCTGGGGAACCAACTCCCTGGATTAAATTTCCTCTGTTTCAAAAATTGCAGTCTCAAAGTATCTGGAGTAAATGGAGGTATTTATTATTAATAATTAACAGTGGGGAAAAGCAGAAAATGAGAACCCCATCAGACACCACGCCAGTGTCAAGGTGAATCTGACCGGTAACAACACGTATTGCCACCACGGACTCCCCGGCAGGATGCGCTGAGAGGGGCACCCTTCTCCCGAGTATTCTTGCCAAACACGCACACCCTCGACGGGCCCCTCAAACTGATGAGCTTTCCCCAAAATCAGTGATCAGAACTCTTCAAACGTGTCAAGGTTGAGAAAGAAAAGACAAGACCAAGAAAGTATCACAGGTTGGAGGGGAGGGAGGAGATATGGCAATTAAATGCAAATTTGGATCGTGGAACAGAAAAAGGACATTAGCAGAAAAACTGGTGAAATACGAATAGAGTCTCTAGTTAAGAGCATTGTACCAAGGCTAATTTCTTACTTCTGCTCATTGTCCCATGGTTATGTAAGATGTTCATATGAGGAGAAGCTGAGTGACAAGTATACGGGAACATTCCGTACTGTTTTGCAGCTTGGCTATAAGTCTAAAATAATTCCCAAAGAAAAAGTGATATGCATGCAAACGTGCACATACATGTACACACATGTACACCTGCATGTGCACATATGTATGTACACATACTTATAAGTACATATATACATATTTTTGAAGAATATAAACACATACACGTGTGTGTGTATATATCTATCGATGGATGGATGTAATGTTTCAAGTGCTGTGAAAACAATCCCTCTGCTTTACACACTGGAGTGGCTTCTCCTCCCCCAAGTGGAGCCTGGCTGACAGCGTGGGGTGGGGGTCGGCCAAGGCACACGGCACCCCCTGGCTGGGGACAAGACAAGGCCACACATGCACTCCTCATCCCATCCTCTTGGAAAAAGGCTTCTCCCCTTCCAGGCATCCCAAACACTTCAACCCCAGCTGCGCACCACCGATGTGACATCCCACAGCACGGTGACTTATGGGTGGGCACACCTCCTCCTGGCTCAGCATGATCCCGGGCAAGGTGGGGCTGGGAGCCGAGCTAGCTCCTCCTGGCACGAGGACACAGAGGCTTCACTTGCATCCGTATGCAACCTCACCCGCCTTGGAGAGCTTTCCAAGAGCAGTTCCCAGCTCCAAGGAGACCACTCCGCTTCGTCGCTTCGTCCAAAGTCACCCTTAACTTTACACTGGCCACCAAATGCCATGTCCCGAGTGCCTTCTGTGTGGGACCTGCAACGGAGAGCTCTTCCGGGAGAGGTAAGACATGTCACATCACAGCCATGTAAGGAGACCGTTCGGCTGAGATGAGGAAGACTGGGCTCTCGCTAGGGGGGTTGGGGGAAGGAACATGGGCAGCCCAGGATTCCCAGAGAATAAGGAGCCCGAGCGTGTCAACAGGTGCAGGGGAGCACCGGCCACCGTGGAGAGATGACAGCTGTCAAGCTAAGAAGTCAGAGTCAGGCCGGGCGCGGTGGCTCACGCCTGTAATCCTAGCACTCTAGGAGGCCGA
>VBSM01003157.1:32757349-32775781 GCA_008086735.1 Cheirogaleus medius | reverse complement strand
CCCCCGTGTCCCCTCTCCCTCCACCGTACTCCCTGGAGAAACTTCAATCCTGGTTGAAGTCATCATCATAGCTCTGCACCTGCCCCTTCGTGGCTGAAAGTAGCTGGAGAAGAACCCACAGCTAAGCTGCAGGTGTCATTTTCAATGCAAGGTTGCACACCTGCAGCCCCCTCCCGTCCCTGTGGATGACCCCAGGGGCTGGGGACAGGTCAGGCCTCCAGCAACCCTCCTCCTGCCCCACTGCTCCCCACAACACACATACACATTGCTCCTATGCGTTCCCAAATGTCACCACGTCTCTGCCCTTCACAGCTGAGCTCCTCAAGGCGGTCAGTCGTGCTATACTCCTGTCTCCAATCCGTCTCCTCTGCTCTCCCTTGAGCCAACCCAGCCAGTTGGCTCTACTCAACGGGGACGCCTGTCATGGTCTCCACTGCTCGGACGGCCATACTCAGGCTTGACGACATGGCCTGGCAGCAGCACCCCAGGCAGTCCCCCCTCTGGCTTCCTCGAAGCCCTCCCCTCCACACTCCCACCCCCTGCCTTCAGCAGCCCACGCTGGCCTGGCCGTCCTCCAGCCCCAGTGCTCCTCTGGCTGGCTCCTCATCACAGCCCTTTTATCTAAAGTGGGGCGATCCCAGGTCCCATCCCCAGGGTCCCACTCTTCCTGTCTCCCTAGCTCTAGGCCCCTCATCCTCTGCTCCAGCACCCCGGCCCCCTTGCTGCGCCCGGACCTCTCTTTCAGCCCAGCGCTGTGCACGGGCTGCTCCCTCGGCCTGATGCTCCTGCCCGGCTCTCCCCTGGCCCTCCTTCCGTGACATCATCCCTACCTAGTATACTTAAAATTGCAAGTCCCTCCTGCCCCTCCTCACTCCCTGCCCCTTCCATTTTCTTGCTTTATTTTTCTCCCTTGCAAGGATCACTCACTACTAGAATGTAAGTCCCACGAGGGCAGAGCTTTTTGTCAGCTTCACTCACTCCGGGACACCCCTCTGGAACAGCACTGGCCCAGGGGAGGGGCTCGGTAAACACTCGCAGATTGATTGATGAGCAAATTACAGGTCATACACTTGCAATCTAGAGCTTCAAGGACACTGGGGAAAGCATCACAGCCGTTTCTACTCCTCCCTCAGGGCTATTTTCTGCCCCCTGCTCCCCACTGGGGACACGGCATGGGATCACTGTGGCTTCAGCACTTTCCAGGGTGACTTCCAGTCTGAGTTGTAGAAAGGCCACTGGTTTTTTTTTGGCTTCCTAAAAAGCTAGAGGACCCAGGTTTTCTCTCTACCCAGAGAGCGAGCTAGGTGGTGGCATTTGGCTTTTCTCCAAAGCAGGGCACACCCAAGTAGCTCACTCTTTACTTGTCACAGGAGTCCCAGGCTTGAGGACAAGTACAAGAGGTGGACTCCTGGGACCCTCACCCCAGACAAGAGAGGAGACCCTCCTTGTGCAGATAGCACCCCTATCCTCTGTGCTTTCGTACCTCTGACTGTCTCTTCTGACATTCCCGAGGCGGCAGGATAATCCCCACGTGCCAGATAAGAAAACTAAGCCCCAGAGACATTGAGGGCTCTGCCAAGGTCACACAGGTAGCTAGAAGCAAATCCGGAACCAACTCTTGAATAAATATCTATTGAGGATTTATGGTGTTAGGCAAAGGTACGTGCCATAGCGTCCTGCCCTGAATGCATTCATACTTTATTTGGGAGGACTTGAGACTTTCAAAGCTCAACTCACAGTCTTTCAGCTGAGTCCACGCCCCTTCCAAGGTCAGGGCCGCCACAGGCTGACCCAGGAGGGGGCGAGACCAAACTGAGGTTCTGGTCCAATGACTAACACATCTAAGAGCATCTGGCACACGGAGCCCTGGGTAGGCAGCACAAGGACTCATTTCTGTGGCTGCCAACAACTGCCTAGATTTGAAATCAGAGAAACTATTCACAAGTTATAGCCCTTTGATGGTATGCATGATGGATGAGCTACAATTTCCAGATCTCTTCTAGAACAGAAGCTTATTGAGGACAGGGAACAGTGCCTGGCACGGCGTAGGTGCTCAGAGGATATGTTCAAAGACCCGTGAGCCTGGCTGTTGCCCCAGGGGCCCCATGGATAGGAAGCAGTGCAGGTGAGTCGGAGGGGTCGTGTGCACCACCGGGATGCTTCCTGCCAGTATCCCAAAGCCTCACCTGCAGGATTCTGGGTACTCTGCTGGGTGGCACCACCCACGCCTTGGCAGTCTAGGGTCAGGTGACCAAATGCTGGCAGAATCAGGGTCCCCTGCGTCACCCCCTCTGAGTTTGCCGAGGCCAGTGCTCACCTGGGAGATGTGGGACTGGGTCCTCTCGCTCTCGCCGTCGCCCTCTGTCTTGTCAGCCAGCAGCCCCTGCACCTGGTACTCCAGCACGTAGCTGTCGATGAAGCGCTCCAGCTCCTCGATCTCCTGGGAGCGGCTGCTCCCAGCCTCGGAGGAGGCCGATGCTGCCGAGGAATTTTCCATCCCTCCAGCTCAGGGGCCTGGGCCGGGGCTGGTGGGAAAGAGGACAGACGGACTCTGTGAGACGCCGCTGGAGGCCAGGACAAGTCCCCCACTTGGAAAATACTGTCCACTGCTGGGAACATTTTCTCATCCATCATAGCACGTTGGTCTCCCTACAGCCCTGAGAAGTCAGCGGGGTGCTGGCTTGCCTTTAGCCTAAAGGATGTTCTGTGCTTCCCACTGTGTGGGGAGGGAAACTGAGGCCCAGAGAAGGCAGGTCACCTGCCTAATTGGCCAGCACGGTAATTTGTGCGATGTCAGAGTTAGTGTACACCAAGGCCTTAACACACGGGAAACGCAGAAGATAAGCCCAGCCTACCACCCAAGCGCATTTCCCAACTTGGATTTAACAGAATTGCGACAAAGTAAAATAAAATAGACCACAGACTGTGACGTCCCTGACCCAAGAATTAGGATGTACAAAGGCATCCCCAGACACAAACCCTTTTTAGGGCCTGGGCCCTCCAAGAAACTGCCTCCTTCTAAAAAACACATTTTCTTCTCTTTGGTCACCAGACTGTGCCCTAAATTAGTTTCAGCCTGTAGGCTGGAAGTTATAAGAACAATTTTGCAGCCTAGCGCTGGTACAGTCACTGGGGCACCCGCTGCGTTCAGTCTGTAGGAATGTGACTGGTTTTACTAATAGAACAAGAACGGCCTGGTGGGGTTGTCTGTGCAGGTGTGGCCTATCCACAGACACCGCCCGGCCACCCGCATAGGAGCCCAGCTACCCCCATTAGCCCTCTGCCCTCTCTCAGGGGTGGCCTGGCATGTGTGCCCAGCTGTTCCTGGGACGCTGGCTAAAGCCCACCAGCAGAACTGTGGTCCCTTCTGACAAGACTGGGTCGACCCAGCCCTGCAACCTCAGCCTGCTGGGACACCCTCACTGTCCTTTCCCATCTCCTTATCTCCAAAGATCACACCAAACCCACCTGGGAGTGAGACAGCTAGAACCTTCTCACCTCTAGGCCAGGGACCCTATCCTTCCTCTGATGGGCTTGAGGCCAGATGGGAAGGAGCTTTAAGGCTTGCCTTGTGTCTCTTTTACTATCTGGAGACCTGTGACCTCCATAGAAGACCCCGCTCAGCTGGAGGAAACAGCCTGCAGGTGGGTTCATCATCACAACAAGCAAAATGGTCTTCCCCAAAACCACCGCCATGGGAAACCGCAAAGAAGACCTGAATAATGAATGCACAGGGCTCTGAAACCCCGCAGGGCTGCGTGAATGCTACTGTCGATGATAAGGTCCTAGTGTGTTTAGCGGAGCATTTAAATTTCAAAATCTTGGGTTACTGAGAACTTTTCTGGAACACAGCTATTTGCCAGTGATCCAGGGTTAGTTGAGTGTTTAGTTGTAATGGGTCCCAGGCAGGGCCAGGAAGGGCCTGCTGGGTTCCAGAAATGCCTCCAAGACCATGAATGTTGACTGCCCACGCCCTCGCCGGCCGTCTCAGCGGGTGATGGACTGGGGAGGGAGAACCGCCCGGCTGATGAACTGTCCTAGTGGACACACGTCTTCAAACTGGTTTCCTGATTCCTTTTTTGGCTTCTGGCTGCTGCAAGGGGCCCGGCTGCTCTTGAACCCCAGGCTGGCTGCAGAGGAGCTCTGAGGTGCTGCAGGGGCTTGCTCTGGGCTCCTGAGCTCAGCGGCCTTGGGGCTTGGGGGTCTGTCCACCCATCCTAGAGGAGTCAGGGGACTGGAGGTTTCAGATCGAGGTGTTGTCCTCATCAGAACGAGGGAACCCAGGTGCAGAGGCCAGGGTGGCAGCAGGTCTACAAGGAGTCAGCCCAGATTGGGATAAGTGCATCTAGTGGAACAGGGCCACAGGCAGGGGTGGGCTGGCAGATGGCCAGTGCCTCTTCCCCTACTTGCCTTTCAAGGCCTACAGGGCCTCATACCCCTCCCACCACCAGCACCCACCTCGGTCTTCCTGCTCCAGTGGAACCCATGCCTAAGCCTGGGCCCTACTCCTACCCCTGGCTAGTCTGCTCCCCGTCACAGGCACCTGCCAGGTGTGGTAGGTTCCAAGACGGTCCTGGGTGTGCACCTTCTCCCAGTTACTCAAACATGAATCTAGGTACTCCTGGGAAGGGACTTTGCAAGTGTAATTAAATTCCAAATCAGTGGCCTTAAGATGAAGAGACTATTCAGGAGGGCCTGATCCAAACTCATGAGCCCTTTAAATTTGGGACTAGAGGTCAGAGACAGCGGAAGAAGCCAGAGATCCAAAGGACGGGAAAGACGCAGTGCACTGTTGCCGACTTGAAGGGGGAGGGGCACGTGGCAAGGCAGGCGGGTGGCCTCTAGCAGCTGAGAGCAATCTTCAGTCAATAACCAGCGAGGAAGTGGGCACCTCAGTCCTACAACCACAAGGACGTGGACTCTACAGAGAACCAGTGAGCTTGGAAGCAGATTTCCCCCCCTAGAGCTTCCAGCCAAGGATTCATCCTGGCCGACACCTTGATTTCAGCCTCGTGCTACGCCGCGCCGACCTCTGGCTTACAGCACTGTGAGATAGCAAGTGGTGTTGTTTGAAGCCCCTGAGTTCGTTGTCGTTTGTTACACAACAATAGAAAACGAGCACAGGATGCTCTTTCCTGCCTCTCTGCTTTTGCTCACACTGCACCCTCACCTGGAAGCACTTTCTCCTTCCCTCTACCTTCCAGATCTAGAGGTCCTTATGCTCGGGGGATGTGGCACCGCACCTAGAGGCCATCTGACAATTAGTCCAATGCTCTGGTCTAATGGCTGGCTACAGGCAAGGGATCCACCCAGCCTCGGCCATGGGTGTGAACACAGCAACTTATACTAGTAACAGGAATGGCAAATGTCTACTGGGCCCACGTCATGTGCCAAGCGCTCTTCTCAGCACTGATATGCCTTTACCCTCTCCACCCTTTACAGCAACCCTATGAGATCCATGTAATTATACTACTTAGTAGAGAAAACAGAAGTTCAGAGAGGCTGAGTAACTTGCCCAGGTTCACACAGCAGAGCTCCCAGTCTGCACAACTCCACCTGCACCCCCCTGTCCTTTCTCCCCACACCTCTTGGCAGCCTGCTCAGGCCCTCAGGACATCTCTCAGATCCCCCACTGCCCCTCCAACGAGCAGTGGATTCTTCAAGTGCCCTGTGTGTGTGTGCATGTGTCTATGTGTGTTTCTTACTCCCCGCTGGGAACAGACTCTGCAGGGCTGGGCCCCACGCAGGCGCAGTGCCCAGCCCCGGGCAGGTGGCCTCAGCTGGGTGGGAATGACAAGGCTGATGTCCAGAGAAGGCTGAAAAGGAGCTGCCTGCAAGACAAGTCAGCATCTAAGGCCACGCCCATTATTCCTCGAAGCCCTCAGATCTTATCAAGGGCTTCCTGGCACGCCTGACAGGTACGTTCAGAGGACACGGCTTTGCAGGAACGCCACACGGAGCCCTTTCCAGGAGCCTCTGGCCTGCCCGCCTGGTTCTCCCAGGCATGCAGAGTCTCACAGGGATGTGCCATAGCCCTGCGGAGGTGCCTGGGTCCTGCAGTCACCCCAACCCACCCTGGCTCACAGTGGACAGGGACAGGCATCGACGCCCATCCCAACCCTGCAGCAGTTTGGTGCCCAGAGGAAAACACAGGCTTCTCCCAACAGAAGCCACTTGTATCCTCGCATCCTCTTGGGTCCCTTGTACTCTGGGCATTGCTGCCCGATCAGATTCACGCAGGGTAGCCCGACAGTGCCTCCCCCAGCTGCCCTGCGTGCCTCCAGCCCGGGCCTCCTCTGACACAGGTCACAAGGGGCCTGCGGGAGCCCACCTGGCCCTGGTGCCTGCACTCTGGAAGTGTGAGGTGCCAGCACCCCATGCAGCCACCCGTGATGGGACGAACACTCCTCTCTTCATGTCTCAGACAATTCTGAGGCGCATTCCACAGGTCCCTCAGCAGGTCCAAGTGGGTTGAGCCCCAGGTGCCCACAGCGATGACCAGATGATCATGGCACCCCTCACTGGCCTGTCCCCCTTCACACTCCCCAAGGGATTCCAGCTCCTGGGAAACTGTCTTCCTGGGGGAACCAGGCGGATACATCATGTCTATGTTCCAGAATGAGTCCCGGGCAGGGAGCTAATAGGCCCTCCTCCAGGGGATCAGGGAACATTCAGAGCAGAAAGGCCTGAGCCCTACCTCATTTACAGAGAGCAATGAGGAGGAGGAGGGAAGGAGAAGAGAGAGAAACAGCCCCCTCCTCTGCTCCCACCTGCACGCCCCCAGCCTGCAAGTTCAGCCTGGCATGTAGGCCCCGGTTATTTTTTTATAGTGGTAAAATATTTATAACATAAAACTTCCATTTTAACCATTTTTGAGTACACAATTCAGTGTTTTAAGTACATTCACAATGTTATGAACCGTCATTCTAGAACTTTTTCATCAACCTGACCGGAAATTCTGTGCCCATGAAACACTCACTCCGCATGCCCCTCCCTCCGAGCCCTGGCGACCACTGCTCTACCTTCTGTCTCTACGAATCTGTCCATTCCGGGCACTACGTGGAAGTAGAATCATACAGCTGTGTCCTTCTGTGACTTGATTAGTTCACTTAGCATAAAGCTTTCAAGGTTCGTTTGCATTGTAGTATGTGTCAGAATTCTGTGCCCTTTTATGGCTGGACAGGCATTGTATTACAATAATAAACGATACGTATAGATCACATTGTGTTCATCCATTCATCCATCAATGGATTTGGGAGTTGTGTCCACCTTTGGCTATTGTGAATAGTGCTGCTATGAACTTGGGTGCACAAATATCTGAGTCCTTGTGTTTGATTCTTTGGGGAATTCACATAGAATCTGTGCCACATTTTTAAGGCCAGAAGAGTGAGGAGGAACAGAGTAGAACTCGCTCAGGCTGGAGGGGACACAGGAAAGGGATGGTCCCCTCAAGCCCTGTGCTGCTGCCTTCCTGCCTGGAGCACTGGGGTCTCCACTGGGCTCAGTTTCTCATCCACAGTAAGGTGCAGATGGGAAATCTGCAACCGCTGGACGGCTGGCTAAGCAGAGAGCCAGCAAGGGGAGCTTCTGTTCTGATGGTCAGTGAGAGAGGAGGAGGATGGAACCAGAGGAAGAAGGAAAAAGGAGAGAGGATGGAAGAGGACAAGGGACACCTCTGATTGCAGCCATCAGGGACGCAGAGCAGAGGCTGGATCTCAGGAAGGCTCAGCCGTCCCCCTGCTTCCTCCTCCCCCCGCTGGCCCCATCCCTGCCAGGTGATGGATGAGGAGGAACAAAACAGCAAGCAGCAGGAGCAGGAAAAGCGCTGAGGCTGCACTTTGCTGTAAAGGGCACGACAGGGGCAGTGGCCCTGCGCCTGCAGGCGGGGGAGGGCCTGCGTGGGCGCAGCTTTGTGTACGGAGGGCGCAGAGGGGCCCGGCCGGGGCGTCTTCGCCTGTGCTTCCAGAGAAGACAGGGTAGGCGAGCTTGGACACAGCTATGGCTGTCTGGGGACAAGCACCCCAGCCCATGCTCTCTCCTTAGGGCGACAGCTGTGTGCTGAGGGACCTCACTCCAGTCTCAGCCAGCCCAGGGCTCCCCACCTACTGCTGCCACCAATCACATGCTATGCTGGTCACAATGGCCCGGTAAACCATGCTGCTTTTAAGGCCAGAAACAATAAACACCCATGTTCTCTGACGAAAAGGCACCTTTCCCCACCCGGGTGTCCCCTTCACTACAACCCAGACCCAGGCAAACCCCTTCCTCCTCCTCCTCCTCCCTTGCTACTCTCAGCCCAGTGCTCTGCGGCTTCCTTAGAAAACCAGTGCTCAGCAAAGGAGCTGCTGCTGTCACCACGGGGCAGCCTGTCCCTCCGCCCTCTGATCCTGCGTGGCTTTGAGCCTGGGGGGCTCACAGAGCTACTTTCGGGGCCAGGGCCCTGGGGGAAAAGGTGAGGCTGGCATCGGGGAGTGCCCGCAGGCCAGAGACAGTTAGCGGGAGCTGTCCCAGCCCTCTCAGTATCCTCTCCCGCCTGTCCCGTGACAAATGGCATTAGCAGCTGTAAATTTAGCCAATCCTTTTAAGAACAGCCTGGCATTAGAGGCATTACCTCCCCCTCCAATCCCCAGGGATGAATTCAGTGACCTGCAAACCAGATGAGACATGTCTGCTCCGCTGCCTACCAGCCCCTTCTCAGGGAATCCGTCACTGGGGGCCCTGCATGGAGGCAGCACTGCACCCCACCTTCATCAGGCTCTTTCCTCTCCACCCCTCAGCATCAGCTGAACCCTGGTTCCTCTGGAACCCCCAGAGGAAGCCTGGGAAGACCTCATTCTGTTTTCCTGGCTCCTGTTTTGGCTTTTGGCTGCTGTAAGAGGCCCGGCCTTCCTTGGACCCCAGGCCAGCTGCAGGGGGCCCAGGTGGTCCTGCAGGGGACTTGCTCGGTGCTCCTGAGTTCAGCAGGCTTGGGGCTCACGGGTCTGTCCCTCATCCCGGCAGGACAGCAAGTCTGCATTGCAGGCCACATCGGAGCTGTGCGTGGGCAGCGGCCACCACTGCTCACCTCGTGTTGAATCCACTCATCATGTCCACTGACGTCTTCACCCCCCTCTCCCTGTAGCCGCTTCCTGTGCTGCCTGGTGCAGCAGGGGACTATGCCCTGGGCTCAGCAGTGCACTCCTGGTGACCATTATGTGCACGGCTGGCTGCTGTCTGTTGGGCCCTGGTCCTCTCTGTCTCCTCTCTCCTTCCCACCCCCACACAGTGCCAGCAAACTTTCACCCAGAGTGCACAACTAGGGCTGGAACCCTCCTCTGTCGGCTGTCAGGCAGCCCCCAGGGCAGGGCCAGCCCGGAGGCCACGCTGCCTGCTGGGGTGTGGGAGGAGAGCGGCCAGGCTGCCCGGACGGGCGGAAGATGCCCACAGCTCTCCCCGAGGCAGCCATGGGAACCTGCTCGCTGCCAACCCGCCCCTCCCAGTCCAGCCCGCGCTCAGCCTCATGCATGGAGAGGACTCCAGAGAGAACACCATTTCCCCAACACCCTGCAGCCCTCTCTCGCTCAGGCCTGGTCACCCAGCCAGGTTTGCCAAAGAAGCAAGAGGAAGGGAGAGGCCTCCGTGCACAGGAGCCTCACCAGGCTCACCCCACCTCTGGGGAGTGAGGAAATTCAGAAACACATGGAGCCAGTGGCAGGTGGCCTTGGAAATCAGCAACATTTGGTGTGTCCTCTAAATGTCTGACCCCTCCCACCCCACCACCAATTTAACCCTTTGTCACTCAAACATCAGACAGAGTGTTAGCTAACAGGGTGCTTTTCAAACTGCGGTCTCAGCAATTAGTGGGCTGTAAACCAAATTTCGTGGGTCATGAACTCAGCATTAAAAAATGTATAACTCAGTTGAAAATATCAGCATATAAAGCACATAAGTCTAACTATTGCTCGTGGGACTTTTGTTTCACCTACCCATGGAAATGTGTTTCTATCTGTGAGGTCTGGTGTCAAAAGGGTTCAAGTCGAGTGACCCAGAGTGCAGTCACCCAACTTCAATGTGCACACGAACCACGGGTATCTTGGAAGATGCAGACTCAGGTTCCGTGGATCAGAGCTGGGTCCTGGGTCTCTGCCCTTCTAACAGGCTCCCGGGTGAGGCTGTTGCTGCTGGTCAGAGGACCACACAGTGAATAGCCAAGCCTGGAAAACCTGTCACATCCCTTCCAGCCATTCCCCAGATATCCCCCTCTGGTCAGAGGACTAGAAGTGGGTGGAGTCCCCCTCCGACCTTTTGGCTAGTTGGTCAGCTCCCTGGAGGACGGACAATGCTCCCCTTACAGCCCACTCAGGGTCGAGTGGGGTTTGGAGCCAGGCATGACCTCTACCGGCTAAGTTATTATTGGTGGACCCTGGGGCCACCTCCTCCACCATGGACTCTTGGAGCCAGGCGCATGGAACAGCACCTGCTTGGAGTCCCGATATGCTCAGCTTTGAGCTCAGACACATCCAACTCATCTGAACAAGTTGGAGGGGGCTCCTGAAACCTAACCTGCATGACCTCAATAGCTCTTGGAGAGTCCAGCCTCTTTGCCACACAGATGAGGACACTGGGGACCAGAGCAGGGGACGACTTGCTGGGAGCCACTCAGGTGCCTATGGATAGAGCCAGCCTGGAACACAGGTCCCCACACCCCAAGCCCCCAACAGTCTGCCATCCCCAAGACCCTGTTGAGAGTCACCCCTGCACCAGTGACCTCCAACATCTGTGGGCCCCAACTGTAGTTCTGGGTTATAATCGTTAATGTCATGCAGCAGTGACAGGACAGATATTCCTAAATAACAGATGGCCCCCAAATCCCATCATCCTCAGACCCTACTGAACCCCACTCTGTGCAGGGCCCTGGCCAAGGCCCACGGTCCCGCCAGCACCTCATGGAGAAGGAGAGGGGGCTCGGGGCTACTCCTCCCTCCCCAACAGCGACCTCCAGGAACAACTGAGGAGGGAGCTGGGCCCGTTTTCACCAGGAGGGGCAGGCACTGCTGGCCGGGAAGGCAAGGGAGACGCTGTGACCACTTCTCCTCGGCAGGCCTGTCACCTCGGAGCCCAGGGGGGCACTGCACAGGGAGGTCCTGGGGAGGGAGGAAGCGTGAGCACCTGCAGGCGTGAGGGGGACACCCACAACAGTCACCCAGTGGTGCCTCAGTAGACCCCAGGCTCCTGGCGGGCACCTCCTCTTGGGGCAAGAATACTGAAACAGCAGGTCCATACCAGCAGGTGGGCCCGGGCCAGAAGGCGGGAGCCGTGGGAGGTCCAGTCCCTGCTTTGTCCCTGGAGGTCCCTGTAGCCCAGGCCTCCCTGCCCGCCAGGCCCCAAGGCCCATAGGAGCCTCCTCTGGGCTCTGTCACTGGCTACCCGCCCGCTCCCTTGGCCATGACACCTTCTCGTGCTCCTCTGCGCCGTTACCGAGCTCTCACCCTGCTCTTGAATTTTTTATGGGTTTTTATCTTGTCTTGACAAGACTACATGATCCTTGAGGGCCCTGCTCCATGCTTTACCCGTCTCCACCCCAAGCCCAGAACAGGCAGACTGGCCATGGCTCCCCAGCCTCCCACGCCCACCCCGGCAGCCCCCTTCCCTAAGAACCGGCCTCCTCGGCTCTCCCACCAGGCCCGGGAGCTCCCCCAGCCCCACTCCCAGCTCCCAGAATGTTAAAGCCAAAAGATGCTGGAGGTTGACTTGCCCCCCCCCACACTCCAGGTTCACCCCATCCCAGAACCAGGATTCCGCCCCTTCCCACAACATCCAAGAGCCTCCTCAAGGCAACTGTCCCAACTAAGAAACACTGAGCACCTGCTGTATGCCATACCCTACAGGCACCAGGGGACCTGGAAGTCACTGGTGAAATAAACCAAAGCTGTGCAAGGTCATAGGCCTCAGGGGCACTGGCCAGCTATCCCCGGCTGGAGTCAGGTGGCTTCCTCACTGTCCCCTGCTCCTAAGACGGAGTGGACATAATGGCTATGGGCCCCGACGCTGGGTTCCAATGCTGGCTGAATCACTTCCCAGCTGTGTGACGCTGCGCAGACTCTCAGCCTGCTCCCTCCTCTTTCAAGGATGATGAAAGCACCACCCCATAAGGTGTTGTGAGAATTAAGTGAGATGATACATGAGAAAAGAGATCGACACAGCCAGGCATACAGCAAGCACTCAACTATAGGTTGTAATTATCACTGGACTTCACAACTGCCCTGCTAACCCTCTCTGTCTTCTGCATTCTCTCCCACCTCCCTGCCTCTCCAAATCACACCCTTTCCCACGGGTGTAGGAAAGGCGCACCTCCTCCATGAAGCCCTCCCTGCCCACTCTGGCTATTACCGGCCACTGCTGTCTCTGAACTCCAGTTCTCTGCAGACCTCACCACTCCCGAATGCCTCCCCACTCTGAACTCCCAGAGCCCTGCTGGGGCCTCCGTCTGGCCCTCTTCAGTACTCTAAGCCCTGGGTTGACCTCAGCTCTGCTAACCTGCATGGACTCATGGGGACCCATTCTCCCTCCTCCATGGGCCCTAAGGGTAGATGGGTGAGACCCAGCACCAGCCTTCAAAAGCTTCTGAGTTTATTGGCTAGGAGTGAAGACTAACTCGGAGCACACAGGGAAGGGTGTGCTGCTCTGAACCCAGCAATGCATCCACAGGAGCACCTTGGGTTAAGGCCAGAAAGCTCCTCCATGTGCGGTGGCCCCAGCACCCCAGGCCTTCCTTCTCAGGTGACACTCTCTCTCCAGCGTCTCTCCTGGGGTAACCAGGGTCCCCGGTCAGCTCTTTCCCTCTTGGCAACAGCTTCCTGAACTGGAGCCCAGCTGCGGCAGCGGCAGCACTGAGCCGTTTCAAGAGCCTGGCAGCTGTGTCAGCAGCTCAGAACAGGCTGCACGCGGTGGCCCTCAGCGGGGCTGTGGCCTTGCAGGCCCGTCCAGGAGGGCTGTGGCACCAAGATGCCACAGCTGGAGGGGAGAGCTGGCTCACTTTCAAGGACAGCAGCCCTTTCCCTCTCCTCATCCTCAAAAATAGCTCCAGCCATTATAAATCAAAAGATTTCATGTAAAAAATCCACATTTCTGACTTTTCTTAGAAAAAAATGAAATGATCTAGCAACACTGGCCCACCTTCCCACATTGCAACCATCAGCTAGCTAGAGCTAAGAAGTGCTGACCCCTTTGGACTGGGCACTCGATCTCTGGTTCTCCGCAGACCCCCACACTCCCTAATGCCTCCTTCAGCCATCACTCTCACGTGGCTCCCTCACTCACACTGGAGCACTGACAATACCGAGCCGGCTCAAGATCCCGGTATCTGCCTGGCCCTTACAGGCATCTGATTTGAAAGTCCCCTGCAAAAGAATAACTAGAGGTGGTCTCTGACTGCAAAAATGAGGGGTATCCCTCAGAACTTTAAAATAAATCAGGAACAAAGATGGTGCCCTGGGAGCTACACTGTGAAATCAATACATGATAGACTAAAACAGAAATATGCAAAGTCATTGACTGCAAAGAGAAAGAAAGGCTTCCAGACCAGCAGGACTCAATGCTAACCTGGTTGAAGACAGCCACAGAGCTGTTATAGGAAGATGGTGTCACTCTGCAACTGGGCTGCACAGGAAGCCAAGAAAACAGCAACCACAGAAAGCACCGCACACGAAGCTCTGCCAGAGGTGGGGTGCCCCTGTTGGGTGTCGCCAAGGAGGAAAGGAGGACCCAGGATGTCCCAATGCTCCCTTTGTGCCCCCACCATACTCCAACTCTGCCCTGATGTGGGCTGGGTGGCTGTCCCCTTCCCCAGCTAAACCATGGGCTCTTAGAGGCTGCTCCTTCCCTTGGACCCTGGGAGCCAGAGCTGGGCTCACCATAGACATTCAGTTCACCTTTGAGAGTTTGATGATAGATTCCCAGAAAGTAGAAAACGGTCAGCAGGTAACAAATGCTCTGCCCCCCTTGGTACGAGCAGACAGGCAGCGGCGGCTGCTGATGGGCACAAAGACAGACGGCACATCACAAGTGGAACAACGTCACACAGCTTGGCTGAGGGCACACCCTTCTTCTGCCGGGGCCTTTATGCACTCCGCACGATGCTGACGCCCGCTGGACAGCAACCACAGGAATCTCTAGCTTGAGCCAGTGCCCAGGGCTCCTACCTCCCTGAATTCTCTGTGAACCACAGGGACATACAGGGCTGAGCGGAAAGAGCCCAGGGCCCCTGATTCCTGGAGTGGTCTGCAAGCCCAGAGACAGTATATCTGTGTGTCTGTCCTCTAATGCCATGCTTATCTTTACAAGGAAATCATAAATGAGCACCCTCCCAAAATATACAAAAGATAATAACAACTTGCATTTATTGAGCATTTACTATGTGCCAGGCCCTGTGCTAAATGCTTGTCATATATTAATTTAATCCTCCAGATCATCGTATGATGTAGGCATAGTTTTATTCCCCTTTTTCAAATTAGGAGACTGTGGCAGGGAGGGGTTGCCTGAGATCACCTGGCTAGTAGGAGTCTGGGTCAGAAGTGGAACGCAGACAGAATGGCTCTGAGTTATGGCTATTCTGACTGCACAGATGCGAGGTACCCAGAGCTCCACTCACTCAGGGTTCCATCCCTTGCCCTACACCCCCCATAAGCTGCTATACCTTATGCTCACTCCTGGAGTTGGCCTTCAGACTTGCTCCAGGTCGAGGTGTTTAGCCCTGCACAGGTGAAAGAATAAGTTGCCATAAGTCATGAACTCTCCAGGTGATTGGGAGTCATCTGTAGGGACCTGAGAGGCGACCCTGGGCCTCATGCCCCTGAGGTCTACACAGCCCGCACCGGCCTGTCAGTCACCTCTCCATAGCCCTGTGGCTGCAGCTGGGCAGGGCATGCATCGCCACCTCCCTTTACAGATGGGACCTGGGGGCAGCATGCCAGTGGCCTAGTGACAGGGCAGGACGATAACCCAGGCATCCTGGCTCCAGCCCCAAGTGTGTGCCCTGGACCAGCAACATCTCAGAGTCCCACTGCCCTGTGGCATGAGGCAATGAGTCACCAAACGCTCCCACCAGGTTGAGCTGAGATGGGGCGGGAGCTCTGAGGGATAGAGGGGGAAGGGGACGGGATGGGACAGATGAAGGTCCGACAACTGCAAAGCCTTCTTCTGGAGAGAGGGTGTGAGAATGCCAAGCTCTGAAGCCCCCAAACATTTGTGAGCCACGTCTTCTGCCTACGCAGAGCCCCAGTTGCAGGGGTCTCCGCAGTGCATGCCGAGCCAAAGACGAGAGGCGCTGGCCAAGGCCATGTGGAAGGCTCAGGTATGGCCATTTTCCTGGGGTTGGTCTTCCCAGCTGCTTCTCTCTGGAATATGCTCAGGTAATTGGGGAAACAGGCAGCTAGAAAACCCGAGTTCCAGTGGCTTCTATCAGGAGCTCACTCTAGTAAGCATTCTTGAGGACGGAGACCATTTCATCCTTCCCATCATCCCATTTCCAGGCCTGGCGTGAAGCAGGCAATGGACAGAGCTGGACAGGAGGACCACGAGCTCCCTGCGAGAGGCCTGAGGAGTTGCCATCTCTGTGACCTAAGAGCTCCTGCCAGACCGGTCTGGGGCAGATGCAACATGGAAGAGCCCCAGATGCAGCCAGGCGCCCTGAAGAGAGAGCCCGGGGGGGGGGGGGGGGGGGGGGGCAGTTTCTGGATGTCTGTTCTTATGAGTCCATCAGAGTCCTTGGGCTTTATTTCCCATTATTCCTGTGGTTAATTTCACCACTAGCACGTGGTCACAGCAGATAACCTCTTTACACACACAGCAGGAGAAGTCTGCAGCCAGTCGCAGCAGCAGGGAGCAGGCTGAGTGGTTAACTGGCAGATAATTAACTGAGAAATTCCCCACAGCCCTCTGCAAACTCCACTGAGACATGGAGAAGGAGGAGACATAAAGCCAGAAAGGGGCCTCTCCTTTCCTCAGCCACCACCGGTCTCACCCCAGAATCCAGGAGCTTAGAAGCAGAAAGGACCTTACAAATTATGGAGGCAAGTGTTGGAGAGGGTGTGGAGAAACTGGAGCCCTCAGACACCGTTCGCGGGAATGCAAAATGGGGCAACTTCTATGGAAAACACTCCGGCCGTGTCTCAAATGATTAGACATGGGGTTACCATATGACCCAGCGACCCCACTCCCAGGAATACACCTGAGAGAAAGGAAAATGTCTGTCTACGCAAAACCTTGCACACCAGTGTTCTTAGTAGCGTTACTAATAATAGCCAAAATGCGAAAACAACCCGATGCCCATCAACTGA
Organism: Cheirogaleus medius; assembly: GCA_008086735.1. Lineage (NCBI taxonomy): Eukaryota > Metazoa > Chordata > Mammalia > Primates > Cheirogaleidae > Cheirogaleus > Cheirogaleus medius. The sequence goes on along the minus strand of VBSM01003157.1, from coordinate 32,759,465 downwards.
TGACTGGAAAACACAATATGGAATATCCATGCAGTGGAATATTATTTGGCCATCAAAAGGAATAAAGTACTGGTCCATGCTACACCATGGATCAACCTTGAAAAAATTAAGCTAAGTGAAAGGAGCCAGTCACAAAAGGCCACATATTATATGATTCCACGAATATGAAATGTCCAGAATAGACAAATCTATACAGACAGAGAGTAGAACGGCATTTGCTTAGGACTGGGGCAGGGGGACACAGGGGGACAAGGGGGAAAAGGGGGTCATAGCTGCAGGAGATGGAGCTTTTTTTTGAGGTGATAAAGGTGGTGATGGTCACATACACGTACAATCGTATTGAAAACCATCTAACTGTATACTTTAAATGTGTGAATTATATGATAGATAAATTACATCTTAATAAAGCCATTAAAAAATTAACGTGCACGGGTGGGCCCCAGGAGCATCACCTTGCATTGCAATCTCTGGCCGAGGAGCTTGAAGGCCTCTCCAAAGAAAACCGCAGCTTTCCTGCCCCTAGGAAACTGCAATATCTATGCTTGTCTTACATTTTCTTGCTTAAAAACAACAACGGCGTTTTAGAGCATACGAGACAGTGAGATGAACCTATCTGTACGTGCAGTCTTGGTCCAATAAGCCCATGAGGATGGGTGATGGGAGACCTGGTCTCAATGCCATCTCGGGCCCAGCTTCCCCAGACAGCATTGAACTTCAATGAGTGAGTGAGCAAAGAAGGCCCATTAGTTTATAGCTTTCCTGAGACTGCATTTCCACGCCCCACGGGCTGGTCCCCCAGGCTGCCTCCAACAATATTGTACCGTGTTTACAGATGAGGTTGGCCAGGTGTTTTCTCGGAATCGCATGGCTCTCCCGAGGGGAGGGGCCCTCCGGGAGACAGCCTCCCCGTCACAGTGCCTGCAAGAGAGTCTGGCGTCAGAAATCATCATGCCTGCTGCACACATGCAGAACGCACGGAGCTCAGAAGGCTGCTAAGTGATTCCCAACGTCTACACACGCTGCTCGCATCCCGGCTGTGCATCTGTCTCACAGGGCACTGGATCAAGATGGGGAAAAACACAGTTTGCTTTTGGGAGCCTGCGGTTGCAGAGCTGGCCCCTGACACTAACACAGATTTACATGGCCACGTCCTCTTTATTTCTATAAAAGCTCCTTTTTATTTTCCTATAGCTGGATACAGAATGGGCCTAAAGCCCAGTTCAGCTGAGCTCAGATACCTTGCAGGCAGGGCCAAAGCCTGGAAGGACTGTCCTCGGATCCAGAAACGTGTCTACCCAGCATGGAGGACAGCGGCCGTGTCTACGTGGCTGAGAGCACTGAGGATGCCTCTCAGGTTTCAGCAAGATTAACGGTCTCACCAATACCAGCGTAAACTGTCACCAGGATGAGACAGGCTGCACTGGGATTGGTGGGGCAGGAGGCCACTCAGGTCGGGTCAGGAATGTCAGGGGTGGGGGAAAGGGAAGACTCTGTTATGCTGCAAAAGACAATGAAGAATGTGTCCATCTCATCCAGCACCATCCAAGACAGGGAGCGGACTGCCAGGAAAAAAAACAAAATCAACATTCTAGTCTGATTTGCAGCGACAAGCCAAGAACAGAGCTGGGGACATGGAGCCGTCAGAGCTCAAAAGAAATGTCCCTTCAGTTTGCCCAGTGGCCTTTGTTCTGACCCTCTCCTTGACTCAAAGCAAGAGAAACACCTGCCACTTCCCTGGAGTGTGCCAGGCACCATGCTAGGTGCTGGGGTACTAAGGGTACAGGGGCTGTGCCCTGATACCCCCAGAGTGGCAAGGAGGAGATGGGGTATGAGCGATAAGGGCACCATGGAGGTACAAAGAGGTACAAAGGGGCACCTGGGAGTCAGCACGTAACTGGAGTCTGTCCACCTCTCCCACGTGACCTTCAGTAGGTTCCTGAACTCTCGGCTCCCCAGTGCCAAAACGCCCTTGTGACTTCCTGTGTTGGTCCCAGCTCCCCACCCCCTGGGAGCTCCCTAGCAGCAAACAGCGACAGTGCACATCTATTGTCTGCCTGTGGGGACAGACGCCACTCTGCACACACTCGTGTTTCATTGCCTTTAGTGCTCACAACCC
>VBSM01003157.1:32715111-32757249 GCA_008086735.1 Cheirogaleus medius | reverse complement strand
CCCTCGGAATTATTTATGAAGGACAGTAATGACCTGGGCTTGCTCACAGCACCATGGTATGTGGGGGGAGAGCATAATTTTTAATATATCCTAGGATGTCAGCTACATAAAAATGCATAGAAAAAAGACTGTCAGCAACAAATGTCCCCAAACATCTCTCAGATGTGGTGTTAAGACTAAATTTTCTCCTTTTCCCTTTTCTATAGTTTCTTCCCCCAACCCCTAGAAATTAGATGTTGGCAGTTTTATGAGCAATAACAACAAAAAAATTTGTTTAAGAAAAAGTTCTAAAAGCTCGCCTGTGGAGGCCCTGGCTAGAACACTGGCTACAACGGCCTCGTGCCCTCCCAGACACCGCCTGGTCACGCAGAGGGCACATCTGTCACTACGAGGCACCAGCCACACTCCAGGCCAGCAAGTCTGCTTAGACCCCTCTTGCATGGACACCACCTTGCTATCGGCCAGGCCTTTCTGCACCCACGAGCTGGCTGGCACACAGGTAATTTTCTGCCCTGCCGAAGCACTTGGGCCCTTGCGGGCGGGCAGTTCTCCCGTGCAGAGAGGCCTAAAGCTCCCCACGTTAGTGGTGGCAGCATCCTGTCCCTCCATCACCCTGCGCACCACCTTATCTGGAATCTGTTCCACTCCTATGGGGCAGAGGTGGGAAGTGGTCCTGCTGGGATTGTCCCCTCCCTGCTGCCGAGAAGAAGGCTAGGGCTGGAGGTGAGGGACTAGTAACAGCATCGACCTTCTGGGGTTCTCGTAGGGAAGATAATCCCCCTGCACTTTTAGCCCCCGCTGAACACTTCCATACAGTCAAGAACTGCTGCCGTTGTCGGGATCGGTGCCGTCATCTCGCTCTTGCTCTTGGTGTTGCTCTAGAATTCTCTCGGTTGACCACAATGGCAAGCACAGCAGCCTGCCTGCCCCACCACGCTGCTGTCTCGCCGTGTCCCACACCTCTCAGCAGCGCGTTCTTCTGGCTGGCAAAATACCAAAGGGTTCCCAAGTTCTGACCATAAGATTTCAAGTGCACAGAGGTGGCACATGCCACGAGCTCATTCTTGGGTGCCCTGCGGCCCCACAGAAGGCAGGCCGGTGACGGCGGCACTTCTGAACATCCTTGGGAGGTGCTGCCTTAGCCCCAGAGCTGAGAGGTGCCTGCCACACCTGCCCTCCTCGCTGGTGACAACATACTTCCCACCTCCTTCATGCAGAAGCCTCTGAAACCTTCTGAAACATGAAGGAGCAGAAGTTCACAGGCAGAGTCAGGTGGTTGTGTTGTTCTCTTGTGACTTACAAGGCAACCACGGTTCGGGAGTGTGCCTGTGGTGTTCCTTAGGTTGCTAAGGAAGAAAAACTTGGAACCCTGGTGAGACCCCCAGAGCCACCCAATTCTCTAGTCCCCTCGGCTGGCGTTTCCCTGCCCACCCAGGCCACCCACCCACAGTTTCGGGGCCTGGAGCTTCCTGTATGCCCAATGGGGTGAGGATTTGGCTGCAGGGTGCAGGAGCCAGAGGATGGGCTGAGAAGGCTGAAGGGCAATGAATGGGGCAAAGGGCGACAGAGGCTCCTTCACGAGCCCTGCTGCAGGCAGAGGTCTGTCCCGTGCCTTGGCCACTGCACCTCCTCCCCTGAAACAGCGCAAGTTCTCAGGTTGGAGCAGAGAGAACATTCCAGTAAAGCTCCCCTTCGGACCAAGAGTCCGGATCGCCTAGCCAGCACGTGGACTGCTTCCTTAGCCCATTCCTGCCCAGACAACTCCTATCCACCCAGCAAGTCCCAGTCTGCATGCTCCCCCTTCCCAGGACTGGTTTTCTGGTGAGTCATCTGTCAACTGGTCATTTATCCACCCCCATGTCTGTCTCCACTTGGACGCTGTGGTCCCTGAAGTCTTTGTCTTGCTCCTTTTCCTGCTGCCTCGTGCAGAGCCAGTGATCAGCAAATGGACGGCCAATGAGCGAGGAGGGAGCGGATGTTACACCTCTGCAATCAGTGCTTCATCCTACCTGCACTCGCACTTTCCCTGCCTCGGTCTGTCGTCGCAGGTATAATCTGGAATTCACATCTCTGCTCTGGAGCCTGGGCGATCCCAGCCTGGCCCTGCCGGGCTTGCAGCGCATGCTCAGGGTGTGCTGCGGCCTGACCAAGTGCACCAGGTGAGGAGGAGGTCCGGAAGGGGGCAGTCCTCATTCCCAGGATAGTTCTAGTCTTCTCCATTTGTCAGAAATAAACCCCTGTGGGGAGCTCAGATGGAGCCGGCTTTAGGACGGGGTGATTTCCAGGTGAGGAGGGAAGGGGCAGAGCCTGCGAGGGAGGGAGGGACAGACAGAGGGAGGAGTGGAGAGTGGCCGCCCAAGAATGTGTGCATGCTCATTCCAGAAATCCCCGAGCTACTCTAAATGCCAGGCCTCACAAACAGTACGGCCCTCGCGGCTGTGCCACCGCAGCTAGGTAGCGAGGCCAGCTGAAGACCCCTGGTGTGGCAGTCAGGAGCACAGGCTCACACCCCCAACAAGTGTGGGACCTTGAGCAAGCAGGACTGGCTATATAATTCAAGGGGCCCAGTGCAAAAAGAAAATGCAGGGCTTCTTGTTCAACATGGAAATTTCAAAACAGCGACAGCAGAGCATCAGGCAAGCGCAAGCCCTTCTGGGCGCGGGGCCCTACACATCGGAGGGGCGTCTCCCCAGACGAGGGTGGGCCAGGCTGCAGCCGCTGTTCTCCGCTGTTCTCCACGACACCAAAGACACTGAAGACACTGTCCACCCACATGTCGGGAGTGGGGGAGGAGACGCAGGCAGGAGGGGAGGCTGGTGTTCAAAGGAGGGACTCTGGCACAGAAAGGGAAAAATTCGCCTCTTTGGTCCATGTCATCAGACTGATAGGAAATAGTCCCCTAACTCATTTTTTAGGAGCCTCTGTCATATGGTGCATAACTGAATGCCAGATATTTGGGGGGAAAAAGAATCTCGATGAGCACCTCGCACCCCTGGGCCTGGCCGCAGCCCCACGTGAGGCAGAGGGACACGCTCACCTTGGCCTGATCACCTGCGCCAGTCACCTTCCTCTTTAGGCCTCATTTCTACACCTATAAATGAGAACAATGCTTTTTCTTTAACTTCCCAGGATTGAAGGACATAAAAATCAGGTCTAAAATACAAAAGAGGCCGGGCGCGGTGGCTCACACCTATAATCCCAGCACTCTGGGAGGCCGAGGCGGGTGGATCACTCAAGGTCAGGAGTTCAAAACCAACCTGAGCAAGAGCAAGACCCTGTCTCTACTATAAATAGAAAGAAATTAATTGGCCAACTAAAATATATATAGAAAAAATTAGCTGGGCATGGTGGCACATGCCTGTAGTCCCAGCTACCCGGGAGGCTGAGACAGGAGGATCGCTTGAGCCCAGGAGTTTGAGGTTGCTGTGAGCTAGGCTGATGCTACGGCACTCTAGCCAGGACAACAGAGTGAGACTCTGTCTCAAAAAAAAAATAAAAAATTAAAATAAAATAAAATAAAATAAAATACAAAAGAACTCTAAACACGGTATTAATTCTGATAATGATGACAATAACAAGGATATTGTTGCTGGGACCCAGCCGAGTCCTTTCCGATGCGCTACAGACTTGCCCTTTGCTGCAGAGTCTTCTCAGGAGACTCCAGAGAGGTGGGGCACCCCACTCTCCACTCCAGGCGAGTTCCCGATTGGAGGGTCCCCCAGGCACATCTGCCAAGCACACGCTGACCTCACAGAATCCCTCCTGTGCCTCCTCCTGAACCCTGAGGGGTGCCACCCTCCCACCGGGCACACAGCGCCAGTCTTTCCGGCCACTGAGGGTGGGAGGAACAGGAGAAAACTTTATAGGGATCATCTAAAAAATGTGCCGGCTCCTCTGAAGGCAGGATTGGGCTCCGGGCACAGTGGAGTCAGCCAGCCCTGCTGTGGTCCCACCTGTTTCTGGGCCTCCCAGATTCCAGATGCCACAGCCCCCTGCTCCGCAGCAGCCAGCCCCTCCAGAACAAGAGGGAGCCCCGAAGTTTTGCAGCGATGCCCTTTGTTCCTCTTCCCCTGGGGCCCAAGGCACCCGATGCCGCCTGTGAACGGGGACTTGGCTTCTGCTCGGCTGATGAGCACGATTAGTCCCTGCCACTCCCTGCTAATTGCTGCCCTCAGCACTGCCAGGCGGAGGCTTCTGTCTGCACACAGCCTCCAACTGTTCACAATGACAAAAGTTGCGTGTCATGGGCTGACAGTGGCCGGGGCTCCGGGGCAGGCTCGCGCTGGTTATTAATCCGCTCGCTGCACTTGAGCCCTTGCCCACCACATCTCCGCCAAGGCCAAGTCTCTGCATCTGCTCCCGGGCCACATGGGAACGGAAGGCCGGGCAGAGCTATTTGCAAACCATCTCTGGGAAGTGCGGGTGTCTTGGCAGCCAGAGGGCTTTACAATAATTTATTCACTGGGATCTAGGTCAATTGGGGCAAGGGTGAGAACCGCTCCTGCAACCCACAGATACTACGGGGGTGTTTCTGTAGAAAGCGCACACCAGGAATCCAGTGGGCTGGGCGGATCTGTTACTGCATTGTCCATTTCACATCTGTAAAGTAGGGCCAATGGCACCGCCCTGCCCGCCTCCCAGGGTTGCTGTGAGGACTAACTGCGGCAGTGAGCATCATGAGACCAGTGATGTGAGTGGCTCCTGGGAGCTAAGCCCTTACCTGCACTCTCGTCAATCCTGCCTCTCATCTGAAGGATGGATCCCATCTCAGAGAGGAGGAAACTGGAGCCCAGAAAGGTCCAGACACCAAGATTGTCACACTGCGGGTAAGAGCGCGTACTGGACGTGGGGCCAGGGGCCTGCGTCATGGTGCCAATCTCTTCTTGAAGCTGAAACTGTCTCCTCCCATGTGTCCTGCTCAGAGCTCCAGGGCAGGCTTTTCTGTCCTTGCAGACAGCCACTGCCTGGAGCAGCAAGGGCCACACCCGAGGGTGGCCCACCCTCAGCCAGCCAGGAACCTATGAGGTGGTGTGGCAGGAAGACTCTAGGGAGGCCACTGAACTGCCCCCAAGCAGGTCTAGACTGTAGAACATGGGATGGGTCAGGCAGTCCCTGGATAAGGGAGATGGAACAGGCATCAGACAGGAGCTGAGATGCTCCTGAGATTGGCCTGTTGCTGTCCATACACAACTTATATCGTGGCCTGTAATACTGTGTCTGTCTGCCTCCAACTCTCACTCCATGGCTGTAGTCCAAGTTCCCCTTCGAGAGGACTGATATTCATACTATGGTGTAAATGACTAACATAAGCAGGTTGCAGGTGGGGCAGGAGAAAGGAAGTAGCAGAAGCCAATGGAACCTGGGAAGGAAAGTAGCACAGACAGAGAGGCAAGAAGACACCTGAAACCAATGTCCATCTTTTCCCCATTTGGGTGCTGCCAGGGGTGTTGGTCACTCTCTTACGGGTCTCTGGTAAAGCTGGTGCCTGGAGGGAGCCCCACCCTGATGACAGCACAGCCTCCTGGGCAGCGTGATTCCAGGGAAGGGCAAAGCACTTGATGTCCAGAAACCCAAATCCAGTGGCTCTGCCATTAACTGATCATGTGACCTTGGGCGGGTCACACCTCTGGGCCAGCCCAGGCTCCCATGCTCCATGCAGAAAGAGGCACTGGACTATGTCACCTCCGAGGCCCTTTCCAGTTCTGGTCCCTGTAACTCTGAGGTGTTTGCTCACTTCCCTCCCTGCCCCTTTCCCACAGCCTCCTGGGCAATGTCCAGGCAGGGCCAGGCCCGCTGTGGGCTCGCCCCGGCTCCGCGGCACAGCAGGCCACGCTGCTTCGGCTCTGGCTCGGAGCCAGGGCTCCGCTCCTCCTGGCATCCGCCGTGGCCTCAGAGCAGCAGCTGGGACTGGATTCCAGACTAAATATGGAACCCCAGAGCAGGCTTCTCCCCATGCAGGCCCGGGGTCCCAAACCTGTGGGGATGGCCTCTCACGCGGCCGCCCTCTAGCGCACTCGAAACGCTGATCCAGAAACTCTGCACATGGGCAAAGGCCAGACAAAGGTCAGGAGGGCCGGAGCAACAATGAACTTCCCGAGCAATCAAAAAAACAGCAGCATAAGGCCGTTGCCTCTAAAGGAAAACAGAAGCGGGCCTGCCAGTCCCACACAGCAGAGAGGAATGGAAAACAGCAAGGTCCCAGAGCACGCACAGTCTATTTTCCAAAGGGGAACAATGACAGAAGTTATTAATAAAAGATAAAAATGATGCCTCTCTGAGGCGGTTCTCTCCCTCCCCGAGGCTGAAACGCGCAATCACATCTGAAAAGAAGGCCAGGCGCTATAGTCCCAGCTACCGGGCGGAGGTGGGGGCATGGCTTGAGCCAGGAGTTGGAGGTTACAGTGAGCTACGATTGCGCCAGAAGATGGCCCAGGTGACTCTCGTCCACGCGCACAAAGAAGCACCCTGTGAGTAGCAAAATGTTTTTAAATGACACAGGTCTTGCAAGTACAGTGCTGAGAGTTCCCAGCCTAAGATGCGAGGCTGAGTCCAACGCCAAGGTGAACCAGTGTGAACCAGTGTGAACCACATCTCACATCCTCTCTCTAACACCACAAACACGGCGACATATCCCACCCTGCTATGGGTTCCACTGTGTCCCCCAAAGAGATACGCTGGAGTCCTAATGCTGGTACCTGTGAATGTGACCTTATGTGGAAATAGGGTCTTTGCAGATGTAAACAAGTTAGGATGAGGTCACCCTAAGCCAGTGGCTGGTGTCCTTTCAAGAAGAGGGAAACATGGACAGGGACACACACAGGAAGGAAACCACGAGGAGACGGAGGCAGAGAACGGAGCGATGCGGGCATGGAATGCCAGGGACTGCCACCGGCAGCTGCGTTTAGCCAAGAGAAAAGCCTGGAACAGGGTCCCCCGACAGCCCTCAGAAGGAGCCAACCCTACTTACACCTTGATGCTGGACTTCCAGCCTCCAAGACTGACAGGATGTGTTTCTGTTGTTTTAAGCCACCCAGGTTGTAGCAATTTGTGACAACAGTCCTGGGAAACTCACATGCACAAGCGGGAGAGGACCCACCACTACACCCCCGGTGGCGTGACCCCGAACTTGCCCCTTCCCTGGGCCTTGGTCTTCTTAAAGAGTTGGGCCAGATAGCCCCTTCCAGCTCTGACATCAGCCAAGGTTCCTGGATCTACCCAGCCTCTGGAGGACAAGGGGGGATGGTAGGGGTAGGGTACACACAGGGAACAGAGGGAGGGACAAAGCCCCCCGCCCATACTGTGGCTGAGGGGAGACAGAAACCATCAGAGCGGGAACGTCCTGCCTTGGTCAGGGATAAGTCCAGTTCACCTGTGCAGCTTGCATCCGACCCCGCTGGGGATGGGGATGGGGCAAAGGGATGGTGCGAGGACTTGTGGGGTGGGGGAGAGGTTTTCCCTGAGTTAAGTCTGGATCAAAGCAGCAAAGGAGGACTGGGAGAGACTGGAGACAGAAGGATGGGTGGAGAGAACACTGCAGGAGGCGGGACCTGAGAAGATCAGAGAAGACGTGGCCGCCCCAGATGGAGGAGGGCAATGGAGACAAGGAGATGCGGGGAGAGCCGTGCAGGCCACAGAACGGACAGGTAAGGGAGGGAGTTTGGGGGGGCATGGGACTGATGGACGTGTGGCGGGTGGGGAGTTAGGAGAAGCACAGTGTGAGCCCCAGGTTGTGGGCTTGGGGACTAGGTAGGTGACAGGAAGGCCCAGCAATGCAGACTGTGCACAAGGATCACAAGCTGGATTGGGGAGCACGTGGTCTGAGCCGCCTGAGGTCCAGGGGTCCCAGGGGCAGTCAAGCAGGAGCCTGGCGTGGGGCACTTGCTGTCGACCCAGCCAGGGCCACCCAGGGAGGCCAGAGGGCCTAGGAAGAGGACGAGTGGAGAAGGGGCTGGGATGAGGACCCTGGATACCCCCACCTGTGACAGGCCACAGAGAACAGGCCCTGGGAAGGTTTGGAGAGCAGGGAAGGCTCGGGGCAGCAGGGAGAGTGGGTCACAGAGAGCCAGGGGGTGGGACAGGGGTCCTTGGTGGGAGGTGCCGCCTGGTGAGTGAGCAAGGGAGGATGCCCGTGGAGTTGGCACTTAGGAGGGTCCCAGTAATTCCTGGCACCCTGCAAGCCACTGGGGTCCTTGAAGGCCTGCTCACTTCCCAGCTTCCCCGAGGAGACATCCCATAAACGGTTACTGAGAAAAGAAAGAAGGAAGAGGTGGGGTGGGCAAGACACTCCTTTAACCCCAGTTTCCCCTCGTCGGATGCACCCCTGCCTTCTCCCGGACTACCTACCAGACCCCCCAGGGGGCCCTTCGGTAAAATGGAGAAAAGAAAGGGGATGGGCTATGTGGACACATTCCTCTTTTCTCACACACTGAAAACACCATAAACTGGAGTTCGAGACCAGCCTGAGCAAGAGTGAGACCCCATCTCTTACCAAAAAAATAGAAAAAATTAGCCAGTGTGGTGTTTGTTACACGCCTGTAGTCCCAGCTACTAGGGAGGCTGAGGCAGGAGGATCGCTTGAGCCAAGAAGTTTGAAGTTGCAGTGAGCTAGGATGATGCCACTGCACTCCAGCCAGGATAACAGAGTGAGACCCTGTCTCAAAAAAACCCAAAACCAAAAAAACAGAAAACCTCAGCATGACTAAGTCAAGTAGAAATTTGGCAAAATGCAAAACCATCAAAATGGATTTGTTTTTATATAACCCAGATGCTTCAAAAAAAAAAAAAAAGGAGCTAAACTGTCATAATCTTTTTGTGAAAAAAGAAAAATATGGCTACAACTTGAACTCATAGATATTTAGAGCTAAAAATGACCTAGAAGTTTATCTAGCGGCAGCCTCTCATTTTACTGGCGAGAAAAGTGAGGCCTCGGAAAGTTAGCCGGCTTGCCCAAAGTCACGTCGTGAATTAGGAACAGCCGGGACTCGAACTCATGCCTCTTAACTCCCCTGCACACCCCTGCTGCCCCCGCATGCTGCAATGCAAACCAAATCAATGCCAGCCAGCCCCAGGCTTCATTCCAAACACCGCGATGCCCCACATTAATATTAACAGTTGGGAGGTTTAATTATATGAAAAATTGTACCATCAATGGTTTGGAGTTTTTGTTATTATTTTCAAAAGTCACTTAGTTCAGTGTTTACAACACCAGCGCAGCCACATACAGGTTGCATGGGTTGTTTAGGTTGTGTAGCTGTATTCTGTCCCCCAGCTAAGAGACCCAGGACAGGCTGAATCCACCTGAGTGCCACCCACTAAGCCCTACACTTAGAAATGGCACTGTGTCTGCTATGGAAGGGGCACTTTTCCTAATGCTCCCAAAGACACTGCATGGGCCAGCGGTGGCCTATACCACTTTGGAGTTAATTTAATTCTTCCAAGCCTCTGAGTCTGGGAAGAGATCAATATTTTTTTTAAAAAAACTAGAAACCAAGGACTTAACCTATAAAGTATGACTCTAAAGGAAAAGATAAATACATCAATAGAACAATGAGCAAGGCATGAAAAGTGAATTTACAAAGCAAATCATAGAAACAGCCTATGAATTCCTGAAGAATCTTTGAGGTCGCTAGTCATCAAAGAAATGCAAAGGAAACCTTGATACAATTTTACATCCATCAAATTCAGAAGAGTATAAAGGAATGCTAATACTGACTGTTGGCAAAATAGTTGTTCTCAGGCTGCTAATGGGAGTGAAAATGTGTGCGACTTATCTTCTGCAGGGCAATTTGGCACGAGTGTAAAAAATCTGTTAAATATATGCATAACCTAGGAATAACCAGAGATGCCTTTGACAATTCGCTTACAAGACTGTCTCTAGGAAAAGTGAGAGCAAAGGCCACCACCCCCAGGGACATCACAAGGCTCACGGGTGAGAGTTTACTCAAAGGGAAAACATTTGCAGGTTGTTATTTTCTTTTCTAACTCAGCTATAAAGAGTCATGGAATTGAGGCAGGAAAAGAAAGCATTTAAAACAGTGTGTGAAACAGGAAAGGAACATCAGTGAGCAATACGAGCTCTCAGAGGCTGGACCAATTGCTCAAATGCTCTGAGCCAATTCTGTCCCTAGGAGGTGGGAACAGCAGTCAAAGCCCCTTAGCAAAGTCCCAGAGAGCCTCTGCAGGCTGGAGTAGATTGCATCTCTGGATGCTCTAGCCTTTCCTTGGGGTAGGATGAACATGCCACAGGTCCCTGTCCACAGCTTCATGTCTTAAAAGTGTAGACTCTTTAAAGAGAGCCTTGCAGGATGGGCCACCTGCCACGTTTGCAGGGGAAATGGTTCTGGTGTCCTTCCAGCAAGTCACCCCAGGGACGTGGAACCTGTGGGTGTCCAGGCTGTATTCCCAGGCCCCATCACAAACACACAAAAAACCATGGGGCCCTCTGAATGGCTCTGGCGATGAATGTCACACACTGGCACTTCTCGAACTCTCTCCAAGGCTGGGACTGCATTACCCTTGGGGATCCAGGGACAGAGTAAAGAGAAAACCACTTTCTCTAAAGTGGATTTTTTATCGTCAACATCCCAATGATTTTTGTATTCTGCTCTCTACGCATCCCTTTATTTCAACATAAAGACAGATTTTCTTACACAATCTTCAAATGGTGTTGACACCCCATGAAGATATACCACTTTTATCCTGCAGCTCAGTCTGCCTTGGCATGTTCTGGCTTTGAGAAATTTGGTCACACGTCATTCCTGCTGCCCTATCTGCAGGCCCCACCCCCATCCTTCCAAGGAAAATTTCAGAGGACATGAAGACACGCACGGAACAGAAGCGATCTCTGTCCCCCAACAACTGCCTCTGTCCGCACCAGCCTTCCAGAGACACTGACAGCCTCCTGGGGATATGGAAACAATCTTTATTTTGATCTGGGCAGTGATCGTATGGATATAAACGTCTGTTAAAATCCTTTAGGTTATGCACCTAAGATTAATGCATGTCACTGTCTATACATCATACTTCAGTTAAGCCCTGTTAATATTAAGAAGGGGAAATAAACATCGATGGCAGGAAGCACATTCTGCAAACGAAATGGCACAGAGCAGGTTCTTGGCCTTGGAGGTCGTCAGAGATAGGGGAGCTGGAATGGGACCAGGGGAGCAGGGGCCAGGGGTGGTGAGGGGAGGGGGGAGGAGGAGGCGGGGAGGGGGTTGCAGGAGGTCTGCACTGAAAATCACAAGAGCTGGGTCAGGTCTCAGCCCCAACTCTGGATGGACCTGGGCAAGTCACCATCCCTCTGGGCCTTTGTTTCCTTATCTATAAATGGGCTAGATCTGTGGTTTCCAGCTGGGGAGCTTATGAAAAACACAGGAATCTACATTTTGATAAGTTCCTTGGGTCCAGTACCAGCATTTGGGAACTGTGGGCAATGCTTATAAAGGTTCTCACCTGCAGTGGCAACAAGCCCCTGGTTCCTTGTGGAAGAATAGCAGCACGCAGCCAAGAGAACGGTATAAATAATAGGACAATCAGAGTTGAGTGACAAAAAAGGCTCCCCATCTTATACTGTCCCCAATCTGGAGCCTAAACCCAGACCTTAAATCTCAAAAAAGTGACCACATACAGTTGTGCAGTTTGTGTACTGCTCAAAGATATCCATCCAAGAGAGCGCGCGAGGGCCAAGAGCCAGCTCGTACCCTATTTGTTAAGTCGTGTGTCCCTGTGCAAGGCTGCAGCCACCTGGGGCAGGGGCAGGGGGAGCAGAGGAGGGGCTGCTCTCTTCAAAATTCCTCCACCAAGAGAAGGGATGCCTTTCCTAATTCCCACAAAAATACTGTACGGGTTGGTAGAGGCCCAGCCTCCAAAAAGACCAGGATAATGAAACCGTTTGTGTTCTTTCTACAAAGCATGTGTTTTCAGCCCTGGCACCCTAAACATGAGAGAAGTGAGTGACTTAAAGTCAAGGTGCTACCTGTCCTGCTTCTTCTCATCACTCCCCAACGTCGTCCCCAGGGTCCTTGTCACTTGGCCTCCCCAGACATTACATGCCTTCTGCCTCTCCACGCTTGTGTGGTCAAGCTGCTCCAACCACCTACCCAGCTTCTCGCCGGTCAAGTGCCCAGTTGTCGGCCCCTCTGCAAGCGCTCCAGACGGAATTAGCCCTCCCTCCATGCTCACGTGCCCAGCGCGGAGGACCGGCTAGCGAACAGGACGGAGGTGCTCCGGCCCGCACGGACCTTACGATCTTGGTCGAAGATGATCAAAACACTAATTACTGTGAAGCCTGCGTGAGGAGCGCGTGCAGCAGGAGGGCACGCTGTCTCTTAATTACAAGCCTAGCACGGCGCCCTCTAAAAATAGGCCAACTCCTTCCCCCATCTACAAATCTAAGAATAATGCAACCTGAACTCAACACTTCTTGGGTCCAGTATCACTCTCATCCCTACGATGCCAAAATGCTTCACACTCTAAGATAATCAAGATAACAGGGCATTCAGTGAAATTCTCTGCAGCATCCAATTCCACAAACCACCAGATGGCCATGAATTCCCTTTCCCTGGGCTGTGTCCCTGTCCTTCCCAAGACTGTCTCAGGGCCGGGGCATTGCTGGCCCCACCCAGCACTTCCCATCTGGGCGCTCTCCTGCTCCCCCACCGCAGCAGACGTGGGGTTGGGGGTGCGGAGCTCACCCATGGCAGGTCGGGGGTGCGTCAGCACGTTTGCCCATCTCTAAAATGGCACAAAGGATGTGATTCCATGGCGACGCCTGCTGTGCTGAGACAGGAGGAAGAGTGACCCAGGGTGCGGGATCTGGAGCCATGAGGCTGGGGGTGAGTCCAGGCTCTGCCCTTTACTCGATGTGTCGCTTCAGACAAATTGCTTAATTCTCTATGCCTCAGTTTCCTTATCTGTAAAACGGGCCAACCCCATGGGGTTGTTATAAGGACTAAATGAACAAAAGTCAATAAAATGCTTATTGGCACATGACGACAGCTCAAATGATCTTATTATAATATAACATTACCCCCACCACTACCAGTACTACTGGCACCGCCACCACCACCTCCCCACCTATGCCAGCTGGGCGCCCACGAAGGCAGGCAGCGTGCCCCCACCTAGATGCACACAGCGAGCACACACAGGGGCAGGTCAGTGTGACCACACAGAGGGAAGCCTGAGGCAGGAGGGCATCACCAGGTGGCAGGGGAGGCCTCGAGGCCCCCAGAGCACTGCCCAGAATGAACACCCCTCCCAGACTCCCCCTTTATTCCCAGAAGCCAGACATGAGGCCCTGGAAGGTCTCCTGTGGAAATGTCGCCACCCCACCCCTTGTTCCCACTGCCGTCTCCACCCCACCTGTGCTGCACAACCTCGGTGCCCCGCCACACGAAGGCCAGCTCCTGATGCCTCCTGGCCGTGCTGCCTCACTGAGCACCTACCCTTGTGCCCTGGGACCCTTCCTCAAACAGTCCTCCGAGGCTGTCTTGTCTTTGTAAAGCCTTGTCATGGTTCCCACGGGTCAGGGGTGAAGGCCCTGCCTTACACTCGGGGGGCCCCGCCTTCTGCTTCCCTGGATCCAGGCCTCTGAGATGCCAAGTCACCCAGGAGGCCCCTCGCCTCCAAGAAGGGCCCCTCTCCACCCAACTCCAAAACCCAGCCGTCCTTCAGGACCTTGTACACCCTCCTCAGACACAAGGTCTGCCCTGCTTTGGCCCACACGACCTCCCCTTTCCCTGCAAGCCCCCGACACTTATTTCCAAACCACTCCCTTTGCCACTGAATCGTACCTTTCTTTTTGTGTAGAGCTTTCCTCCTTCCTATCAGCCATCCCCAACCTGTGCCTCAGTGACACGTAATAACACCTTCCTAGTGCCTCGTATATGACTCGGGCTCAATAAACCCTTGCAGGATGGAAACCCACATTGGCTTCCCAGCCCTGTGCATGCAAGAAAAATCAAGAAATGAGATAAGAGGGTCATTGGCTGCCTGACCCTAGAGATACACTGGGTTGGGGGACCCCCTCCCTGCCATGTCTGCCCTCAAAGAAAGTACATCTTTCTTTTTTTCTTCATCTCTCTTTCCTTGGAGGAAGTGCCAGTGGTCAGAGAAGTATCAGGAAGAGAGTTTGCAGGGACACAGCAAGGAGAGGAGAACCTGCTCATCCACCCCAGGCACGGGCGGTGGAAAGAGAAGAAACAGAAAGGAAAGCTCTAGGGATGTGGAGATACGATGGGGGCCGAGCCAAACCAAAGCCCGAAAACCTAAGCTGGTGGCAAGAATTATGTCTGAAAATGCAAGCAGCAAAAGTGGAATTCTGGGCACAGGGCAGATAAGTTACACAATTCATGCTGGGATCTCAGGACTTGTACCAAAAACAAACCCAGTCATCAGTCCTGGTGTTTGGGAAAACAGAGTATTTCTGTCTCACCTTCTCTCGATGCGCAATGGAAAATCTGTAAAAATGGGCATTAGAGAGCTGAAGAAGGAATGTGTCAGGGCACGGCAAAATTGGGGCGACCACATTGCTAAACGGAAAGAGGATGGCTCTGAGGCAGTTCTGCGGCAGGGTCTCATTTCTGGAAAGCAATACCTGTGTAAGAGGGTGTCGCTGCTGAGCAAGGCTCCGATGCCTCCAGCGAGTGGGTTAGTTGACACCCAATATCTCCATGAATCTACACTCCATGAGGGCTTCTTGGGGGCTTGTGCTCCTGAGGTTCAGACCACAACTCTAATACTTAGGGTGGGGAGAGGACATAGAGACCAGATAGCAGGACAGGAGAACAGAAATCCTAAGAAAAAACTCCCCGGGTTGGGAGAGGGAGTTGGACCCCTACCTCACACCATATACAAAAAATAATTCAAAAGGAATCATAGACCTAAATGTAAGAACATTTGAAAACATGAATCTCTTACAAGAAAACATAGGAGTAAGTTGTTGTGACCTGGCATTAGGCAACAGTTTCTTAGGTATTATACCAAAGCACAAGCAATGAAAGAATAAAGAAGAAAAATTGGACGTCATCAAAATTAAAAACATTCGTGCTTCAAAGTAATCATCAAGAAAATGAAAAGAAGACTTTCTCCCCATGGAAGGGGAGAAAATATCTGCAAATCAGATGTCTGATAAGGGTCTAGTACCCAGAGTATATGAAGAACCCTTATAACTCAACAATAAAAAGACAAATAACCAGGAGGCTGAGGCGGGAGGATTGCTTGATGCCAGGAGTTCGAGACCAGCCTAAGCAAGAGCAAGGCCTTGTCTCTACAGAAAATTAAAAAATTAGCCAGTGATGGTGGCCCACGCTTGTAATCCCAGCTACTCAGGAGGAGGCTGAGGCAGGAGGATGGCTTGAGCCTAGGAGTTCGAGGCTGCAGTGAGCTGTGACTGTGCCACTGTACTCTAGCCGAGGTGACAGAGTGAGACCCTGTCTCAAAAAAAGGACAAATTACCAAATTAAAAACTGGTAAGTATTTCTCCAAAGATATAAAAGTGGCCCATATACCTTGGATGAACATGTAAGTCTGAGTTTTTAACACTACAGAGCATGTGAAAAGATGTTCAACATCATTAGTTGTTAGGAAAATGCAAATCAAAACCACAATGAGATACTGCTTCACACCCACTACGCTGACTATAACCAAAACGATATAATAACAAGTGTTTGTGAGGATGTAGAGAAACTGGAACCCCCATACAGTACTGATGGGATTGTGAAA
Organism: Cheirogaleus medius; assembly: GCA_008086735.1. Classification (NCBI taxonomy): domain Eukaryota; kingdom Metazoa; phylum Chordata; class Mammalia; order Primates; family Cheirogaleidae; genus Cheirogaleus; species Cheirogaleus medius. The sequence goes on along the minus strand of VBSM01003157.1, from coordinate 32,741,529 downwards.
TGTGCTGCCACTTTCAAAAACACTGTGGCAGTTCCTCAAACCATTAAACACAGAGTTACCATATGACCCAGCAATTCTACTCCCGTATATATCCAAGAGAATTAAAAACAAATGTCCACACAAAAACTTGTACTTGAATGTTCATGGCAGCATTATGCATGATAGCCAAAACATGGAAGCAACCTCCAAACATCCATCCATTGATGAAGGAAATAAATAAAATGTGGTATAATCATATATAATAGAACATTATTCAGCCACAAAAAGGAATGAAGTACTGATATGCGCTACGACACGGATGAACCTTGAAACTATTATGCTAAGTGAAAGAGGTCAATCACAAAAGAGCACATCTTGTATAATTCCATGTGGATGAAATACCCAGAATAGACAAATCTATAGAGAAAGTAGATTAGTGGTTGCCCACAGCCAAGGGAGTTGGGGAGAAATGAGAGTGATGTTAATGGGTACGGAAGTGATAAAAATATTCTGGGGTTAGATAGAGGTGCTGGTTGTGCAATATTGTGAATAGATTCAAAACCACCCACTTTACAAGGGTGAATTTTATGGTATATGAATTTCATCTCAGTAAATCTTTTATCTAAAAAAAAATACTAGGGAAAGTACTGGAGGTGAGAGGCAAGCAGGGGCTGTGGCACTATCCTTCAGTGTCCTAGCTAAAGACAGACACAATAAGACAGAAAGGACGTCCAAGTGTGGGAGAAGCCAGAGGGAAGCAAAGACACGTCTCACGATGGCATCTTCCACTATGGACTAGCAACTCTCAGAGTGAAAGAATAGAGCCCAAAACAAGACTATTTTCTTCCAGGCGTAGCATTTATTAATAACACCACCTGCCTCAAACACCTAAACTCCTTCACCACCGCCCGGTCCTGAGGCAGAAACATACGTCGGGTCCATTTTACCCAAACTGCCTGCCCAGGTGCATGAGGCTGCATTTGTCTAGACCACGGCTTCTGTTTGGGGTTTTCTCCTCACGTCTCTAACCCCAAGTCTCGGCTCCCCCAGGCCAGGCTGGAAGGCTCAGGATAGCACCACAGCACGGGGGCCCCAGGCAGAACCTGTCCCCCTGGGCCATCCTAGCCGGACAGAGGCCATGACTCCTGCTGACACCTGCCTGCCTCTGACTTCCCGCCTGTCCTTCACAGACGTCCCCTGATCAGATTCACACTTCGATGGCACTTCCCGAGCCGGCATGATGGTTTCCCTTCTGTCAGTCCCCTCAAAACACGCTCTTGGAGGCTGTGGAGGCTCATGTGCCATCGTGACTTGTCATACAAAGTGCTCTGATAGGACATATGCCACATAAACAGCCCTCAACGTTTTAAAGATAATTAGCAATTTCATCCTTCTAGAATGTTCTCCCCTCAATGGAGAAACCCAGAAAACAAAACAAAACCACACAAAAGACAAACCCTGAAACCCCGAAATGCCAAACTTATGAAGTAGAATAGGGAATTAGGGTCTAAACAGAAGATTTTTAAAAGGTGCATTTGAGCAGACCCAGCCCTCCCTGCTCCTTTTGTTCTTTGCTTTCTTTGTGTCACACCCCAATCCCGGACTGGGGCGCCATGGAACCTTGTTTTATTTGGTTTTACTGGAGACGTAGTGTCGGCGGTTAAAGGGTTACGCCTCAGCTGGCACGGCAGATCTGGAAAAGAGAAGAACCTCGTCCAGAGGTGGCCTTTCGCCTGCTTGTTTCTGTGTTTGTGCTGGCCGAGGCACAGAGCTGCGGGAAGGGGACTCGCGAGGTGGGCGGAGCGGCTCGTGAGGCCCAGTCCACGTGAGGACTCTGTCGAGGCTGGGGGCAGACCCTCAGATGGACAGAAGGGTCCATCTCAGGAAAGGGCCTTCCTGGTCCCAGCGGGCCACCCCACCCCACACACCGGTTACTGCAAATGCATCTATCTTTATGGCTTTGCAGTAAAAGCGGCCAGGCCAGAGAAGGGGACACGCTTTGCAGCATTCAGTGCTTCTCCCCTGGGCCAGTGGCTGCCCTAGGCAAAGCCCCAAAGGCCACATGTCTGACCTTCCAAAGGTCACCCCCGCCCTGGGCAGCCTCGGCGTGCGTGCCCACACACTGGCGGAGCACAGGCCCACGCTTCAGCACGCTCTGGGCAGGGGCACGCGGGCACACCTGGGCGCGCTGTGCACAGGCGCCGCCGTCCGGGGTCAGGGAGGGACAGTCCACAGACCCGCATTGTTCTCGGCGAGCTCCCCCTCTCTGAGGCTGATTGTTCCCCAGCGCACGTTTCCGCGGCACAGGGCCCTCCTGGCATGTTTGGATCCTCCACAAATGCTTGTGGCTGGCTCCCCAGGGCAAAAGCAAGATTTGGATTCAGCAGAGCGCTCTCGTTTACTAAGGCCTTCATCCAGGCAAAAGCCCTTACTCCAACAGTTTACCTTGGAGAGAGAAGACTGCATAATGCGGCTGCTGTTCCGTATTTGCGACAGATAGCGAGGGCTCGGGGCGAGGGCCGCGGCCCGGCGCCTACGTGTGCACACAGCAGCCTTCATGCAGCGCACGCCGGGCAGGCTGCCCTCAGCACAGTCCTGGTCTGAGTCTGAGGACAGAGGACTTGCTGGGCGAGCAGAGCCAGACCGAGGGGCGGATCCCCAACACAGTCATCCGCTCGTGGCTGAGGGCAGCCTCTTCAGGAGCGCTCACGGTGCACAAAACGTGTGCTGGCGGTGGCCGGGCTTGGAGGCCCTCACACCGTGGAACCCCTTGGTTCCACTCACTGCTGCAATCTCACTGCGTCATTTTTAAAACCCCGAAGGCAAAAGAAAAGTGAAAATTAATCTAATTAAAGTCGACAGTGTTCACAGTAAGGAAAATTCTGGTATTTTGCCAAGAGACTCTCTCCCCAGCCAGCTTTGTGGGAAAAGGGCACAGGGTTTGGGCCCTGGTGGGCCAGAGCTGGAGTTCTGGCTGTGTCACAAGGCTGTGTCACCACAGGGACAGCTGTCAGGGGGCAAAAGCGTCGCTTGCCTTCCAGAACTGTTGTGAGGGTACAGAAGAAACAATGAAAAAGATGTAAAGCCCCTGGTGAATGTTGAACACTCAACAGGTCAGCCACCCTCGTGCCTGGGTGGACTCACGCCTGCCCACTGACCTGACGGTGGCCTGCTGGGCCACCTCCAGAGGAGGAGATGGGACCTTGCTCCTGCACCCCTCGATCCTGTCCCCAGGGATCCTGGCAGAGAGGTGGGACTCCCTGTGTCTGGGAGTGGGAGCTTTGGGGAGGCAGGTTCCAAAAACCTGGCCACACCCAGCTCCCAACACCTTTCACGGCTTTTATTCTTTTATCTCATTTGGACCTCATAGCAGCCCCATGACTGGCTGGTATTTTCTATTATCCCATTTTAAAGATTCAGAGAGGGAGTGAATCTTGGGCTAGGTCACACTTGGAAGTTGCTCAAGAGCTGGGTCTCTTGACAGTTCAGGTCTGTGTCTAATGAAACAGCCAGTATTTATTGAGGATCCACATATTTTACACCACTCCTATGGGGACGGGATAGTTGCCACACTACCCGGTGTGTGGCTGGGTGTTCAGAAACGCAGCAGAAGTGACGTGAGGCCCGTTCCAGGCTTAAGTCTGAAGAAGGCCTTTGCTTTTGTGTCTGAGGGAAGCCAGTCACCCTGTAATAAAGCCAACTGCACTGAGCCCACCATGTTGCGAGGAAGCCCAAGCTAACCACAGTGACATGCCACACAGAGAAGGATGGAGGGTCCCACGCTGCCCCGGGTGGAACCACATGGAGTAGAGACGAGCTGACCATCCCCTACCCCCACCCCCAGCCCCCATAAGCCCTACCCAAAATGCAGAACTGTGAGCAAATAATAAAAAGATAGTGGTTTTAAGACACTAATTTTTGTTTCTTTTTTCATGCAGCGTTAGATAACTGAAACAGAGGGTGGAACAGGCTATGGGAAAAAATAAAACAGAAAAGGGAGACTGAGCTCTGGGAGAGGGGAGCAGGTTGAAACAGGGTAATCGGAGAATTATTTAAGCCCATTCACCCCAATGCCACTTGGGAAGAAAAAAAGAACTGTAATTATCCCCAGATGGGTGCAGCTCCAAGCCACCAGCACCTGTCAGAACTGGTGAGTGGCAGGAATAGAGACCCTCCCTCCTCGGAGACAGCAGGAAGCCTACCCTGGCAGGAAGGTACTAGAAGGCAGTTTCAGGAAGGAAGAGGGGAGGGAAAATCTTGCTGAAAAGTGAGACCGGGTGTGCTGAGGGCGAGCGGTGACACCAGACTCCACTCCCTGGAAGGTGATGTCTGTGACCAAGCACTGCTGGAGATGCCACCCCCTGCTCCCCACTCCCTGGGTAATGAGGCCAGCCCCTGGGGGTCCCAGGGGCCCAGGACAGCCCCTGATGCAGAGGGAAGCGGCGAGGAAGATGCACTCACACCTGTACTGTGCAGTGCGCTGCCTCCGTGTCCCAGCATGGAGGGAGACAGGCACACGGTGCACGGCCCGGGTGGATGGCCGGATGTAGCCCTTGTCTGCTGACCTGGCCTAACCACACCCAGGCGCTGCCCTGTCACCATGTGTCAACCCAGGGCTCCTGCTGCAGAAGCCTGCCTTCGCTGGCCCCCATCATCCAGTATGTGGTCTTCAAAGTGGGGTGCCTGAGGGATCACTGGGACATAGGAAGAAAATATCAAAACATTTACTTTTTGCATCTTATCTTGTTACATTTCTTGTTTGATATGTTTTTAAAAATTATACACTACACGTTGGAGCAGCAATTCACATACGTATGTATAAAAACAAGCACACAATGAGGCAAATGCACAAATTTGTTTTTTCCTGCAAGGGAAGCTGTTTTGGAGACCCCTGGCCTAGGTCACATGGAGGACACAGGGCCAGGAAGGCAACTAGAATAAATGGGGGCCAGGGAAGGAGGTCATGAGCCACAGGGACCTGCCCTGCTCTGCCTGCCCGCCAGACTCCACACGGAGCAGGTCTGTGGACAGGGCCAGACCTGGCTGGCAGCTGCCAGTTTGTGACTTTGGGTCCTAACATGAAGCCCAAATGCTGCTCAGTGCTTCAAGGCTCCTGTCCTTGAAGACCACCCTCAGCCACATGCTCGTTATCCCCGAGAAGATGGCTCATTCCCCACAGTAGCCTTTGCACAAGCCAGTTCCCCGAGCTGAGAAATGCCAACTACCCTTCTTGATCCACCTCGTCAATACCTTCTTCTTCTAGCACCACTGCAAATGTCCCCTCCAGGGTGACACACAACCCCAGTATGAAGCAGCATGAACTCCCACAGGCTTAGGATGTGGGTTTTGAACTAGCCTAGGCTGGATCCTGCTTCTACCACCTACTAGCTGTGCAGCCTTGGGCAAGTTAATTAACCTCTCTGGGCTTCAGTTTCCTCAGTTACAAAATGAGAAGACTAATCTTTACTTCTTATAGCCAAGCAGGAGACCCTGACTCCCGTTTTCTGCATTCCCACAGTCTTTTTACTGAAACCCTTCTTGGGCTCTGTGATGGTTAATTTTACATGGTAACTTGCGGAGGCTGTGGTGCCCAGGTGCACGGTCAAACGCTCATCTAGATGTTGCTGGGCAGGTATCTTCTAGATGTGACAAATGTTTATAATCAACTGACCTTAAGTAAAGCAGAGTAACAACATGGGAGGGCCTCGCCCAACCAGTTGACGGCTTCAGGAGCAAAGACTGAGGTTTCTCCAAGAGAGGAATTCCGCCTCCAGACAATGACATAGAAAGCCTGCCTGAGTTTCCAGCCTGCTGCCTGCAATCTCAGATTCAAAACTTGTAATATCAACTTCTCCTCAATTTCCAGCTGCCAGCCTGCCCTACAGATTCCAGATCTGCCAGCTCCTGCAATCACATGAGCCAGTTTCTTAAAATCTCTCTCTCTCTCCCTAGTGGTTCTATTTCTCTGGAGACCCTGACTAATCCAGGCCCCCTGGGGCCAGGAGCCAAGAGTGACTTGCCATGACCACTCAGTACGCACAGTGGCCAGCTCAGACGATCAGAAGTGAAAGACTGAAACCCCCCCAAACGTCCAGACACAGGGGATGGGCAAATGAACTACAGTGGAGCCATTCAGTAGAATATTATATACCTGGGAAAAATAAGGAGGCTCACCGTGTGCTGATAATGGAAGAGAGCCACAGAAACTTCTATTAGGTGAAAAAAACAAGGTGCAGAATAGCATTTTTAAAATGGTACCTTTGACATAAGAAGGGGGGGAATGAGAATAGATTCCATGAAGAAATACTGAAAGGAGAAACAAAATATGATTAACAAGGCTGCCTTTTGTGGTTATGTTTTTTAAAAAGACTTCTTGTCTTTTACCGATATATACCAATACCAAATTACTGATGAGCAAAACAATATGATGTCAGCGATTTTCTTCAAAGTGTCCGCGGGCAGGGGAGTGCACAGCAGAAAATCATCAAGCGTGGCCACGAGACGACAACTTAAGAGGCAGGGTGACAGACACACAGTGGCTCAGGACACTATCCTGTCTATGTTTACAGCTTTTGAAAATCTTCAATAATAAAAAGGTTGTTTTTTTTTAATTGTCACCTCCAGGAGGGCACAGCGAAAGAAGGAAGAGGATAGAGGGTGAAAACAATAGTTCCATACTTTGCAGATCGTATCTTTTTTTAATTATTAAAGTGAAATTCACATAATGTGAAATCCACATAACTTGAAATTAACCATGTTAGCCATTTAAAAGTGAACAATTCAGTGGCATTTAGTGTGTTCACACTGTCGTACAACCACCACCCCTGTGTGGTCCAAAAGCATTTCCATCACACCAAAAGAAAACCCCAGGACCAGGTGTGGCTCCCTCACCTCCGTGTGTGTGGCCTTCTCAGGGTGGCCACCCGCTCGCCCCTCGGCCTTGGCATATTACGTTCCTTGTCAACACTCCTCTCCCCACCCCTTGGCCAGACTAACCCCTGTGGCCTTTGATTTAGCTCTCGATTGACTCGACACTTGCCTCAGAAGCCTCCCGATTCCCCGAGCTGAGCAGGCACCCCGCGGGAGCTCCTCCTGTGCCTCTTGCCCGTCCTTTCCTAGCCCCGCTTTGCACCCCTCCAGGGCAGGGGCCAAGACCTCCATGCTAGAAGGCTCTTGCTGGCCAGAGGAGAGACTGTATTAGCCACAGGGCCCAGCACCGTCCCTGGCATGCAGCGGGTTCCTAACAAATATTTATGATGGGAGGACAGGACTCAGAGGCTAACACCCAGCCAACATCTACTTTACTAAACCCCGATTTCCTCGGCCCTAGATGACAAGTGTTTTTTCTCCCAATAATTGTTGGCTTTTACCCTCTGAGAATCATGACGTGCTTCCCTGCAAATGGACCAGCCTCACGGGCAGATTCCGGGGTGCTTTCCTGGCTATACATGTTCTCCCCCTTTAGCCTCTTTGTCCACCCCATTTGCAAGGGTCTCTGCTCCTCCACGTGCAGGGCCATGGGCTCCACTTACAGGCAGGACCAGAAGTTAATCAATCAACTTGGCCACGTTTGCAGCTCTGGTGAGGGAAGTAAAATGTTTGCAGGTTGAAATTGCTAACATGAGGTTTGGACAACGGTCCATATTCAATTTGTCTATGTCCGCTGGTCCCCTAACTGAGGGGACCAATGTCACTGCCCCCGGAAAGAGGTAAAAAGAAGGATGAGGTCTGCTTGCTGCCGACAGAGATGGGAGCCAGTGCTGGCTCCTGGGACAGCAGGAGGGACGTGCCAGCCCCAGGGAGGGCCAGGGGCCGGTGCTGCACCCCCAGACTGGCCCCGTCTCCGTGCACACTGTCCCAGAGCAAAGACACCTGAGCCCCAGTTAAAGTGCCTCGGCTGCTTTAACCATCCACTGCTGTGGACTGAACTGGTGTTGGAGGAGGGAGGTTCAGCAAAATTTTAATTACAGGTTGTCTCTCCTGCTTTTAATGGCTAGGCTCTGCACACGTAGTGCTTTAATCACATGGTATTAAATCAAATCAGTTTCAAGTATACTGGCAAGGCTGGGTATTTAAAGGAAACCTGTTATGAAATCATTTATAAAGCAAGTTAATTGACCTTTTTTGTAATCCAGGGTTTTAAAATTCTTTTTTTTTAATTTATGAAGTTTACTTAAGTAAATCTAATTGAAGTTTGCTGGGCATACCAAATCACTCACTGATCTACGTTTACCTTGTCTTATTTCTCAGCAGGGCCTCCCCTCCCCCAAATCAAGTCTATGATAGCTTGCTGGAATTTTCCAATTCTCCCCTTTTCCTCAAGAAGTGTACCTTTCCACTCAACGCTGTGCACACTCTGGAAATTCTAAACCAATGTGTTACAGGCTGAATTATGAACTCCCCAAATTCCCATGTGTTGAAGTCCTAAGCCCCAGGACTTCAGAATGTGACTGTATTTGGAGAAACAATCTTTAAAAAGGTGATTATGGTAAAAAAAGAAAAAAAAAAAGAGGTCATTAGAGGGGGCCCTAATCCAATATGACAGCTGTCCTTATGCGGAGGCTGGGACACAGACACAACCAGAGGGAAGACCACATGAGGACGCAGCAAGAAGGCGGCCGTCTGCAAGCCAAGAAGAGAGGCCTCAGAAGAAACGAACCCTGCTGACACCTAGATCGTGGACCTCCAGCCTCCAGAACTGTGAGAAAGTAAATGTCTGTTGTTTAAGCCACCCAGTGGGTGGTACTTTGTCATGGTGGCCCTGTCTCACCTGCCTGACCCCACCACCGATTAGCTGTGTGACCTCAGACAGGGGGGTTGCAGCTCTGTGGCTCAGATTCCCAATCAGTTTCCCCAGCTCTCGGGGCTGCCATGGGGACTAATGCCAACGGCAGGCAGCAATACCTGTGAGCTCACTTTGCATCCTCCCCAGTTCTCTGACGTTTGGACGATGTCATTTACCCACAAGAAAATTAGATTTCTCTCTCGCTTCACTGTCTCCTAGGCACAGGAAGCCAATGTGAGAAGGGATCCTGACACCAACAGCCTGGATTTTTTCCTGAATTAACTAACACTTTACTTTTTTTTTTCCCTAAAGCGTTGTCACATATGTTCTTAAAATTAAGACTCACAACAAATCTGTGAAATAGTCAAAATTAGAAATCTTACTAGCATTTTACAGATGAGGTAAACTGAGGCTCAGAAACTGTGAGTGATTGGATCCATGGCCCCATGACTGACTGGGCAGGGATTTCTCTGGAGTCGCAGCTCAGCTGCTCTTTCTACCACCCCCTGCTGCGCCTGGCCTCCCAGCTCACTCCACCATCGCTGACACCCTAAGCACCTGAAAACAACACCGTTACCGGGGTGCTGCTCTACTGCAAACCTTCAGTGGCTCCCCGCTGCAGAGCACATCAAGCCCCACTGGCCGGCACTGCTCCCTGCCCTCAACCTCCAGCCCTGCGTCTCCTACCCCACTGTGACAGACTAGTCACTCTGTCCAGTGGGCACAAGCCAGGCTCACTTGTTACTACCTCTCTGAGAATACCTTCCCCACTTTTGTTCTCTCTGGCCTGGGAGCCACCTTCTCCAGGAAGCCTTCTCTGACTGCTCTCACTGAGCTCTTTCCACAGTGCGCTCAGGCCCAGCCAGAGAAGGTGGCTCTCCGTGGACTTGCCCTTGTTGAATCTGCTAACTACTTGACGATCTCAGTCGCTAGGGCAAGGACCAGATCTTCCCCCACAGGCGCCCACATACCCAGGTACAAGGAGAATACTCAATGACATCTGTTGCTCTAGCAGAAGACCAGTCATGGATAAGTTACCCCCTCGATATAGTAAATACGTTCAGGTATAGCTATTTACAAGCTCAATTTTTTTGAAATAGGATCTCATTCTTCCCTGACTTCTGCCATAGCGTGACGTGACGGTGCTGGATGTCCACTCATCAGTGACACTCCTGCTGCTGCTTTCTGTCCCTGCACATTCCAAGCCCCCAGCGTCCCCACCTCTCTGCCACAAAACTAATGACCCCTAGGCTAATGCTGACGTAAACTCCAGGAGTTACTATTTAAAGACTCTGGGGATCTTTCTTTAAAGAAAGACTCCTCCTGTTGTAAAACTAGCCCATGATGGCAAGAATTATTGTCTACTTTGCTCACTTGCTATGTCCCTGGCTCCTAGAAAGAAGCCTGGTACACAGCTGCTGCTCAGAAATATCTGTTGAATAAATTTGTTGAGTATATGGGACTATTAAAACCCTCTGACTATTGGTTTCATAGAATTTTTCTAAAATGTAATGACCGAATGAAAATCCAAATCTATAGTCTCTTAGCCAGGCTGAGACGGGGCCGGGGCTGAAGGGTATTGCAAATTAAGTAGGAGTGCCCAGGAAGCCCTGCCGTTTACCCCTTCTGAAAGCCCTTCTCACGTCATCCACGCAGAGCTTTCCCCAAGGGGCTTGCACAGCCTTTCCAAAGCGATCATTTCCTTCCTAAGAGACAAAGAACAGGAACTCCCACCCCAAAGGGGCTTGCAGAGGAAGAGGCTGGCCCCAGAGTCAGCAGGTGCTGTCCCAGCTGTCACCTCTGCAATGGGGTGGCTGCCCAGAGCACAGGAAGGATGTCCCTGCCAAACTAACCACTGATTCGGGATCACATAGAGCCCATGTAAGGGCAGTGACACACAACAGGCCCACTTTTGCCATGACAATCTCAACTCCTTTGCTTCTAAACGCCTCCCCGTGAGGTGCTGGACAGTGACAGGACCTATTCTGGGCTTTCCCTCCCCTCTCTTCCCCACTGACCTTGGGGAGGCTGACCACGTGCCGCTCACTAAGAGGGCGCGAAGATGAACCGCGTCCAGGAGCGCACCACCAACAGGAGGGGACTTCTGCCAAAACCAAGCACGGGGCTCAGAGTTCCATGCACAACAGGGGTGGGAGGGCACTCGGCCCCCAGAACATCACCGGAACGTCCAGGTCCTCACACCGGCCACGAGGCCCAACAAGACCCGTCCCTGGGGCCTCACTGGCTCACCCCCAGCTGACTCTCTCCAGCCCCCAAAGCCTTCTGCTGGTCACCTTCCCATCTCCTCCCCAGTCCTCAGGATCTGTCCTCCCGGTCCTCATTCCTCGTCATAGCATGCATGCACTGTGTTCTTGTCTCTGTCTTTAAGCTCCATGAGGACAGGCGCTGTCCCAGTCACTGCTGTGCCCCAGCAGCCACACAGGGCCTGGCACAGTGCAGTAAATACTGGCTGAATGAATGAATGAATGACTCCCTTTCCTTGACACACTGCACATTCTCCCCTGTTGACGGCTTTGTTCCCTTGCGTGTGTCTGTTCATTGTCAGTGGGGAGAGGGACACGGCTGGGAGCCAGATGCCCAGGGACTGCAGCCTGGGTCTGTAAAATGGGCTGGCAGCACCTGTCACCATTTAAAAAGCCCGCAGAGCACACCAGGATCCCTGATTGAAGGGTGCCGTGCTCCACAGACTGCCATCAGTTCAGCTTTGTTAGCAGCCTCATGTCCTCCTGGCTGACCAGCCCTGGCGAAGGAAAGGACACAACCTTAGCAGGCTAGAACCACGAGGCTCCCAGTGGTGGACAGCCACGAAGTCACACGCAGGGGCCCACCTACCCACCATGTATGACAGTTACCTGGGCACAGGTTTTATCTGCATTCCAGGATGGGCACCCGAGCCACGTGATCTGTCTGTCCCCCACCGTGTCTGGCACATAACGGGGCTGGGGGTAGGGGCGACCACTGCCCATGCCGAGAGCTCACATTTACTGTGTCCCAGGCAACAGCTCATTTAGACCTCAGTGGCTCTACACGATAGGTAGCACGGTCACCCCACTTTACAGATGAGGGAACTAAGCACAGAGGCCCCGCCCCTGGTCTCGTGGCTGGGGTGGTAGAAAGAACACAAGGTTGAGAGTCCGAGGACGTGGCCTCTGGTCCTGGTGTCAGCTGCGAAGTCCTGCATGAGACTTTCAGTGTCTCAGAGGATCTCTGTAAAATGGAAACAGTGATGCCACCTGCCTACCTACAGATGAGGCATGAGAGCACCGGGAAATGCACAAAGTACAACACAAAGGAGTGGCAGCTGGTGTTATTTAAGGCCACAGTGCTCCCTGCAATTTCTCTGCTGTTTCATGCAGAAGGGACAGAAAAGTCCCCAGCAGCCGTGGGGCACAAACCACAGCTAGATCCTCTCCGCCAACAAGGAGTTGCTGATGGTGACAGTGACACAACAGAGCGGTGGGTCTTGGGATCTAAGGAACACAGGCTCCAAAGTCTGCACAGCATGACAGGCACACAGGTGGTGACATCAGGAATAAACAGGACTTGCAAACAATCAAGGCCTAAGCTAATGAAGTATACAAAATTATTTAACAGGACTACAAATCAACCAATTGCCATTAAAGGAGAAATTGATATCACACACACAAGTTAACACAGCATTCTGTGATGAGAAGGAGGTGCTTCTTCCCTTAAAATGTATTTTAATATGATGGTGGCACCATATAAGCAGTAAGATTTTTTAAGTTGTTAAAAACATACCTACACAACTACACATGCTAACGAGGTAACTTCAATGAGAACCAAGCTTCTGTTTTCCAATAGTTCCCCAAATTAAACAGCTTCATTTTATTCAAGTACCTGCTGTTTTTGCCAATAGTTAATTATTAGATGAAGAAGGTCGAATATTCTCCTAGGATAAGCCACAGGAGAGCCAGGCTTTGGGGACCTTTGTCGTGCCTAGGGAAGGCTGTCTGCAGCAGGTGGAACTGTCCCAGGACTTGTGGCACCCACCTGTACCCCACCCACCTTTACCCCAACGGGACCTCCATCCACACCATTATTTTAGATCAGAGGTCAGCAAATTTTTTCTGCAAAAGGCCAGAAAGTAAACATTTTAGGTGTTGTGGGCCATATGATCTCTGTTGCACCTAGCCAAAAACAACTGTAGACACACATAAAGGCATGACTGTGGCCCAAAAAAACTCCATGTAGAAAAACAGGCACTGGCCTGGATTTGGTCTGCCACTTATAGTTTGCCAACCCATGGACTAGACCAAATTCCCTATTTTACAGATGAGAAGAACAGAGTAGGGAAGTTATCTGACACTGCTAAACGCCAGATCTTTGCCTTCCTAGGCCAGGGCACTTTCTTAAATAAAGTATCCCAAGAATGGGAAGAGAAGTAGCAAACAGTTCATTCAGAGCACAGATGTGCTCTACTGTATTCTGCCAGTCAGCAAGGAAAAAAGTGAGGCTGAGGGTACTGCTTTCTGTCAGCAATACTCTGGGGACTCTGAAAGTGGGGCACAGGGGTGAGATGCCTCCCGATCCATCCAGTCCCCCAGCAGCCAGCACAGGGTCTCGCCACAGCAGAGTGTCTCCGAGAAGGCTGTTGACTGTGGATGGCCTTGCCGGGAAAGGCTCCCATCCAGCACGGCCAAGGGCCTGCACTTCCATATTTCAGCAAATTCTGAGAGTGACTGATTACCCAGGACAAGGGGGAGCCACTTTTTAAAGACTTGGGATATAAAGAGGGCATCATACAAAACTATAACTGGGTTCAAATGATACAATCAAGTTTTTATAAACATTTCTCTTTTCACCCCTCCACAAAAGACTGCAAGGAGACGATGACTCTAAACCTCAGAGAAGATCTGTGAGAAGGAAGGGTACTCTCTTTGTTGTGGTTAAAACATAACCTCCAAATTCTTTGACACTCCTCCCATCAAGAAGTAGGGGCTATGTCCTGTCCTCTGGAATCTGGACTCTGTGACTGTTTGGCCAATAGTACGTGGAAGTGACACCCAGCCCATTTTGGGGTCAGGCTTTTAAGAAATCAGCAGCTTCTCCTTCCGTTTCTTGGGACGTTCACTTTTGGAAGCCAGCCGCCATGCTTTGAGGAAGCCCAAGCAGCCCTGTGGAGAAACCCACCTGGAGACGAACCAACAGCCAGCACAACTCGCCAGCCACGGGAGTGCACCATTTTGCAAGTGGATCTTCCAGCCCTGATTGCGCCATCCCACCTGATGTCACATGGAATGGATACAAGTGGTACCTCTTGAGCTCTCCCCAAATTGCAGGCTCACGAGCAGAATTAAGGATTATTACTGTTTAAGCCACTAAGTTTGGGGTTTGTTATACAGCCAACAGTAACTAGAATACCTATTACTAGGCTCTTAAATGCCAGTCATTTGCTCCAGCCACCAAGCCATCTGCCCCCACAGGTAACATTAGAAAATATGCTTTTGTTTATTGGGATTGGGGGAGGGGTGCTGCAGGCCCCATATTTAACATTCTGTTATATTAATAAAAGAACTAAGATAGTTTGGGGGAAAATAAAATAATTAGAAAGAGAAAGTACATCTCAGGAGGGTCTGAACATAGGGCCAATTTTTTTTATTAAAAAAAAAGATTTTTGAATTTGTATGAGCACATCAACAAATTTGAGAATGAGACCACAGAGTCTCCACGTAGATAAAAGATAACATTTGGGAGAAGTTCTAATTTCAAATATTCAAATACGCATCCTGATTTTTTAATTTAAAAAATATGGTCACCATCATTCACAAAATGGAAGAGAATATTCTGGTCTAAAACTGTTGATTCTAGTGTTACAAGTGGTTATCCCAACTTCAACATAACTCTTATAGATTATCTTTGTAAGAGTAGCAAACCTTCATCAGGTTTACCAGGATGGGTTTACCAGGATGAGTTAGCTTCCAAATGCACCCCTTAATCAAAACTTTTGGATAGCGCACTATTATTGGCTGGAGAATGGATGTTGGACAGAACACTCTTTATGGCGGCACATTTGATGCTAAATGATCATTCTGACAATGAAACATACCAACTGTCATTGTGCTGAACTTACTCAAGGTGCCAATTAAGAAGTTTCTGATGATGAAAATTCCAAATAACAAGCTGCTGTTTAAGAATCGAAATTTGCAAAATAGGTGCTTTTGAAACAAACTGGATACTATATAAAAAGATTCCTACAAAAATATTTATTAAGGTTGTCTTTAGGTACTGATCACCTTCTGTGAATTCAAATTAAAATCATACGTATAAAAGTTTTATAGGAACCCACATTTGTTACATGAAAAGAGGTAGCCTGGGGCTGAAATTGGACATGTATTATTCAAAACTCTACTGGTGCCAAGTGACACAAACCCAACCCAAACTAGCTTATGCAACATTACCCAAAATTCACTACCTTGGAGTTCTCTGTCCTAACTGTGTACCAGTTGTAATATTGTAATATTACTGACCTTGTATTGAGTTTTTATTCAATTCAGACTCCTGCTCAGCAATAATGTAATCACAAGTTCCATGTACTAGTTGTATTTTTTTTTCTTTAATGCACATGGAATACGTGGTTTGACAGTTTTTACAAATTCATGAGTATTCAACTGAAAATCATCCTGTACTCCACTCGTGGTAGGAATGACATTCCTTAAGGCATAGAAAGGGGACTTACTGAATATAGACTGTTACGGACTAAATTATGTCCTTTGAAAATTCACATGTTGAAGCCCTAAACCCCAATGTAACTGTACTTGGAGATAGGGCCTTTAAGGAGGTAATAAAAGTTAAGTGAGGTCATAAAGGTGGACCCTCATACGATAGAACTGGTGTCCTTAGCAGAAGAACAGACACCCAGACAGCTGTCTTGTTCCGTGCACACAAGCACAGAGGAAAGACCATGTGAGGGCACAGCAAGAAGGCAGCTGTCTGCAAGCCGGAAAGAGAGACCTCCCCAGAAACCAAATTTGCCACACCTTGATCTTGAACTTCCAGCCTCCAGAACTGTGAAGAAATATTAATAAATGTCTGTTGGGTACGCCACCCCGTCTGTGGGATTTCATTATGGCAGCCTGAGCAGACCAATACAGAGACTATAGCTAACTATAGTGAGTCCCTCCACCCGGCGTGGATGTGGGCAAAACTGCCTGGCTCTGTCTTCACACCATGCCCTGAGGAAGGAAAGGACTCTTCTCTTCTGGCTCCCATTCAAAAATCTCAGGAAAGGTGACCGGTTGGCCTGGCTCTGGTCACGTGCCTGTCCCTCATCCCAAAGCTGCGGCTGGGGCAAGAGAGGCACGTAATAGTTCATGACCAGCCTGAGCCCCATCCCCTCTGCAGCCCGATGGTGATGCATGTGAAATTCCAGGTCTCCACACAAGGTCTGCAGATGCCTTCAAAATATTGTTTCTCAGGTCCTCTATCTCTTCTTCACCCTGCCTCTTCTTGGGGCAGGGTGCCTGAGCAAACCCAAAACCTCACCTTGCAGTGGACCTTTAAAACTCCATTATGAAAGGATGCCATTCAAAGGGCTAGGCACGGACCACCAGCCCCATTTTACAGATGGGGAAACCAAGGCACACAGAGGTTGAGATTATATACTGAGTTTCAAGCAGAGCAAGGCCTGGAAGCCAGGACACGTGATCCTCAAAACTGGAATTTGTTTCTACCACTCCACAGTGACGTCCCTGCCCCTTGGCATCCTTACCTGACATGTGGGCAACTGAGACCCCACCTAAGGTAGAGCAGCTGCCACGCTCCACAGTCAGATGGACGTACAGGCAGCTCAGGACAGACAAAAACAATAGGTGGCTCAGGCATTAAAACTGCAGGCTGATGTTTAGAAATTAAGAGGCAAGCTCCAAACCTCAAGCTTCCAGAAATGGGCCAGACTAGGACAGCTGAATGTCCTGCCACCTCTAGGCAAAGGGAATCTTTGCACCTGCTCCTCATCACCCTGAGAGTTTGGGGTTTCTCTCCCACTGGCTAGGGGCTCCCTGAGAGCAGGGGTGGGTCTTCCTTTCCTTCCTTTCCTTCCTTCCTTTCCCGCCCCTGTCCGCACTGCCCCAGCTGAGCCCTGTGTCTCTCACACACATACCAGAGACTTCCCCAGGGTAAACACCTGAGAATGTCTGCATTTGAAAAGTGGTCCCCTCCACTGCTCAGCCAGGGAAGTCATCCCACACCTCTGTCACAGGGTCTCCATGCAAACCGAGCAAAGGTGAGAGCCACACCTTACCTCTGCTAACTGAGCTGATAACAGTGAAACCAGGGGTCAAGAGGACGGTCAGTGGTCCCAAGGCATAGGATCCACCCCCAGTGACGAGTGGCAGTCACAGGTCCTCGGGGGATAGGAGCCGCACGATCCCTATCTGCCATCGCCAGGCGTGGAAGCCCATCCCGGCCCAAGCCCACCACAGTTACTTGGGGCAGAGGCGCCAGACCGTCCCCTGCCAAAGTGGGTCACCCTCAATAACCTCAACACCCTGCCCCTTAGCTCCCTGGACCACTCACAGGGGACGAGCTGAGGTGGCCTTGGGCCACTCGACAGGGAGGGAGGTGACGATGCCTGCAGCACTCAGACCACGGCTCACACGCTGCCGTTCGGGTCCCGTGCTAGGAGGAGCACTGGCGAGACATGTGCAGAGAAGGGGATCCAGGACAGCTCTGGTCACCCTGCCAGGAGAAACCTTGAGGGAAGAGCGTTTACCTCAAAGAGAGGACTTGGCGCTCTGAATACTTAGTCTCCCTGGAGGAAGAAGGGGATAAGTGTTCCATGTCACACTCAGAGCACAGCCAGGGACAGGGGAGGCACACCTTGGGCAGTGTGGTAGGCTCTGGGCTGCCGAGTAATGAGCTTCTTGTCCTCAGGAGGCTGCAAGGTAGACACTTGGCTTTCAGATCTGGGATTTGGTCAAATCTCTAGAGCGCCTCTCATCTCCTAGGTGGTAGAGGTGAAGGAGAGTCCCAGACGCCCTCCAGCAGTTCTCAGAAAACCTTGAAGGTTCTGTCTCTCAGAACGGCTGGTGTGAGGCTGGCAGGGAGAACGTGGGGAAGGGGCCGTGCTCCCAGCCTGCCTGAGCGCGGTGCTCCAGACGGCCCTCGATCCGGCCCTCAGGCGGCCGTGTCAGCGTGCTGGGCACACACACGAGTGGCCCTGCCGTCACCACAGCGCCTGCCTCAGCCTGGGAGGGGACAATGACGCCTGCTGCGTACAGCGGCAGTCTGGAGCTGGCTCCTGAGGGAGCCGCGGCTACCCCAGGGGATCCAGAAACTTCCACACGCTTCGTTCTAAACAAGCAAGAGGGCACAGTTCAGAGAACCAGTCCTCAGTTTGCTTTCTCACTAGCAAGTGTGGTATGTGACCTTGGCCAAGTCACCTGGTTTTTTCTTGTTTAAATGTCCCTGTTGGAGGAAGCGCATTAGCCACGCCAGCTCCCCAGCCACCTCACATGCAGTGACCGCTGGTGGCACCGACGACAGCAAGAGATGAGGCGCTAACTCATCCTGTCGCACCGTGGACAGCGCGGCGGTGGGGTGTGCACAGCGTCTGCACCCAGTGGCACCTGCAGGCCTCTTCCCGTCCGTCCAAACGCTGGGGTCACAAGCAAGCCACCGGGAACTGGGAGCTCTGAAAGTCACTCAACTGCTTTTCTAGTTCTAAGATCTATTTCAGAAGCATTAAGTACACTTGGCTGTAACGAGGTAAGTAAAATCGCGAAAACCCTGTGGGGATAAACCAGGAGCCGGCGGCTGGAGGTTTCCCGTCCTTGTTCTGATTGCTCCGCTTTCAGCGCGCAGCCGGGAACGGCAGCGTCACCCTCCGCACCCTCGCCCGCCACCCACCTGGGCCTGAGAGCAAATGGGAACAGGACGGAGCCCGAGACCAGCTCGACCTGGGCCCGCAGGGCTGGCCGCGCCGTGGCTGGCGTCTCGCTGGCGCTGACGAGCCTGCAGGCCCCTCGTTTGTTTTGTTTACCCGGAGGAAGGAAACACACCAACGTTGTGTCACCAGCAACCCTGTCCCCCACACGCTGCTGTGGACGTAACTCAAAGCCCACGCCCTCAGAAAACCAATAACGGGCCTGGCACAAGACGGGGATAATTTCCACCTTGTTGCAAGAACGCATTCTACAGGGAAGGGATGAGTGACCATCCACAGGGCCAACTGGCACCTCAGGCAGGTCTGCCGCTGCCACCTCAGGTGTCAGCACATGCCAAGGACAACATCACAGGATGCTCCCGTCTCCGGGCAAGCCCAGACTGCGGATTCAACCCCTGCATGACAGAGGAATGGACACCGGGAACCTCAGCATGAGACGATCTAATTCTTCAGATATTATCTCATCCAAGCCCTGAGTAGCCGAGGAGAAATATCCACATGTGAAGTGACTTGCCTGAGAGCACCCGGTCAGCAGTGGCAGATTTAAGACCAGTGACCTTTTCAGAACACCGCAAGGGGATGGCAGAGTAACCGGCCAATCCCTGTGTGTGACAGTTAAGAGACAAAACCGGGGCAAAATTGGCTCTGCCGCTTCTTAGCTGTGCGACCTGGGGTAAAATACTCAACCTCTGCTACAGTCTGAGCGTTTGTGTCTCCCCAGAATTCATATATTGAAATCTAACCACCAGCGAGATGGGGTGTTAGGAGATGGGGCCTTTTGGGACGTGATTAGGTCATGAGGGTGGGGCCGTCACGAATGAGATTAGTGTCTTCATAAAGGAGGGCCCAGAGATCTCCTTCACCCCTTCCGCCACATACGGACACAGCAAGAAGGCACCATCTATTCAGAATGGTGATCTGAATTCAGAAGAGGTGATCCTCCCTTGCATCTATGAGAAAGCAGGCCCTCGCCAGACACTGAGTCTGCCAGCACCTTGATCTTGCACTTCGCAGCCTCCAGAACTGTGAGGAGCGAGTTTCTGTTGTTCATAAGCCACCCAGTCTAGAGTATTTTGTTACAGCAGCCCAAACGGACTAAGACACCCCCTCTGTGCTCCATTTGCTCATCTATAAAGCAGAGGCTGTGAAGGCTAATGAAGACAGCTCGTGTGAAGTGCTCACCCGGCACTTCAACGCTGCAATACTTAACAAATGTGAGGCTGTTAAAGCTATTATTGGATCGCCCAGGGTTTCAGTAGAAATACCACCTGCTCAATCCCTGAGTTTACAGACATCTCCCCACCACGCAAACATGCAGCTCTCAGGGCAGAGTCCAGGTCTAGGGGGCCACGCAGGCCTAGACTGGTAGCCTGGTGTCCCTGTGTGACCTCAGGGGAAATGCTAACCTCCCTGGCATATCTGCGAAAGAGGATAGTAACACTCACACCCGGAGCTGGAAAGTTAAATACTCTGAGGTGAAGCCCTAAGCACAGAGCCCAGCACGTTGCATGCGTATTAGTGTCCTAGGGCCACCGTAACAAGGGGCCACACTGTGTGGTTCAAAACCACAGACATTCATTGAGGCTGGAATTCCAAAACCAAGGTGTTGGCAGAGCCGTCCACCCTCTGAAACCCATAGGGGACAATCCTTCTGTATTAGTTGGGAGGGCTGCCGTAACTAGCCACGACAGCCTGGGTGGCTTCAACAACAGAAATGTTCCTATTTTGGAGGCTGGAAATCCAAGATCAAGGTGTGGGCAGGGCTGGCTGCTTCTGGGGCCTCTCTCCTTGGCTTGCAGACGGCCACCTTCCCACTGCGTCCTCACATGGGTGCCCCCAGTCTATGTCTCGTCTGTGTCCTAATCTCTTAAGGACACCAGTCATACTGGATTAGGGCCCAGTGTATGGCCTCATTTTAACTTAATTATCTGTCTTAAGGCCCTATCATTAAATACAGTCACAATCTGAGGTGCTGGGGGTAAGACTTCAACATGTAAATTTTGAGGGGACACAACTCAACCCATGACAGCATGGCTGATTACCTTTCTTCCTCTTTAGGGAAGGAAAATGTGGAGATCCACAAATCCTCACTCGTGGCACTGTGCAGTGCCACACGGAGCTGGCTTTTTAATCCGGAGAGATGTCCAACACGAACAAGTGCCTTTCTACAAATGTGCACTTTGCCTTAAAAATGTATTTTTCCATGGAGCTTTGACCCCATGGCTGGCACTGCCCTGATTTTATGGGAAATGCACTGATGACTCCAACAAGAATGGGATCTCCGAGGTGCTTATGGTCTCACAGGACAGATCGGGCAAGTGCCTGGGGGATGATGAAGAAGGAGGAGTGATGGAAAGTGCTAAGTGCCCCAATGATGCACACACCACGCTGTGGGGCGGGGTGCAGGGGAGGGGCAGGAAGAGGAAGAGGAGGAGGAGGAAGAGGACAAATTGACTATCTGGGAGGAATGTAGAAGAGCCCAGTGGGGACGGATTTGCCCCTCAGCTTGAGTGGTAGGTCCCGTGGCCTGGGCTGTTTGTATGCTTGCATACAAAGGGGATGGTGGTTTGGGGAGGGGAAGGTGGCGGCCACCACCATCTCCCCAAGGCCTGGGTTCCCAATCAACGTAGGCAAGAGAACTCATTCTGCAGGATCTAAGGTATCCGAGCCACGGCTGAAAAGCGACTCCTCTCTCAAGCCCCCGGCTGCCTGCAAAGGTGCCCGCTATCCTCCCTTGTCCAGCCGGACCTCAGGCTCTCAGGCCTCTCCAGTCCTGCTGCCCAGGCCGCCAGCAACACAGGCTCCCTCTCTCTGGATGATGCTGCCTGTGGGGGTTCTCCACCTGACCCCAGTGGCAGGAAACTGCAGGAGCTGCTAGGGAGAGGGGCCACGGAGCCCCCTCCTGAGACCACACAGGCTTCCATGGGACACCTGGGGCTCCTATGTCCTGGTCTTACCTGCAGGTTAAGAAATAATAATTACTAGAAATGGCAAAACTACAGCGATGCGAAGCAGGCTGGTGGCTGCCAGAACCAGGGGGTGGTATTTTTTTTAAATGTCAATTATATTGAGGTATAAAAAATTATATTTTAATAAGGCTGACCCCTCCTCCAAATAAATAAATGATACCATGTTGAAACGTGGTGAAGAATATGCTAATTACTGCTTATCTAACCATTTTTCCTCTCCCCACTTCCTTGCAACCAGAGGTCACCTCTTGCTATAGATGAGGCGGAAAATACCAGAGACTTGCTTTCTCACTCTCCACTGGGTATGGGTATGGACATGTTTCTCTTCAATGAGACTCGATGGAAATTCCAGCAGGGGAATTCTGGGAATGATTTCCCTCCCTGACAAATTAAGATGGACAAGGAGAAACTCACCTTCCTGCCTGTCTTTGGATACAGTTGCATGAGAACGTGATGCCTGGAGCAGTGGCAGCCATGCTATGAGCATGAGGGGACAAACCTGAGAACAAAGGTCAATATGCTGAAGATAGCAGCCCAGATGGTTAGAATGAGTCCGTGAAATTATCACTGACACACTGAATTAACCCAACTTCGGAACTTCTACCTTTAGACTTCTGGCTATGTGAGTTGAAACACCTTGTTTTTAAAGCCGCTCTTAGTCTCCTATTCTTTTACCTGTAGCCAATAACATCCTACAGGTCAGATGGTTTTCATATTCTACATACTTCTACCCCCAACCCCCAAACTGAGATCACGGTGAGATACAAGATAGAAACTTATAGCTGTAAGCTGAGCCCTACCTGAATGCTGAGTCCACAGTCCCCAAAGATAATGCTGTCCCCCAGCCCTTAAGCAAACTGGGGAAACAGATGCCCACTTCTCTTGTGTATGAGCACTTCCCCCTGTCACCCCTATGTGCAGGATCGATGACTGATAATAGTGTCAGATGTGACCCACATGCATACACTGTCCCTGGCCGGTGTATCCATAAGCCCCCATTTGCCCAGGACAATCTCAGTTTTCACACGTGTCCCAGAATGATTATGCATTTGAACAAAAAATGTAGTCACCCCGATTCTGGCTGCCTCAGCACCCTTTGTGTTCCCCTGACCCAGTGCTCACCACACTACACTAACATAAGGTTGTTCTGTCTTCCCCACTGAGACGGGAAGGCAGGAGGCAAGGGACCCTGCCAGGTTCATGCCAATTCATCTCACCTGGTTCACAGAGCCTGACCCACAGCAGATGCCTGATGCAAGCTGCTAAACTGAACCAAATGTTGACAGGCTAAGAGCCTTACGCTAAAAGGACCAAGGCAAACCAATAGAATGTGGGCATAAGAAACAACTTTTGGAGGGAGAAGGGAACTTGGGTGCTTTCCCAGAATCCCTGGCCCTCACCCCTGGCCCCATTGGCACAAGGTCCTGCAGAAAAGTGGCAGAGACATCCAGGCATCCAGCTGTCTGATGCAACCTCGCTGCAAAGGCAACTCGTGCTCTTCATCACCTGACGTGGCACGTGGTGAATGCACGACCCACACAGATGCCAACCACCCTGTGGACGCGGGGAGACGGAGGAGCAGAACACCTTGTTGCTTCCTGAGAGCGCCCAGGGCACTTCAGACAGACACCAAGGGACAGATGAACCATATGCTCCAAAAAACACTTTGTCAACACCATCTTGTTCAGTGACACATCGAGATATGAATTCTCTAAGCAGGTTGCTTTCTTGATCTCATGGTTCAAACTCGTAAGTATTTCAGCAAATGCCCCCAAGAGTATGGCAAAAGCCTGTGGGTTCCTGGCTAGCGGTGAGATCAGGACATTGCCTACCCCAAGAGAAGGCCCTATAAGGAAACAGCATGGGGAATGTCTCCGCTCCACCCACTTGGGATGGAACCACACACATTCTTTCTGAATAACTTCAGGGCTCAATCGTCACAACCACGGCTCTGCCTCTCTGTCTCTGTCTCCCTCACAGAAGTTACTTTCATTTAGTGAGGCATACAGACAGCGCCTAGCACCGTGCCTGGCATGCAATAGGCATGCAATAAACGTCAGCTCCCTGCGTTCGATTCGCAAGTCACTTACTTAGAAGCTGAGATGGATTCCGGGCATTGGAGGAAGGAACTTGCAGCGTGTGCTGTTGCTTCTCTCATGATCATCTGAAAAGCACTGAGCCAGAGATTCTCAAAACCTCCCCAGCGCAGATTGCGCCTATGCAGCCGGCTCAGCTAACCTCACCTCTACTTTCAAAAGCTCCCTCTGTGCTAAGAAAGTGAGGACAGACGTTGGCTGGGTTCTCGCTGAATCTGAGCTCGACAGATCGAGGCCCTTCTAGCAAAAGCACGCAGGACGGTGAAGGGTCTCAAAACCATCTCTCGGGACAACTGCAGGGGCGATGGGTGGAAGTGGCTGGCAGCTGGCACAGCCTCGCCACGAGACGTTTGCAGCTCCCACGGCCTTCTCGTCAGGGAAGGAGCTGCTTCACAGGCGGGGACCGGCCAGCCAGAGGACGCCCACGCCAGGTGGAGAGTTGACTAGGTGACCTCTAAGGTGTCTCCCAAGTTTGAAACTGTAGGAACTAAAGGCCCTGGGCAAGGGAGCTGGAGCGGCTGGAATCTGCATAGGACACCCTCGTGGGGACCCTGGAAGAAGCCTCATCTATAAGAACCTGACCTGAGTACATGGCAGGGGAGAATGAACGTTCTGGGCTTCCCAGACAGGGCTCATCTGCAGGTTTTTGCAAAGAGACAAAAGTCCCAAGGCAGGAACAGTCCTTCTCCACCATTGGAGGTGCTGCTGTCTCTAAGATTTTTTCAAAAAGCTCCCACCAAGGGTGCTTTCTCTTCTCTCTCCTCACTTGCTCATCTACCCTGCCCTGGCCATGATGCGTCTCTCTAACAAAGACACCCAGAGTCTCCCAAGGTCCCTGAGGACCTAGAGCCCAGTCAGAGGATCCTGGCCCCCAAGACTTCATGTGCTAATTTCTCTTCTGGGGGTCTCCTGGACCACATGTCTAGTGGACATCCAAAGCCATAACAGGCCTGAGGTCTTGAATGTCCAGGGACCTCACGTTCAGGTCAAGACATCCCCCCAGTCCCCTGCCAATGCCAATGGGCTGGCGTCTTGTCCATCCTTCCTCCAGGCATGCAAACCTTTGCTGGTCCCGTTTAAGGCAGGGATCCTAATTCCAACTCCTGGTCTCATCTCTAGTTTTAGAGGGGACATTGTCAGGACTCAACCCTTTGGGTGTTGAGACTGTAACCACCCCTCAACTCCTCTCCCACCCGCCAGGCCCGGCCGGTCATCAGCTGAGCTCACCCTCCCAGCTGGGTTTTGAGATCTCTGGGGATTTCACTTACATGCTACGAGCTTAGCTCTTCTTTGAAAGCATGCTAGTTATAGCTTAGACAGCATTTCTAGGTACTTTGTCGTTGGAAGGTTTTCAAGATTTTTACTCCACTGTGGTACTAAAAGTATTCTAAATCAGTGTTAGGAGGCCCCCTTTGGACTTGTTCATGGAAATCTTCCCTAGCTGACACCCACCTCACCCCAGACAACTAAATCTGGCCACATCCCTGCAGATCCACAAACACAGACTGAACACTTACTATGTGCCAGGCACTAATGTCAGTCCAGAGGATTCTAACAGGAAAAGACTGGACCTCTGCCTGAAACACATCAGCTCTGTAAAAACCAGTAGAACACAGGTATCTGCAGCATGCTATTAATATTTAATTTGCATTCTACTCTTTCCCTATATGTTATAGCTTTTTAATGGGTTCATGTGTTCACATCTTGTCTCCCCACAGACTGCCTGCTCCTGGAAGCCGGATCGTGGTCTTCCTGCCCAGTATTCACACCTCAAGGGCCTGGGACAGGGCTCTGCTCACTGTAGATGTTAAAAAACGAAATGTCTCTCCCCTAACTCACGCTAATGTTTCCAGCTGAAGCTCACTCTTGGCTGTCGCTGGATTCTGCCAGCTGGGCCTCCAGCATGACACAGCATCCCCGCCTGGCTTCCCTGACGACAGCACCCGGCATGACAAAGGATTCTCTGACAATGGGAGGAAGAGGTCTGCTCTCATTGTCTGTAGCAGCCACCACAGTCACGCTCAGCACTCCCAGAACCGTAGCTCGGCCCACACTTCTGCAGGCTCTACCTTGCGCATTGCACTGTCTGCAAGGCAGCGCCATCCAACTATGCTGCCAGCAACTCAGATGCAACGCCTGCAGCACTGAATGCACCAGCCTTCCTTCCCACCCCAACCACAGCAGTCCCACTCCGTACCCGGGTAATGGGCTGCAACCACCCGGTCAGCGAGGGCGGAAACCTGGGAGTCACTGGGACTCCTCCCTTGTCACCAAGTCTAATCAATCACTGCAGACTTTACTCCCAAATATTTCTAATATGTGACCTTCAGTCCAGCCTTCAATGCACAGCCCTGGTTCCAGGCCTCATCCCCTGCGACCTGGATAGCACATGGAGGCTGTTACTGCTCCCCATCATGTTCCCTTCTGACCCATGGCTGCACACCCCACCTCTGCTTAAAGCCCTTCCTCCATGCCTTACCTGCGAGGCTGAAAGCCAAGGTCTGAAGCCAAGCTCACAAAGTTCCTCGGCGCTGAGCGCTGTCTGCCTTTCCGCCCTTGCATTTGACCTCACTGCTTGTGGTTCCTTCCTACACCCAGGCAGCCTCACCCCCCCACCCCTGTGTGTACACCATTCCTGCTCCCTGAATGCCCGTCTCCTGCCTA
>VBSM01003157.1:32656741-32711430 GCA_008086735.1 Cheirogaleus medius | reverse complement strand
GGGGAGGGAGTAAAGGAAGGAAAAAAAAATGTTCGCTGATCTGACACAGGGAAAGAGAATGTAGGAGCGTGACGTCCAGGCCCCGCCCTCCCCTCCGGCCACGTGCAAAGACTTGAAAGGGAAGAGGGAGGCGGGAGGTCTGCTGGGTAATGTAGTTCGCCTTTCTTTCCCAGGATGGCGGGTCCCGGAAAGCGGGGTGGCCCGGGGACGCTGGGGTTGCCGCCTGAGCCGCCAAGATAGCCCAGTCCCGCGACGCCGAAACCCTCCCCCGCCAGGACTCCACGGTGCTGGCGCAGCCCGGGGTGGGGAACCTCTGTGGTGGGAGAACTGGGGGTTTAGGCGCAGTCGCAGCTGACGGAAAACGTTTGGTTTTAGAGTCAGAAAGGCTTTAAGGATGAGGGCTTCCTTGCTTAAAGTGCAAAATCCGTCCTAATGGCAGATAAAAGGGAGCTTTGTGTATGCACTGGGGGGCCCAAGTGGC
Organism: Cheirogaleus medius; assembly: GCA_008086735.1. Classification (NCBI taxonomy): domain Eukaryota; kingdom Metazoa; phylum Chordata; class Mammalia; order Primates; family Cheirogaleidae; genus Cheirogaleus; species Cheirogaleus medius. The sequence goes on along the minus strand of VBSM01003157.1, from coordinate 32,710,949 downwards.
GTAATTAATGCTACATTAAATGCCATGCTCGCTTATTGAGATGCATAAGTTATAATTAACATTTGAGCATCTCTGTGGCAGGGGCGGGATGTTGTAATTAGATATGCACTTTGCAACCAATTAATTTTCCTTTGGCCAAGCTAAGGGCTGGGACATGGTAGCTCGGAGAATTCAATGCAGTGGATAATTCAGTAATCACTTAACCAGATCACCAATGTTTTGGTTAAAACTGAACTTGGCACAGAGAGGCCTCCAGGAGAAATACTGTATAAAATGCCGTATGTCCCACCAAGCAAGGGGGTTAGAAACTTATTGTAGGAACTGTATGACACAGCATAACTGCTGTAGAAATCCATTTATTAATTCATATAACATTTGCTAAGCCCTTTCCACAGATCAGGCACGTCTGGGAATGCTAAGACAGGTAAGACCCTCAGTCTAGTACAGGGACCACAGTCAATGAAAGTGCTGTATGGGGGATAAGTCAATACTTAACATATGGATGAGCCCAAGGTGCTGTGGACCACCCCACCCCCACCCCATGCCCGCCCCCCCCACAACCCTGAGCAGCCAAACAGGATGGAGGGTAGATGGAAGTGAGAGAGGGTCAGGAAGGCTTCCTGGAGGAAGTGGTAATTGAGCAAGGAATTTCTAAGATTTTTAACAAAGGCAAAGGAATGCATAGGCATCTCATTAAGGCTACAGGATACAAAGTCTCCAGATGAGAGAGAAGAAAGCTAATTCAAAAGGTCCCAGCAATTTGGCAGGACAGAAGGGGACAGATTGGGGGTGGGGGAGCAGCAAAGGAAAGGGAGGGGTGATGGCTGGAGGGTGAGTCTAGAGGGCAGATGGAGCCTGGGATGGTTTCCCAGAAGAGGTGGGGCTGACTGTGGGTGGGCCTTGAAGGATGGATGGAATTTTGTTTTGGGTAGAGATCTCATCTTGGAGGCTTGAGACGTAGCATGGGCCAAGTCTTAGGAGGAAAGCAAAGCAGCACCCCTTCTAGAGTGAGGTGCAGGCCCAGAGACTAAGCAACTCGTCCACATTCATGACTGGTAAGAGGCAGAATGGGTACCAGCAGCCAGTTGTCTGGGTGCCAGACTCAGTCTCCCCCCCCACCCCAAAAAGGACCATGTTTGAGCACACCTGATGCTTCCTGATGGTTTGTCCCTCTTAGCATTTATGCCTCATTGGCTCAGCAGTGAGTTATTTTTGTGCTTTGACATCTGGACAATTTCTTGGGTTTCCAAAATATTAAATAATAGTACTGGAGTCTATCCATTCAGCAAATTCTCATTTACTTACCTTATTGTCAATGTTGCGTTTGCACATTATGTGACAGGCATGCCACCTGCAAAGGAAACAAGAGAATTGTCTGGTTCTTGGCTTTGCTTTTGCTTTAAATTACACCATCACAGGTGGGGAGAGGCTGACAGTGTGCAGAATGGAAACATCCATGGAGAGCACACACCTCTGTTTGGGGCATCTGCCTGGGGCGAGAGAGCAGTGGGGACAACAGGCTCCGGGGTCAGCCTGAACCCTGGGTTTGAATCCCAGGCATGATATTTCCTGAATCTGCGACCTTGGGTAGCTTACTTAACCTTCAAATGGATGACCTTGTGTGGCTTACTCAACAGCTTTTCTCGGCCTTGTGAGACCCAAAGGTGATAAGGTATTTAAACTGGCTCTGTCATATGGAAAGTGCTGAACTTTGATTCCCTTTCTTGTCCCAGGTCTTTCTGGCTCACGAGAATAATCCTGGAGTTTTTCTTTCTGCAGACTCATACCAGTAGAGCTGGTGGTGCAGGAATGATTCTTCAGGGTGATTCATCTTAATGTGTGGCGTAAGTTAGGCTTGTCTTCAAGGAGCCCTGGCCCACGTCTAGTCTTCACTCCTATTGGCCTTGCTCTCTTAACTCTCATCAGCTGACAGTGTTCATGCTCTCCCCTTCCCTGTGCTGCTGCTCAGGGACCCCCAGAGTGTGTCACCCCACCTGATGACACTGCCTTCTCTGGGCAGTGCCCTAGGCCCCACATTGCTGCTCCCTGCCCATCGAAACTTCCCTCCTGATTTCCATATCCCCACAGCCCGGCTCTCTGCTTTACCTGCATTCTAATAAATCTTCATTAATATATCAGATATTCTTGTCATTCTCTCCTCCATCCCTGACATTTTTGTCTTCTTATTGAGAGCTCTCTGGAGTGGCCTCTGGTGATGGGCATTTCAGGCTGGAATGGGGCTCTTTGGGAGGAAGGCTCCGTGGATCACCTAGACCAAAGCTCCCCCCAGGTAGGGAGGCCTGGGACTTACCTGGTCCCCTCATCCGCCTTTCCCTCTCCGCTCTGCAATTGATCACATGCCCAACCTTCAGGCTTTGGTCGGAAGAGCTGCTGGGTACAGAGTTCATGAACTGGAGATTCTTGGGGGAAATGACACTGTCATTGGTTTAATTGTGGCAGATTTTGAGTGGCCAGGAGTTGCCTCTCTCTGATTCGTTACCACATAGCCTGAAATGAAAAGTCAGAATGTTTCTGTTTGTTGTAAGCAGTTGCTTCTCCTCATCCTCACTTGCCTAAGACACTGGCAAAAAGTAATATTTCTCCTTTCTTCCCACGCCTTCTCTCCACCCAGCCCCGTAGCCTTTCCAGGGAAGTTACCCCGTCAGTCCACACATTTACTGAAGGCCTGGTGGGAGCCTGCTAGAGCGCTGGGGCAGAGAAGCCACCTGCCTTCAGGGGCTGAGACCAGGCTGACACCCAGAAGATAACAGGAAAATAAATGAAGTGCCCACTTTGTGAGGGTGACGTTGAATAAGAAATCCTAGGTGGGCCAGGTGAGGTGGCTCACGCCTGTAATCCTAGCATTCTGGGAGGCCAAGGTGGCAGGATCGCTTGAGGTCAGGAGTTTAAGACCAGCCTGAGCAATAGTGAGACCCCATCTCTATTAAAAATAGAAAAATTAGCTGGGTGTGGTGGCACTTGTAATCCCAGCTACTTAGGAGGCTGAGGCAGGAGGATCGCTTGAGCCCAGGAGTTTGAGGTGGCTGTGGGCTAGGCTGATGCCATGGCACTATAGCCCAGGTGACAGAGCAAGACTTCATCTCAAAAAAAAAGAGAGAGAGAGAGATCCTAGAACGCTGCAATGGTCAGAGAAGCTTCTGGGAGGAAGGTGGGGCTACATCCACTTGTAACTTCCCACTGGGAGGAGGTCAGTGGTGGCCCAAATCCCTGTGTTGTAATACTGCCCTGGGAGGCATTGCAGAAGTTGTGATCTTCAGCAGGAGCTAGAGAGTGGCTTCATCGAGCATTTTGGTGTCCACTGACTCTCCAGAAGGAAGGAATTTGCCAGTCTAGTGTCTACACTCTGTGACTGTGGTGTTATCCTGGAGAGATACAGGCTTGCTAGAACCAGGTTAAATTTCACCCCTGGCTCTTCTCAGCTTCCACTACACAGCCCCAAAGACCAACACCAGAAAGGCAGGTGCAAAATGATCCCCTGAGGTTGAAGTTGGTGGTGGAGGAAGGGACGTGGAGAGAGAATAATGAGCTTGAGAAATAAAGCTACGAATATTGATTGGTTGCATGCTACGTGTGAGACATGGCAAGGCACCATGAGGAAGAAACGTGTGGAAGGAGGTTCCAGGTCCCACCTGACTCTGTCCTGCTGTGTGACATTTTCTCTCTCTGGGCCTCAGTTTCCACACCTGTAAAATAAGAGGGTTGGACTCTGTGATCTCTAAGATTATCTTCAAATCTGAAGTTCTCCCTTCAGAAACTTTACAGTCTCACCAGTAAAAGAAACTGTAAGGTTAAGTAGCCAAAAGGATGAACTTTAACTGTTTAATTCCAGCAGAGCAGGAGAGATTTGTAATATTCATTGAAGCCCTGAAGTCCAGGGAGAACATAAAACAAGCAGACCTCCTCTTGCAAGATTCAAGGTCAGTAAGTGAAGCCCGTGAGTCATTAGACATTCCTGAAGTGCCTCAGAGTTCAAGGTCAGACCTCAGGGGTCAGTGGCATAAGTACCACAGCCTTCTCCATGATGAAGGCCCAGGCAAATGATACACCCCACATCTCTGCAAGAGACAGGTTTTCTTGTTTTGCCTAGCCACACTCTAGAAAAACCAAATCATTCTCACCCTGGGAGGGGCAGCAGGCTAATTGGACCACAGACATACATGTGATCCAAGGGACCATTGGCCAGGTGGACTTGAGTGTCCCTGGCTCCATCAGATGAACTGAGCCAATCAGATTTCCTCTTGCAAATTTCTGAAGGAAGAGGTAAAGAAATCTCTGATCATTGGCGATGTCTCCTCAGATCGAGGCTTGTGGCCAAGGTGGGCCAGGTGCAAGATGAGTTAAGAAGAGGAAGGAGGGGAGAGAAGAGGAGGGAGAGATGTTCTGAGTAGCTTCCATTCCTAACTTCTGGTTCTTGGTCACTGGACATTCTACCATGCCTCCCTTGGATTCCTGATCCCTTTGTATCCTTAGAGTAATCCCCTTTGATTTGTGTTATGTTGAGTGAATGCTGAGCTTTGCAATCCAAAGATCCACATCTAGAACAGGCTGAAAGAGAGGAAGTACAGAGAGAAGACTTAGGCCATGATGATCTCTCTAGCTGGGAATCTTCCCCTCCTGAAGACACCCTTCCTGTTTCTGTCCCAGATGTCTCCCTCTTCAACCAGTTTGTCATGTCTGTCTCCTCAGGTCTTATTCTGAAACATCTGCAAAATCATTTGGCCTTGAACCTGCCACAGCCTCTAAATCCCTTTTCCAAAGAACAAGAGCTAATATATTACTTGAGCAATGACTATTTGCCAGGCAAGAAGAGCAACACTTTTTGTGCTTTGTCTCATTTAGTTGATACAGAAACTTTTACAGTGGAGGAAAGTGAGGATAGGATAAGTGAAGTCACTTCCCCAGGGGCACACAGATAGGTGGTGGTCCATCCAGGGCTGTGGACCTCAGAGCCATCGAGCTTAACTACACGCCTCATCTTGGAACAGTAGGACCCGCCTTCTCTAAGCCCCCTGGCTTGCACCTGTCCTTAGCTGCAGGAAACACTGGAAACATCGTTCTTCCTCTTTGGTGCATTTATAATAAGGTGGGTTTTTTTTTTTCCTTTAAACTGAGGCTTCAGACATGTGTGTATATTTGTGTATATTTGATGCCTCAAATCATTCTATGCTGAAAAATAGTGATCCTTGTTCATTTACCTCATTGGTCAAAAAAAAGTTTTAATCTGGCATCTATAAAAGATGATTGTTTATCTACTTATTATTGATCTATCTATTTAATATTTATACCAAAAGACATTTTAAATGATGGTCTAAAGATGAAATAAATATTTTTCAATAATTTAAAAATTTTTCCAAATTAATGATTCAAAAGTCCTTTGCTCTTAGGGAAGTTTACTTTCTGCCTATGTTTAACGCAAAAGTGACTGTCAATAAATATCACAACGTTTTCCAATGGTGGTATAGCACCTCTTGTATTTTCCTGGCTACAGCTGGAACCCATTCTACTAAGTGAAGTATCTCAAAAATGGAAAAACAAGCACCACATGTACTCACCAGCAAATTGGTATTAACGGATCAACACCTAAGTGGACATATAGGAATAACATTTATTGGGTGTCGGGCGGGTGGGAGGGGGGAGGACAGGTGGGAAGAGGGAGGAGGGGATGGGTATATACAAACATAATGAATGAGATGTGCAACGTTTGGGGGATGGTCACGCTTGAAGCTCTGCCTCGAGGGGGCAGGGGGGCATGGGCAATATACGTAACCGTAATATTTATACCCCCATAATATACTGAAATAAAAAAAAAAATAAATAAATAAATAAAAGATCACTGTTAAAAAATAAATAAATAAATAAATAAATATCACAATGTTTTCATTGGGCGCCCCAGTGGCTCATTTTGGGACACACCTACCTGGGGTCCACATACCAAACTCTAGATTTTGAGTGTTTGTCATATTCCCTAATTTGTTAATAATACAATTACAGGAAATAATGAAGATGCAATCAGCTAAATCCGAGTGATGTTTCATGCTTTTCTTGACTTGTTTATTACCCTAGTATTTTTTATTTTTTGTATTTTAAACAAATGATTTATCATGTGTAATTATAATAGTTGAGATTGCATTGCTTATGCATTTTTGCATTTTGCTTTAATCGTGTAATAAAATTAAATGCACATATTTTCTGTGTTATTAAAAAGTCTTTAAAAACACCCTTTGAAAAATCATTTAAATCACCTTTTCTTGACCCTAGTATTTATTAAGTATGATAATGCGTTTGCTCTAATGACAGGCACACACAAAAATGGGCATTCATCTAGGCTCACAGAACCTCACAGTTTAGTTTAGAAGACAGACATATTTTAAACAGAAATGACAGTATAAGATTCAAATCCAAAATGGGCCAGACGTATAATACAGAGTGATTGTTCAGGGGAAAAGCAGCCCTTGAAAGCTAGAGTGGCAGAGATAGATCCGAGGGAGGCGGGACACCCGAGCCAAGCTTGAAGGTCTGAGCGTGATTTGGAGGGAACAGGGTAGGTAGGGGGCTTTCCCAGTGGCAGAGGGGCAAGAGAGTAGAAACAGGAATTGGTAGGGGGAGAGGCTGAGCAAAGAGGAGGAGGAGGCTGTAAGTCCAGAAAGTTAATAATGCGCTGCTGGTTCAAGGCTGGACTCAGGAGGCAGACAGACCAGAATTTGAATCTTGCCTTCACGACTTTTATAACCACTTGGCCTTGGGCAACTTGATCACTTTAAGTTTCATTTCCTCAATAAAGTGAGGATATAAAAGAACATATCTCAGTAAATTGTTATGAGGATTAAAGGAGATAATGTATATAAAACACTTAGCGTGTAATAGGGGCTCATAGTTAGGCTAGTTTTTATTTTTTGTTATCGTTGTGATTTTTGCTGTTGCATCAGGGATAGGCTACGTGGGACCAGGAACAAAAATTTGACCAATTCGGACTTTATTCTATGACCCAGGGGTTGAGGTTAGATTTTAGGTTTAAGTAGTAATTCAGGCAGGCTTTAGTAGAGTGTGGCCCAGACCATGGGGTCCACTCCTGGTCTGAGTCCCAAACCCAGCAACCCTCATCCTCACCTTCAGCATGGCCTCTGGGGGGGGGCAGCAGAACTTGGGGCACAGGGAGCTGTCCTCTGGTTCCCTAGGAGCTGACATTCCATCCCCTCTCATTCACGGGCAGACACACACGCACATCCTGCCTCTTTTTCTGTTTTGACAATATTGATTATCAGATGTGTCTATATCTCACCCTTTCCAGAAAGGACGTGGAACAGCTTTTTAAATTCTAAGATATACCTACTAGTATATGAAAATAGGAGTTTACACAAAAAACTGCGAGACAGTTTTATCCCTCTTACAAAAGGAGAAGCCATAGTATCTTTAAATAGCAGCTCATCGGTGCACGCAAAGCCAGATCTGATTGACAAAATTTCGCCTCCCCAGCACCTTGTCTGGGACATGTCTACAGCATCAGTGTGGTTCACAGCATCACTCCCTATTATCGCCTTCACGGGAGTGGGCTGATTGTCATCAAGTTTGGTACTTGAATAAAGGGCGTGTGAAGCCCTTGAGTTTGTTTTGTGCAGAGCTAAGTGTTTGAATGGAATCTGGTATAGATGTCACTGAGCTGCCAAGTGGTCAGGGAATCCTGCCTGGAGGAGGTGGCACAAAAACAAGGTTTTCAGAAAAACAAAGGAAGATGCCTTTGGGCCGACATGGAATGGGAAACCCTCCCAGGGGATGAATGCAGTGTGGGGGAAATGCTAGGCTGCTGTTTTTCCTGTAGGGTCCTGGCAGAGGTGGTCAGCCAGAATGGAACCTTGGACAGAGCCACAGAAGAGAAGGGAGCTGGCTGGTGACAGTTCACCTGTCTTCCCTCTAGAAAACGATTTTGGTCTAACAGAGAGATGAGATGTGAAACATTCTCTTTCTGGTATATTTGTATATTTCAGCCCTATCAAACATACCCTAGGCTATAGTTTGAATGTGTCCCAATACATTCATCCAATACGTTCTTTTTTTTCATCTCAAAAAGCATGTCTTGGAAATTTAATCCTCCTTGCAACAGTGTTGGGAGGTAGAGCCTGATGGGAGGTATGTAGGTCCTAAGGGCTCCACCCTCAGGAATGGATTCGTTGCTGATTATGAAAGGGCTTTCGGCAGCAAGTTCGATCCCTTGCTCACGTGTGCCCGTCCTTCCACCTTCCACCATGGGATGATGCAGCAAGAAGGCCCTCACCAGATGCGGGCCCCTCTACCTTAGACTTATCAGCCTACAGAAATAAGAAATAAATCTCTGTTCTTCATAAATTACCCAGTCTCAGGCATTCTGTTATAACAGCACAAATTGGACTAAGATACCGTTTCAGCGGGCAGGTTGCCTTGGCAACCTTAAAGTCACTACAGGGCATCTATAATTGGTAGAAAGTGATATTAATTTAGTTACAGGTTATTTTTTTTTTCTGGGAGGAGTTTTAGTGTTAGGCTACTTAAAATACTCAGATGTGATCTTTTTGCCTGAGCAGACTAATAATCACCTTGTAATTTAATTACTGAGCTAGTACCAGTGAACTCTGCTGCTATCAATTGAGTTGTAATCTTGAATACCACCCTCTTGGGCAAGGCCTATCTCTGGAAGCTGTGGTTATCCAGACATAGGTCATAACCGATGCTGTGCTTTGTGAAGCCACTTAGCTGTGGAATCAGCTGGAGGGATCCTTGTGAAATGCAAGCACGTTCTGAGTGGCCCACCTGTCAGCTATGACAGGCATTCAGTTCCATGAAAGGGCATTCCAGATTGTCGACAATGTTGCTTCTCCATTGCCTACAATCCTAGTCTACCTGCTAAGTTCCTATTTCCTAGGTATAGAAAACTCCTAATCACTGGGAGGCCGAGGTGGGCAGATCGCTCAAGGTCAGGAGTTTGAAACCAGCCTGAGCAAGAGCGAGACCCTATCTCTACTAAAAATAGAAAGAAAATTAATCGGCCAACTAAAAATATATAGAAAAAATTAGCCGGGCATGGTGGCACATGCCTGTAGTCCCAGCTACTCGGGAGACTGAGGCAGAAGGATCACTCCAGCCCAGGAGTTTGAGGTTGCTGTGAGCTAGGCTGACGCCACGGCACTCTAGCCCAGGGAACAGAACGAGACTCTGTCTCAAAAAAAAAAAAAAAAAAAAAAAAAAGAAAACTCCTAATCATGGAACCATAGTTATTTAAAATGTCTTTAATTTTTAAAAATTATGGGAAAATATACATAATATAAAATTTACCATCATAACCATTTTAAGGGTACATGTACTGTACACTTAAAGTTGGCATTAAGTACATTCACATTGTTGTGCTACCATCACCACCGTCTATCTATCCACAGGACTCTTGCAAAACTTGAACTTTGTACCCATTAAACCATAATTCTCCATTCCACTCTGCCCCCAGCACCTGGCAACCACATTCTAATTTTTGTTTCTATGAATTCGGCTACTCTAGGTGCTTCATATAAATGGAATCATATAGTATTTGTCCTTTTATGACTGGGTTACTTTACTTAGCAGCGTGATGTCATCCATGTTGTGGCATGTGTCAGAATTTCCTCTTTTGAAGGCCAAATAATATTCTATTGTATATATAACCACCTTTTGTTTATCCATTCATGTGTTAATGGACATCTGGGTTGCTTCCACCTTTTGGCTATTGCAAATAATGCTGTTATGAACATGGGTGTACAAATACCTCTTTGAGTCCCTACCTTCTATTTTTTTGCATATATACCCAGAAGTGAATTTCTGGATTATATGGTAATTCTACTTTTATTTTTTTGAGGAACCACCATACTGTTTTCCATAGTGAATACACCATTTTACATTTCCACAAAAGTGTACAAGTGTTCCAATTTCCCCACATCCTTGCCAACACTTGCTGTTTGTTTGTTTTCGATAGTTCTCCTAATAGGTGTGAGACAGTCATAATTATTTTTTTAAGGGCAGGGCCTGTCTAATCCTACTATTTAATGATAACACCACTACTAATAGGAATTATAATAGCCGACATTAATTGAGCACATAACATGTAATAGACACTATGTTATCTCATTTGATCTTCAAATGAACCCTATGAATAATGTGCCATCATTATTGCCATTTTACAGATGAATAAGATGAATAAACTGAGATCTAGAAATTTATATAATTGAGGATTTGCCCAAGGTCACATAACCAGGTAATTATTCAATACCACTGAAGGTGACACTGAAGAATCTATGGAATTCCTTAGCACAGACCAAGACCTGCTTATGAGTGGACAGAACAATCTCTAGTAATGCAGTGCTTTTCTTATGTTTCTAAAATGTAGCGCCTTTCCTGACAACATTTCCATGACAACAAACAACATCAAAGACAATGAGGTTGATAATGTTAAAGAAGAAAAAAGGAATCAAATGTAACCAAACGTTCAGCTATAATCTCCATATGTAACAAAACTAAAACCCTCAATATTTGACCATTTCATGTTAGTAGAGAACTAAATTAGAGAGTTATTATTCATATAATGGAATTATTTGCTTTATAGAAGGATTCACTGAATTATCCTCTTCTGTGATGAGCTTTCCCAGTTCATTTAAAATAGGAATTAATTTATAACAATGTGATGTATATATAGTTTCCCCCAGAGCACATCTATTGCTCAGCATGAAGCCAAATCAAGTTGCTAAAATGATTTTGATTACTGGATAATGACAGTGGGGAATATTTGCTCACTTTAGCATTTGAGAATTCCAACAAGGAAAGGATTTGTAGGCTCAACTATCAAACCACTTTCCTTAATCTTGGTGAACTTATGAAGAACAGAGAAATGCCAAAAGACAAGTGGAACAGATTATTAAACAAATGTTTTTGCAAGCACTTATAAAGAAGTGATCACTTGGAGACTCCTTAACAAGACATAAATAATAAGACAAGCCAAACTTTTCTTGTCTTGCCAATGCTATAGAGAGCTAGAATACAAAATCTTTTCTTGTATTGTTAGTGCTAACAGAAAGGTAGAATAGGAGAGAGCCATAGATTTGTTATGCATTTGACAATCTCTCCCGACCTTCTCATAAAAGCAGAAGAAATGTCACTGGGTAATAACACGTGACTAGATGAGCAGTCACTCCTGACTTGTTGGTGTGTTGGTAGATTTCTGTTCAGTTAACCAGCACTCAGTAGCACATTCCCCCCATATCACTTAGGAATCACACTCAGCTGCTATTAACGGAGACCCAAATTAGAGTGGCTTAAAAAAAAAGATAGGAATTTTCTCTCACATAGAAAAAAAAAAAAATTGGTCCAGCCACTTTGGAAGACAGTTTGGCAGCTTCTTATAGAACTAAACATACTCTTATCATACAATCCAGCAATAGCTCTCCTTGGTATTTACCCAAATGAGTTGAAAACTTACATCCACACAAAAACCTACACATGAATGTTTATAGCAGCTTTATTCATAATTGCCAGAACTTTGAAGCAACCAAGATGTCTTTCAATAGGTGAATGGATAAACAAACTGTGGGACATGCAGACAACGGAGTGTAATTCAGCAATAAAAAGAAACGAGTTATCAAGCCATGAAAAGGCACGGAGGAAGCTTAGTGCATATTGCTAAGTGAAAGAAGCCAATCTGAAAAGCCTGCGTGCTGTGTGATTCCAACTATATGACACTGTGGAAAAGACAGACCTGCGGAGACGGTAAAAAGATCAGTGGTTGCCAGGCGTTGGGAGTGGGGGGGGGCGTGGGGGAAGAACAGCAGAGCATAGAAGATGTTTAGGGCAGTGAAACTAGTCTGCATAAAAGTCATTATGCCTTTGTCAAAACCGATAGAATCTGCATGCAAAGAGTGAACTCCAAGGCAAACTGCAGACTTTAGTTAATAGCAGCGTATCAATATTGGCTCATCACCTATAACGAATGTACTATACTAATGCGTAATGTTAATACCAGGGGAAACTGGGGGGTGTGGGGGGATTTGGGAACTCTCTGTACTTTCCACTCAATTTTTCCATAAACCCAAAACTGCTCAAAAAAGAAAGAAAGAAAGAAAGAAAGAAAGAAAGGAAGGAAGGAAGGAAGGAAGGAAGGAAGAAAAAAGCAAGACTGAGAAACAAAACAGTGAGTTAGGCAGTCTGGCATTTGCGTGATGGCCCCACACTGATCAGAGCTCTGGCTTCTTCCATCTTCCCACTTTCCTTCCCTAGTGAGTGGCTTCCACTGTCAAAGTTAGCTCATGGTCACAAAGTGGTGACTTGGGCCCTGGCCATTTGAACATCCCATAGCAGTAGAGAGATAGGAGGACAGGCAAAGGGACACCTGGTTTCCCAAGTCAGTCCCTTTAAAGAGATATCCCAATTGAATGCAGACTACTTATTAGGCGACAATAAGGAATTATTATTCATTTTGTTAGTTATAACATCGATATTGTGGTTATGTTAAAAAAGAAAGTCTTTATCTCTTAGAGGGACAACTGAGATATTTATGGGTAGAAATAACATATCTGGCCTTTGCTTTAAACTTATCTAGAAAAGAAAGACAAGTAGAAGGATAGATGAAACAAGAAGGGCAAAGTGTTGATAGCTATAAAACTATGGAAGGGTACATGGAGGTTCTTATTTTTTTAAGAGACAAGGTCTCGCTCTGTTGCCCAGACTGAAGTGCAGTGGCATGAGCATTGGTCCAGAGCCTTGGTGCCGGAGCTTTTCCTTAGATGGTGATGGGGGCGGATCCTGGCATGCAAATATGGCCCCACCCCCTGTGCAAAGGTATAAAAGGGCAACCCCACATGAGGGAAACCTCCAAGCAGGGAGCGTGGTGAGGTCTGTTGTGATCAGGGCTGATGACCACTGAGCTCCTGGCGCAGGCCTGTGAGGAGGTAGGGAGGCAGGTGGCCTTCCTGGGGCATCCATGCCTTGCCAGACCTTTGCCATGCTTGCCTCCTGGTTGCAGGTGGTGACCCCAGGTGAGGGGCTCTGTGAGCCAAGAGCCCGGCCAGCCAGGCCTGCAAGCTGGGCACTGGTGCAGGGCTCGCATGGAACGCGCTGCTTAAGTACAGGTCTCAGGTGCCAGGCGGATGCCATCTGTCAGTTCTTCCTCATCCTTCCGGCACATGCTTCCTAAAGGAAGTGAGTGGCAGACACCAAGGAAGTACTCCCTCCCTGCATCTCTCATTCTGAGGCACCTCTGTTGACCAACACCAGTGATGGGGAAAAAGAAAAGGTAGGTAGAGAATGTCACATTGACCTATACTTCCCGTCTTCCGTTTAATGCTCTGGCAATATCAAACAATTCTTCCCCGCACCACACACACACTGACTGGGCTGCTTCTTGCCCGTGGTTTTCACACGCTGGTCCATACAATTCCCTTTGCCTGCAGTGCCATCCCCACCCCTCCCCCAGCCCTCTCTTCATCCTATACTCGGTTGTCACTTCCTCCAGGAAGTCTGCTTGGGTTTCTTGCTCTGGACTCCCTAAAATACCCCGTCCATATCTCTCTATTGCAGGGATAATGCTGCTATATAAGGGTTCTTTATGGGTCTGCCTCTCCACGGACTACAAGTCTTATATGTTTGCTTTATTGTCCTTCGTATGCACAGCACCTCGCACTGTGCTGGCCAAAAGATATGTCAAGATGTGTCGTTGCTCAATGAATAATGATACCTCACTTTTATCTAGCACTTGCCATGGGCCAGGTGGCATGTTAAGAACATTACCTGCATTGTGTGTTTTAATCTTCACAGCAACTCGAGGAGCTAGGCACCAAATATTATCTGCATTTTACACATTCCTCTTTATCCCTCTGACATATGCTCCCTGAAGGAGGCAGGTGGCAAGGCTTGGAAAGGTTACATTACTTGCCCAAGTAACCCAGGTAGCAAGTGCCAGTCTGAGGACTCAAAGTCCAGGCGTTAGCACGCCATACTCTTAAATACTGCCGGACACTCCGTCCTGCAGATACTTGTGGGATGTAGGAATAAATGCTTCTCATGAACTGTAATGTGCATCGTTAAAACGTCAATGTTTCTGATGGTGAAAAAAGGGTGTGAAATAAAGCCCAGAGATTTACATTTGGAGGGAAGGAAATATCCTCTCTCCCCATATCTATTAGTCAATTCTCCAAATACTCAACAGCATTGGATTTATCGCAAGCTCAGTACTGCGTTAATAGCTGCGGGGAAGCAAAGCTAGACGGGTAGCTTTTCCCGCCTGGAGGACTTGCTGCTATGGCTGAGACACAGCGACACAGCCACGAGGACGCCCCGAGATGGAGCCTGGTGAGCAGGGAAGGCCACCTGGGCTGCTGAGAGAAGACCTGAGTGGCTCTGGGGAGGGGGCGGTGGTCGGAAAGAAGGTCACAGCGCACAGAGCAGTCTTTGATGAGAACTAGACCTCCTGGCTTGGACTTCTCTGTGGGTCTTACCAAAGCCCCCACGGAGTCGTCTGGAAGGCAGCTCTTAAGTGATGATGAGTATCTGCGACAACGCGCCCACCTTCATTCCATAGCTAAGAAAGGAAACTGGAGTTCTCTGCCTGGGCTGAGACAGGGAGGGAGCTGTTCTCCCAGCCCCAAGAGCTGCCTCTGTTGCCCCATGTCCCCGTGCCCTCTGTGCTGTTTGCAGAAAGGCGGCTGTGTGAGGCTCCCCATAATGGAGCCTGAAGGGCTGCTGGGTTTCAAAAGCCCGTACCTCTCCATTCTCTCCCCGGAGGGACCCCGGGATAATTGGGTATTATGTGCAGCCTCTCGGACACAGGGCCCTTTCAGCACGACTGTCCCCTGGGAGTGGCCGTATTTGTGTGGACTGCAATTTTCCCCGGGCAGGGGAAGGGAGCAGATCGGGCCCTGTGCGACCTTTTCAGAGCTGGGAATCACACCTGGGTGTAGGGATCGCAGTAACATTCACAGTGATACAGAGCTGGGAACAGTGGAGGCTGCGACAATGACCGCACAGTGTAATCTTAGGACTAAACTACTTTCTTCTTCCCCTGGTGGAGGCTGTGCACAGTGTTAGCCTGCTTGTCTGCCAGTAGCACCCTGACTCTTGGGAAGTGGGGCACACTTGACCGTGGCTTCCCGTCCTGGCTGTCTTCCTCCTCCTCTCCCTCCCCCAGGTATCCGGCACCCTTGGTCTTCCTCCCCATGCCTCCTCTGCCAGAAGCGACACTCAGGAAGAACACTGTCATCCACCATGACAGCTGTGGAGAGGAAGGAAGTGTTCTGAGCAGGGGCTCAGGGTCCAGCACTGGCTCGGGCACTACTTGGCTTTGCGACTTTGGGCAAGTCCTGTCACCCTTCTCTAGTTCATTGCCCAGGCTGAGCTAGCCAAGCGATGCACTAACGTAGAGGCTCTTTGCAGCTAGAGGGAAGGTTCTAGTGCTTTACCAAAATTCAGAGGGTCTAGGGGGGTGTTAGGATGACACCAAAGGGACATTTTATTTATTTGTTTCCCTGAGGTCTGGCTCTTGGTGTAAGCATCTGTAAGGCAACTTGTGATTTTTATTTCTTTGTTTTCTCATAAAATAAACATTTAGGCAACTTGTATAATGAGCTATGAGGGGCACACAGATGTGCACCCTAGGTCTGAGTCACATGGTTTGACCCTTAGATCCATAATATCTTAGCCGGTTCTTTGGTTGTTTTCTGTGGATTTCCCCTTTTTCCCAGTAGGATGCTCTGTGTGGGCGTGAGTCTTATCTATTGCTTCTCGTATTCTAATTAGTGCCTTGCCCAGGACTGCACACACAGTGATGTTTAACATATGCCTATTTATTTGACCTCATTGTAGCCCCCAAATCGGAGTCCATATTCTGGGCAGGTTAATCTGAATCTCCTAATATGAACATTCAGTCATTCAATGAATGTTTACTGAGTGCCTGTTAAGTACCGGACAATGTACAACACTTAGGGAAAGGGACAGACCCTTGTGGCTAATTTCAGATTCCACGCCACTCTTCTTCAGCTGAAGGATCGAATAACCCAGTGTTCTCACAGACAGTGATGGCATTGTATCTTTCCTTGTATCCTTCACAAATCCTGGTGTTTCTTTGCAGAGATGAGGCAGGCCTTCAATAAAAGTTTTTAATGACTGATGGAATCAATGTAAGTGTTTATTTAGCACTCATTATTAAATCCTTAGAGTCTTATGCTATATGCAGTGAGGCATATAAGAAAAAGAATAGACATGGTTCTTATCCTCAGAGAATAATAAAATAAAATAATAAAATCTTATGGAGGAGTGTTTCAGACCTTCTAATGCATCATTGCAGATCCTCTAATTTTAGCCTCTTATTTTAGCTATTACTATAGTGACCAGTTGTAAGGGGCTCCAACCAGCTTCCCATGGGACCAGCCAAACAATGTACACCTCAGACTCATGCCCAACACCCAGTACCACCTTTAGATCCAGGCGTGTGGGACCCATGCCTCTGACCTGAACCTCGGGACCTGCCTACCCCTCCCCACTCCTTCCTTGAAATTTTCTAAGTACTACTGAACGACCATGACCTGCATGGACCTGGGGCCCAGTTTCTCCTGTGGTAGGGTGCATACACACACACACACACACGCACACACGCACACACACCATGCAAAGGGTCAACCAGATATCCCAAGGAGCTCCAGGACTTCAGCCTATGTGGCTGTCAGAAAGCCCACTTCTGGGGGGTTCCAGGAAGGCAGTCCTCTGGGGGTGGCCCTTTCCATCTCCACCAAAGACGTTCGGGCCCCTTGCTCCCCAGTGCCACTGGGCCCTTCTGATTGATGTGGTGACACCGTGCTCTCCCAGGTCAGTCTGCAGCCTTGCTGAATGAAGGGTGGACATTCCTGGTGGAAATTGTCCTGCTCTCCTGCCTCTCCCAACAGGCCTCTCCTCTGTCCTCCCTTTTGATTGTGATGTAGGGAAGGCAGGGGTGAAATCAACATTGCAGGAGATCACATTCTAAGACACAGTGATCAAGGCCAGAGAATTCAAGGGAAGACAAGGGTGGAAGACGCTTACATCATAAAGCTCAGAAGGGTAAATTTAACATGTCTATCCAGAAAACGAATTCTCATTCACAGTCCCCTGCACACTCTGGGTGAGACTCGCATTTATGTCATCATCCGTGAAGCACATCAGCAACCTTTGAGAGACTCGTTGGGAGCCAGTATTCGCAGGTGGCTGGGAAGATGATGCAGCATGGTGAGTAACGGTGTAACCGGCACTAAACACGTGGTACGAGGGAACCGCAGAGACAGGAAGATCTGTCCTGTTTCAATACAAACAGGGTCAGAAGGATCATGGCATTGTAAGAGCAGCAGTACTACCTTTTTCTCAGTGAAAGATGTGATTAGTTGGGAATGGTGCGTATAGTAATAACAGTAATGGGCAGAAAGAGGCATTTCAAGGTCTTGAACAGGAAGAGACGGTGCCTGGTACAAACAATCTTCACATGTATCGACAGGACAATAAACAAATAAGTAAGTCCCTGTTATCTACCCATTACTCTAAAATGTCATCAGCAAATCACTCTATCTTGTGTAGGCCTATGAAATTTGCAATGTATTTTTAAATCAAATTGTTTATATCATCTGAATCTGAGTGCAAATAGATAATTATAGAAAATAGATGAAAAAATAAAATAATAAAATAAAAATATAAACAAACAAACAAAACAAATTGCTTATCTAGATGAAGCCCTATGAAAGCTATTTGCCCCAGGCCCTGTATACCTTAAGGACAGTCCTGCTTGTACCCCTCACTTCCCGCCCTGAGGTTGCTCTGGCACTGCCCATGGGATCCGTGGGGACAAGCACCCCTCTGTACATAGTCAGGAAATGCCAATAAGTCAACACCCACCCTGTGGAGCAAGACTGGCCGATGGTGGCTGGGAGCCAGTAAATAAATGCTTTCTCCTTTTTCCCCAGAGGGATGATCTTAAACTTGAGTCATAAGACTTCTCAAATGGACTTGTGGGGCCAGGTAAGTCATTGCCCATAAAAATGGCTGAATCCATGATGCGTCCTCGTGTTGACTCTTGCTCTGTCTGTGTCCCCTGTCCCTTGCTTTTACTCCTGCGGTCACCTTCTCCAGCAAGATACTCACACTTAAGCCTTTCTCTCAGGCTCTGCTTTCTGGGAACTCAGGCTAAAACAGGGAGACAAATAGGACAGATAGACCTACATAAACAGACCAAGAAGTACGTAACAAGTGCTCAACTGTTTTGGTTTAAACTGTGTAGCAATTATTTTCAATTTGGAGGAGTTAAAACAGACTCACGCAGGGAGTTTTGCCAAAGCACACCTGTCCTGCCTCTGATATATCTGATATGTACCTCTCGGCTGGGGAGCACTTCTTACAGGGAGCTGCTATTTGTATGGTTATGTGGGGGACAAAACTTTCTGGGTGGGTTTCCAGGAAAAATGGGGACATTTTCGTATGTGAGAGAGATGTTTGTATGGCAGTGTGCCAAGAAAAAGTTTAGGGACTGCTGCTATAAATCTTTTTAGAAGACATAGAGATATGTCATGATAATAACCAGATTCATTAGGATATTTAATAAAAGGTTTCACAGAAGAAACAGGGTTTGTATTAGTTTGCTGGGGCTACCATAGCAAAATACCACAGACTGGGTGGCCTAAACAACATAAATTTATTTCCTCACTGTTCCGGAGGCTGGAAGTGTGAGATCAAAGTGTCAGCGGGATTGGTTTCTTCCGAGGCCTCTCTGCTTGGCTTGCGGATGGCCGTTGTCTCGCTGTGTCCCCACATGGCCTCTTCTCTTTCATGCGCATCCCTGGCGTGTCTCTTCCTCTTCTTGTAAAGACATCGGTCATACCGGATAAGGGCCCATCCATAGGACCTCATTTTACCTTAATTACCTCCCTAGAGGCCTTTTCTCCAAATACAGCCACATTGTGAAGTGCTGGGGGTTAGGACTTCAACATATGACTTTGGGGGGGATATATTTCAGCCCAAAACATGGCTGGAGGGGGCCTTGAAAGGTGAGATGTCCATTTGAGCAGGGCAAAGGACAAAGAGCCTCCTCCTCCGTATCCTCACTGTGGTGTACTCAGATGCCCTCGTGGAGACGAAACGTCTTTTTCTCTCTTCTTTGGTGAGAAAAGGGCAGAGAATCACCCTGGTTGGCCTCAGGAGCTTGAATCACCTCTGAGATAAGGGAGGTGTCCCTTATGCCCGAGTAGATCTTTGTGTGTGAACCTCTGGGTCGCCTTTGGGGCAGTCACGTGCTATTCCTCAAGTGTGGATTAACCAGAATTTTATGCCTGGGAATCCAAAGCAGAAGGTGCTAGGTGAGTGGTGTAGTTTAGAGGGCAGTGACTCCAGGGGACATCACCCACTCTGACTCCACAAAGCTGAATGGAGTGGTGGTCTTGTGGTGCCAGAGCGTGTGCAAGGGGGAAGGCCAGGTGGGGAGGGGCCTCAGGGCCAGGTCAGGAGAAGTACCTGGAGTAGAAGACCCAGCCAGGCAGTCACCACTCCGCCTGGGGTCATGGGTTGAGCTGCCTCACAGCAGGTACCTGGGACCCCTGGTGCTGGAGGACAGGGCTTGAGCTCTGTCCCCTGGGGACCTATTGGGGCGTGCTAATGTACCCAGAGCTGGAAGGAAGGGGAAGACAGCACTCTGGTTACAAGGCCACCATCCCCAAGGCCCACGTTTCCACCCTCAGCCCCTCTGTGCCTCCCACTCCCCCACCCCTCTCTCCCCCTGGTCCCTGTCAACTTCTCGTAGCCAGAGCCTGACACGCAGCAGGACAAACTTTCCGGAGAGGGTCCCGGGAAGAATGGGGTCATTTTCATACGTGAGGGAGATGCTCCGCTTCTGCTACAAAGAGGCGCTGCCTTCCCATCAGACCCAGCTCTGACAGCCTTTTGTCTGCTGCTTACAGTTCTGCCAAGTGCTCGCCACATCCTGCTGGGCCTGATTAGCAAATCTGGGGCCCACTTTTCTGCTTCTGACCAATAGCGAAAGAGTGGACTGCCAGCGAGGAGGGTGACGCTTCCTTGCCAATGGTGGGGGTGGCAGAGGCAGGGATGCTCCAGCTGGGCCGTTTGGGCTGGCACACGGCCGCGCGCTGGGCCGGCTGCAGGTGTTCCAGATGGCCAGCCTGGCGTCCGCTCGTCTACGTGGCCAGATTTTGTTTCTGTCCCATTGTCATCCCCGTCCCCATCAAATGCACGTTAAGAGCCCTGGCACACCTAGAACTGCAGCAGAAGCCTTCTTGAGGGAGGTGGTATTTTAAAGCTTATTTCTTTTAAAAAGGAGGACAGATGAGAGAACTCTCTTGTGGAAAGTGTTGCAGACCGAAGGGAATTGGACTATAGAATAGCCGTTGACAACATCTGTGTATGTCAATTAGGAGCCTAATATTCTAAAAGTAAGTTTTTATAACAACATCTTATTGGAAGTGAAGACTGACCCAGAAAATCTAGAATGGATGCTCACTGTTCCTAGAAATTACTAATTGGTTTAGCTAAAATGTCAAGTGCCATATGATTTCCTTTATACAACGTTCAAGAATAAACAAAAGTAATTAAGGAAAAAGAAGTGAGAATAGTGGTTACTTATGAGAGGAGTTAACTGGGAAGGGGCATGAAGGAACCTTCTGGAAATGGTCTGCATCTTGATCTGGGTGCTGGTTATATAGGTGTATTCATATGTGAAAATTCATCAATATATACACTTAAGATTAGTGCACTCATGTATGGTGAGAAACCTCAATACAAAAGTTAAACAATTTTTGGAATCCCTACTGTGTGTCAGGTACTCACTAGGTATCAGGATGCACATTCTTCTAACAAAGACAGACAACCAGGCAATTATAACATGGTGTATTAAGGGCAGATTGGCAGGAGCGACTTGTTGTCTGTTCCATTTTCTCCTTCAGTAGTGACAGAAGCCTGATGCTTAGCAGGGAACATTGTGGTCCAAGATAAAGATGACATCTCCCAGGCTTCTTAACCTAGCTGTGGCCCCCTGATTAGCTCCTGGCCAATGGTATGTAAATGGAAGTGCTGTGGGGACATCTGGGAAGACTGCTCCAAGGGAGCAGTAACTTAGTTACCTTTAGCCTCTCCTGGTGTCTGGAATGTTGACCAGAAGGCTGCATTTCCAGCTGCCGTTTGGATCACAAGGTGACCTGGAGGATGAAAATCACGCAGTGAGGATGTTGGAGAAGTAAGAGAAAAGAGTGGGTCCCTGAGGACCTGTGGAACTGCCCCGCCAGCCTCAGGCTGCCTACGTCCAGACAGCTTTTTACACGAGTGAGTAAACTCATGTGCATTCAAGTCACCGTGTCTCAGCGTTCTATTACTCACAGCCTAACTAATCACAGGTTAAGGGCAAGGTAAACACAGGGTTCCGTGGGAGACAGTAAGGCACTGGCTCAGCATGGGTGACAGGTTGTCATCAGAGGCAATTTCTTAGAGAAGGTGCCACTTGAGCTGAGTCTTGAAGGACAAGTAAAATTTAGCTAAGAGATATAATGAGTCTTTTCAAATGCTTTTATGAGAGTCCCATCTGGGTGTGAAAATCTTTTAAGGATTGTTCAAATCCAGTCAAAGAGACCCTCTCTTACCTTCAAGGAGCTAATAACTTGATCTGCCTATTGAATAAGTAGCAATTAACATTTCCTTACTTTCAGTGATTATTTGAATGTTTGTTGATAAAAATGAATTTGTGAGGCTTTATTTCTTTATTTGATTTGGAATCTACCCCTAGTAAATATAAAAACCATATTGTATGGTCAAATGTCATTTTTTTCTTGTTGTTAACTCAAAACTTTGCACTGAATGATATGCAAGACCTCTATTCTAAAAATTACAAAACATTGCTAAGACATACTACGGAAGACCTAAATAAATATATTGGGACACTGAATATTGTTAAGATATTCATTTTTTCCCAGATTAATCTGTAGATTCAACACCACCACTATCAAAATCCCAACAGGATTTTTGGTAGACATTGACAAGATTATTCTAAAGTTATATAGAAGCACAAAGAACCTAGAATAGTGTAATTAATCTTGAAAAAGAAGAATTATGTTAGAAGACTTAAACTACCTGATTTCAAGGTTACATATAAAGCTGCAGTAGTGAAGGCCAGTGTGATGTTGGCATAAAGATAGACAAATAAGATCAATGGAACAGAATATGGATTCCAGAAATATAACCACATCTATATGGTCCATTGATTTTCAACAAAGGCACCAAGGCAATCCAATGGGGGAAAGGGATTCTTTTCAGCAAATGGTACTGGAATAACAGGATATCCATATGGGGGAGGGAAAAAAACACTGAACTTCAATCCCTACCTCACACCATATGTAAGAATTAATTTAAGGTGGGCCATAGACCTAAACATAACAGCTGAAACTATAAAGCTTCTATAAGAAGATATAGAATATTTTTGCTATTTGTGGACAAAGATTCCTTAAGTAGAAGGCAGAAAGCAATAATCATAAAAGGAAAAATGTGGATAAATTAGACTTTATCAAAATTAAAAATCTATATCATCAAAACAAAAAGGTAACATTAAGAAAATTAATTGACAGGCCACAAACTGGGATAAAATATTCTTAAAACAAAGGACAGAAGATTTTTATCCATAATAGATGAAGAACTACTATAACTCAATAATAAAAAGCAAACAATTAAAAGGTTGTAAAGGTTTTAACAGATTGACACAAGAAAATATATGAATGGCCAATCAGCACATAAAAAAGTGTTCATCATTAGTTATATGTGAAATACAAAACAAAATCATAACTACAATTATGTACTCATCTACTGGAATCACTAGAATACATAAAAAAAAGTTTGGCAGTTTTTTTAAAAGGTTTTTTTTTTTTTTAAAGAGATTTTAGAGACATGGTTTTTCTATATTGCCCAGGCTGGTCTTAAACTTCTGGGCTCAAGAGATCCTCTTATTTCATCCTCCCAAAGTGCTAAGATTACAGGCATGAGCCACTGCACTGGCCAGTTTTTTAAAAGTTAAATATACACTTACCCGTGATGCCAAATTTTAGATGTCAACTTGATTGGGCTAAAGAATGCCCAGACAGCTGGAAAAACATTATTTCTGGGAATGTCTGTGAGAGGGTTTCTAGACGAGATTAACAATTGAATCAATAGACTGGGCAAAGAAGATTGCCTACACCAATATGCATGGGCATCACCCAATCTTTTGAGGGCCTGAAGAGAGAAAAGGGCAGAGGGAGGGAGAATTTGTTTCTTGTGTGAGTTGTGATGTCCATCGTCTTCTGCCCTCAGACATTGGTGCTCCTGGTCCTTGGACCTTACGACTTGGACTGAGTTATGCCACCAGCTTTCTTCATTCTCCAGCTTGCAGATGGCAGATTATAAGACCTCTGGGCCATAATTGTGTTAGGCAATTTCTATAATAAATCTCCATATATATCTCTCCTATTTCTTCTGTTGCTCTGGAGAACGCTGACTAATACATCAACACACTGGTGCCCTTTTACCCACCAATTCCGCTATGACCCAAAAGAAATGAAAGTGTATATCCACACCAATATCTATAATCAAATGCTCATAGCAACTTTAGTCATAATTGCCAAAACTGGATTTGTGATATATGATTTGCAAATATAGTCATGTGCTGCACGATGATGTTTTAGTCAATGATGGAACCCTTATATGACCACGGTTCCATAAGATTATAATACCATTTCTACGTTTAGATATGTTTAGCTATAAAATACCATTGTGTTGTAATTGCCTGCAGTATTCAGTATGGTAACGTGCTGTAGAGGGTTGTAGCTTAGGAGCAATAGGCTATACCACATAGCCTAGGTATGTAGTGGGTTATACCATCTAGGTTTGTGTAAGTACACGCTGACATTCCCACAACGATGAAATCACTGTGGGATGTATTTCTCAGAATGTATTCCCACTGTTAAGCAAGACATGACTGTATTTTCATGTCTCTGAATAATATGCCTAAACTTGCATTGCTACCTGCTAACTTTCAATTGTAATCATTAAGTTCTAGAAATTTGTTTACAAATTTGGCTGATTTTTTTTACCCAATCATATGAAAGCCTATCTTTCTCCCATGCACTGCCCCGGGTAAATCAGTGTTTATATCTTGCCTCTTCTTGGAGAAGCCTGTCTTTCCTTAGATTTCATGCTAGTTGGTTCTCTAGTGATGTCAGATCTCTGAAGGCTTCAAGAAAAGTTAGGATTTTGTAGATTATCCAGTCTTGTTGGTAGGGTGAGAATGATCTGTTTCCAAATTTCTACCTCTTGAGCAGACCCCTTTTTTTTTTATTTCTAGCATTTCCATTTGGTTCTTTTAATTTCCATCTCTCTGATAATATGCTCCACATCCCAGCTGGCACCAAGATCGTCCAATAGGACCTTTAACATATTAATCCCAGTTATTTTAAATTCCTTGTTTGACAGTTCCAACATCCAGGTCTTCTCTGGGTATGGTTCTATTGATTGCTTTGTTTCTTTACAGTTGCTTGGGTTTTGTTTGTTTGTTTGTTTTTGTTTTGGGGTTGTTTTTTTTTTTTTTGCCTTTGTATACTTTGTAACTTTTGTTTAGATTGAGGACAGATGTGTAGCACGGTAGAGCCTGAAGTTTAGCAGTCCTGATGCCTGGAAATGGGCAACACACTGCTTCTCCCAGGCCTTTAGTGCAGGGCATTGGGTCAGTCTAATCAAGAGCTGAGCAGGGCTTGAATTTTATGGCTGTGGCTACCTT
Source organism: Cheirogaleus medius (assembly GCA_008086735.1). NCBI lineage: Eukaryota > Metazoa > Chordata > Mammalia > Primates > Cheirogaleidae > Cheirogaleus > Cheirogaleus medius. The sequence goes on along the minus strand of VBSM01003157.1, from coordinate 32,686,138 downwards.
CCTTGCCGCACCACCTTTAAATCCCTTTAGCATCCCATGTGCTTAGGGTGGGGACGGAGTTCCAGAAGGATTTTTCTGAACATTCTTTCCTCTCCCCTAGCTTTCAGCCTTCCCTGTGTGCCTGCCCACAAGGGGGGGTCTCTTCTCTTTCTCCAGATCCTCCCCCAGGGACAGAGGCCGTTGTTGGTTACTTGGTGCTTACTAGCCACATGGGGGGTACAGGGTGTGTGGGGGGTGGGAATGAGGTTCTCTGTTCTGATTCAGCCTCAGCCCTAAGCAGGCACTGGTTGGGCGGGGCTTTGTCAAATGATCTGACCTTGTTCCTGTGATAAGAGTCCTAATGTTGTGGGTCTAGGACAGTGTCCTGCTCCTCCCCTGGGAGGAGGGACTTTCTTCTTTCTCCCTCCTCTAGTTGCAGAGAGTCTTCACCTATGCCCTAGCAGCGGTCCCCAACCTTTTTGGCACCAGGGGCCTGTTTCATGGAAGACAATTTTTCCACAGACCATCGGGCGACAGGGGGAGGCAAGCTCAGGTGGTGATGCGAGTGATAGGGAGTAGCTATAAGTACAGAGGAAGCTTCCCTGCCTCACCTCCTGCTGTGTGGCCCAGTTGCTAAGTTTCATGGAAGACAATTTTTCCACTGCAGGGAGGGGCGAGGGAGGGGGAGCTCTGCAGTTTGGTCCCTAACAGGCCATTAACTGGTACTGCTCTGTGGCCCCAGGGTTGGGGACCACAGCCCTAGGGGCCACAGAGTTGCTGCCCTTCCCCTGGTGGCTTAATGCCTTTCCTGGGGAAGAAGGGTATGTGTGGGGTTTCATGCCTTTCCCACAGCTATGTCCATGCCCGTTCCCCCTGAACCACAAGGAAAGGCTTTCTCTGTCTCCCATCCTGTCCCAAGTCTGTTTTATTGCTGCCTGGTGAGGTTCTGCAGAGAAGAGCTGGGGAGAGGTTCAAGCTCCCTGTGTCTACAATGCCCTAGGGTACTGTGGTCACATGCTATTCCGCTCCCAGACTTTGTGACCCTTCAAACATTTCAGCTGGATGCTTCTTACTGACTTGTGTGTTGGCCCTGTCTCCCTCCTTTTCTCTGTTACAGATGAACCGGTATCACGTCCTGCCTATCTTTGGAGGAGGCTGGCTTTCCTTAGATTTCAGGCTAGTTGGTTGCCCTGTGACATCATTTTTTTGGTAGGCTCAAGAAAAGTTATACTTTGTAGATCTGGCTTTTTCTTGTTGTTAAGACAGTAGTGACATTCTTCAGCTTTCTACATTCTAGCTGGAAGCCAGAAGTCAAAATATATTTTTAGATGATTCACTTTTATCCTGAATCACTTTGGGTTCTTTTCAAAAATCATATTTATCCTCTATGAATAAAAAATTCCTACCATAAAAGTGATTCTCAAGAATAAGTGCCTCAAGATTCATGGGACATTCCAAAATCACGATTCCAAACATGTTTTTAGTAATGAGCATCATTTGATAACTGTAATTTCTCAAGGTGAGTACTCCTAGCAACTGAACATTTGGATGTTCAGTTTCAAATGGTTCTTTATAATTTCATTACTATATGATCACAGGAAGACTAAAACATATTGTCCCCTAGAAGTTGGTAAAATTAATTAACTTCTCCAAGTTTAAGTTTCTTCATCTATAAAAATGAGGATAATAATAGTACCCACACCCTAGGATTACGGTGAGTATATAAAGAACTGAACACAGTCTAATATTACATGCATTATGTGCCACTAAAAATATAAGTATTTTTTTATTTCAGGAAATTATGGGGGTACAAACATTTGGTTACATGTTATGAATAAAAGTCATTCTATAATAAAATATAAGTATTTTTAATTTTGTTTATGAAAACAGTGACCACAGAGTGAGATTCTAAAGAGTCTCATTACCTGGTCCCCAGGTGAAATTCTGAATAGCATCTTCTCTCACTTTCACAAGTGTCTTGGTTGGAAAATAAATTGTACATCACCCTGGCAGGATCACAGCTAGTAAGCTGGGGTAACAGGGATTTGAACACAGGTTACTGTGCATTAGAACTACAAGGATCACAAGGCTAAAAGTCAGAACAACCTCTAGGACAGAAGCCAGGAATCCTCTCTTCCCTTTAGCTCCCTGCACAGGCTCCATTCCAGGGTGTTCTCCAGGCCAGAATAAAGGATCCAGTATATTCTGTATGCAGAAGGCCTCCTTCTCTTCTTATCGACTTCCTGTCTGTCCTGTTTTGTTTTGTTTTTTATTCCTTGCACTTTCTAATCTGAATAGTTCTCATTTTGATCCTTTCACAATGTCCTCATTTAGGATTTCACAATTAGCATTTGAAGGCAATATTGCTTTAGTTCAAAGAGGTACCCTTGGACCTTATAACATAGCAAAACTACTTAAGATCTGGGAAGTACGTTTTACCCTAGAAACTTCACATCAATGCAGGGGCTCCAGAGAAACAGGGAGGGGTTCCCCTGGGGAAGTGAGGAAAGGTGTGCAGTTGAATGGACATTGAGCAATGCCCTCTCCTCCTTCTCTTGTTAATGGCATCATGAGCTTTCTCTGGGGATCAATGCCCTCCTTTGTCAGACCTGGCCAATCACTGACTGCAAGGACTTAGGGGGTGGGTCTGGGGACAACACCTGAACTGGTGGGACATATCAGGGCTTTCCTTGAGGTGTTACAATAGAGACATTCTCTTACAGCCAAGGGAGAGTTGAATTGGGAGATTGAAAGCTGGGAGCTTCTGGTGGTCACCTCTGCCACCTCATATGATGTGGGAGAAGGATGCCATCCCAGAGAAATGAGAGCCAAAGATGAAGAAGGATTCCTGATGAGTTATGTTTCTACCCTCCTATAGCTAAAAGAGTCCTGATTACTACAAGAAATTCTCTAGGGAACTTGGTGACAGTGGAATAATTATCTGGGCTTGTCTGTTGAATATTATCAAAATATATCTAAAAGTAACACTTCCTGCTATTTACTGAATGCCTATTGTGGTAGATTGATAGCAATGATCATGCCATTAATAACCTCCCTGGATCTCCTCCTCTTACTGTGTCTTTTGCAGCACCTCCTAACAAGAGGTGGACCCTTTCTCCTCACTTCATGAATCTGGGCTGGCTTATGACTTGCTTGGGACAGAAGAATGTGGCAGAAGTGACAGGGTACCAGTTCCAAGCCTAGGTCACTGCCATGAGAAAAAGCCCAGGCTGGCCTGCTGGAGGCTGAGACACCAGGTGGGAGAAAGCCAAGGCACCTCAGGCCACAGCCAGTCAGCTTACATAAGCAGAGCCACATAGCCAACCTGACACTGACCACCAATGTAGGAGAGGCCCCAGCAAAGACTGGAAGAACCACCCTGCTGAGCCTAGCCTAAGCTGTTGGCCTGTGGAATTGTGGACTAAATAAATGGTGGTTGTCTTAAACCACTAAGTCTTAGGGTGATCTCTTTCCTAGCAGTTAGCTAACTGATACTCCAGTTATGACTGAGGTACTTTATAAACATTAATTCAGCATACTGGCCTTGGAGACGGATCTGATTTTGAGTCCTGACTCTGCATCTTACTAGCTGTGTGACCTTGGGCAATTTTTTAAACTATCTCTATTCAGATTTCTCATCTATAAAATGATTATAATAACAGCACTTATGGAGTTTTGTTAAGATGGGTGAGATCATGCCTGTGAAGTCATCAGCACAGTGCCTGGCACAGTGCCCCTCTTTCTGTGTGGAGCATAGTCTTATTACCACGAACAACACCTGTGATCCCCATGATCCGGCCTACAAGGTTGCAAGTGTCACACCTGTTCTACAGGTGAGGAGAGTGAAGCTCAGAAGGCTGACTTGATGACAGCTACCATCTGTGGAGGGCTCTCTATGTCCTGAAATTTTCCTAAGCAACATCTTCCAGAGTCAGAGCCCAGCTGAGCCCAGGTGAGCTGAGATCTGGCTAGGGCCAGGTGGGGAGAAGAGTCCCCTCCCTCATCTTCTGCAGAGGACACTGACCACTGCCCTGCAGTTTCCAGGCCAGCATTCCCTCAGGGAGGAGCTGAGCCTGAGAACAGGAGAGCGAGGAACGCCATAGGATTCTAGGGAGACGCCACTCTATCCTCATTTCAGCTTTTACCAAATGCTGCGAGGGAAGCGGCCCTGGCAGGTGCATCTCCTCCATCACTTTCTCATTCTCTTCCCACATTTGGGTCATCTGCCACTGAGCCCACAGGGCACCTTGTCGAGACTCTCTCCCTGCCCCAGTCCAGATAAAGCCAGAATGATGAATCATAGAATAAATAGGTCTTGGACTCTATGTTCTTCCAAAAGTCAGAATGATCCGATTCCAAGTTTCACCACCAAAATTCTACACATATACGCATATGGTACATTCACCTCCGATTCCCAGCTTCCCTTCCCCGCTCCCCTCTCTCCCTCTGCATGCTCTCCACACACACACACACACACACACACACACACATGCATGCACACACCATTTACCTCTTACCAGAGTAGTATTTAGACTTCGGGTTTCATCGTACACTTTATTTATCACCACCTGACTTAGTTCCCATTTTCGTATCTTCTCCCACTAAAATATAAAGCTCCAAGTGGGATACTGTGTTTCTGATGCAGTCCCAATGTCCAGAACAGTGCCTAGACATAGTGAGTGGGTACTAAATAAATATTTGTTGAATGAATGAATGAGTTATATGTGTGTGTGTCAGGGTGGGAGTGGGGAATGGATTCATAGTTCTTGGGAGGAATGGATAAGTGAAGAATCAAAATATCATGTGTTGTTAAAGCATCAAGACCCAGACAGGGTGAGTGTCTAAGATTCTAAAACCTGACAGTGCAAGTCCGAGACGGGTCCCCACGTCCTCCTGAAGTGGAGATGAACAGTTAGTGCTCATACAGGAAAAGCGAAGGCAAAACCAACAGCAGTTGGCAAATGCACTGCCATGTTTATTTTGTGGATCATTTTTGTCCTAATCCATCCCCTCTTGTAGGTCAACACCAATACCCAAACTTACTTGCCCACACACCAAAGACAGGCCTCGCTGTCCTGAACAGCTTTTTCTGCACAAGACTCGCGAAGAAATCCTCTGCTGTGTGCACAAGTCAAGGTGAGGTGTTCCGCCTTCCAGTGGGCTCTTGGAATAATGACAGCACAAGCTTTCTATTTCTTTTTCATATGTGAACAACTTTGGATGAGGTATCTCGACGGGAGCTGTTTTTAGAAACACTAACAAGAATGCTTCTTCCTGCTTTTCCCCACTTGTTGTGAAACAAGCCTGCTCTCTCCTGCTTCTTCCCTCCTCCGTGATCTCTGGGAAGTGCTGCTTTCAATCTCCACCTAAATGCTTTGCAGAGAACGCAGAGTGGTGGTCTGGGAATGGGAGGGACCAGAAGATTCCACGGACTTGGGCTTCTGTGGAGGGTATGCACCTGAGAACTTTCGAAAGAGACCACACAGTCTGAGTAGCCGTGTTTCCTTCCGCAGTATGTCGGCACTTGGTGGGTCATTTAGGAACCCGGATGCGAGAGTTTTTCGTGTTGCCCTTGGTTACGCCTTACCGCTCTCTCTTCCATCCAAGGCTTAATCGTCTCACCTGGAGAGCTGTGGGATTCATGACAATTCTCGTGCTGTTTCGATTTAATTCAATTCTTGTTTATTGAGCAAAATGCAAAGGAAACCCTCTGATTTGGCTGAGAAGTAAGTTAATTAGGAAGTGAAATAACAAAACGATGTGGCACACACTCCTCTTGTTCTCAGTAATAATTCCCAGTGCTTAAAATATTGCCTGGCCAGTGTCAGGGGTTTGATAAATATTTGTTGAATAAATGAATAAGCTAAGTGCAAGAAGGGGCAATGGCTCTGTTCAGGGTTCTTACTGTCTCCCTGGAGTACCACGACAGTTTCCCAGTGGTCTCCCACCTCCCAGCCCTCTCCCACCGTAGCCCACTCTTCACTTGGCTGCCACTGCACTCTTTATAAACTGAACATTTGCTTGTGTCATTGCTAGATCTAAAGTACTTTCACATTCCCTCACGGCTCTCCAGTATCCTCGAGGTAAAGTTTATTACGTCATTCTTTATTCACTGGACTGAAGGCCCCCTGAGGCCAAGACCAGCACTGGTCCTTGAACAGAGGTTCTCAGCCTGGGGGCTCTGGGTGGGTTTCAGGATGCCCATAACTCCCTGAAATAGTATGCAAAACTTAACGTGGAAGTGCCTGTGTGCATTTTTATTGGAAGAATGTATATAATTCTCATTAAACTCTCAAAGGAGTCTGTGCCCCCCAACCCTCATTAAGGCCCAGAGCTCTATAGCAGTGGTTCTCAAGTATAGTGGAAAAGACCGTTCACTGGTTGCAGAAAAAACTATTCGAAGTTCTCATTCTTTTAACATTTCTCTGTGTCTGTGTGTGCACTTTATAAATGGACTTAAAAACTGTTTATAATCAGGACTCAATTATAATCAATAAGTAAATATGTACTGGAGACACATGCTCAAATACTTTCTTTTATTATTGAAATGCCTAACCCCAAAGAGTTTGGAGGCCACTGATCTAGAAAGAAACTTACAGGAGGGAGGGGGAGTACAATAGTATAGGTGCAATTATAAGGGTATATGCAGCCTCCATGGGGTGGAAAATGTGAAGCAGACACTTCCATGGGGAGTGGGGAAAAGTGGGAGATGGGTGGCCCGTGAAGGCTGCTTGCGAGAAGTAATGCTGGAGGTGAGCATTCCTTTTCTTAGAAAGCTACTCCAGGATGGGCTCCACCAAAATGAAGGATAACCCTAGAGAGAGAAGACAGGCCATTTCTCCACTCAGTGTCATATATCACCATGCCCTGGGTGATAAAATTCCTCAGACTGGGCTCCTCCCTTCTCCTGGAATTTCCAGGTCACATTCTGGCTGATTTCTGCTTTGGCCAAGCCTCTGTCCTGGGGCAGTTGTTCAGCAGAGCTTGGCTGGAGGACGGTGTGTATTACCTTGTTGCATATCCAACCCAGGAGAGTCAAGAAGTCTTAGGTAGCAGAACAAGAACTCACTGGGTCAGAATATGGGAAGAATGGAGCGCTCTAGGAAAGAGGTATCTGAAAAAGATGTCTAATATTTTTCTTAATAATTAAGACATCTTAACAAGGGAATAAAGACAATACAAGGAAAAAGAAAGGTAATCAGCAATTCCAAAAATCTGTGCAAGAAAGGAGTGCTTCCTGGTGCAAAGCTGACCTCCAGGAGCTGATTCTCTGTTTGGGGTAAAAGTGTGAACACACATGGTTACTGTGCAGGCCATGGCTCCAGCCCTGTCCCTCATAATCCCCCCTTCTCACCACCCCCTTCAGCCAGCAAGGTCTTAGTTCTGTCCCCAACACAGGCCCTCAGTATCCTCCCAGTCCTGACAGCTCTTCCCCTCCCCCAGGTCATTTACAATCCCACTGACCCTTTAATGCCCAGATGATACTTCTCAAGAGGTCTCCTTGATACACTTCACCCCACAGGGATATCACTCTCTTCTGAAATTCACTAGCACCTACACTCTTAAGGAAGTTACACTACTTCTTAAGGAAGTTATACTACCTAGACAAGATTTTGAATAGTCTTTTCATGGGTGTATATCTTTGGCAATAGGTCCCAAACCTTCCAAAAGGGGAGGGACGCATCTCTTCTCAAGACACTCCAGGGACCTAACTGAGGATGCTCAGTAAACATTTGTTGACTGGGTTGGTGATCCAGTTAGTCTGTTTTGCATTGCTATAAAGGAAGTGCCTGAGGCTGGGTAATTTATAAAGACAAGAGGTTTATTTGGCTCAGGGTTCTGCAGACTGTACAGGAAACATCACAACAGCAACTGCTTCTGGTGAGGGCGTCGGGAACTTCCAATCAAGGCAGAAGGCAAAGTGGGGCAGGCATGTCACATGGAGAGAGAGAGAGAGAGAGAGAAAGAGAGAGAGAACCCCCACACTCTCACGTGAACTAATAGAGCCTGACCTCATTCATTAGTGCAAGGACAGAGGCACTAAGCCATTCATGAGGGATCCGCCCCCATGACTACTCAAACACCTCCTATTCAGCCCCACCTCCATCACTGGGGATCAAATTTCAACATTCCAACAGTGTCAATGATTAAGGCCCAGACATGACAGGCATTCCAGGAAGGCAATGCAGACACTGCTAACCATGTTATCTCACCAAGTGAGCTCAAGGCAATGTAGAAAGCTGGGATGGAGAATAGCCCTGGTCCAAAGCTCTGCTAATGGCCTTTTTGTCCCTTAAGAAGGCCATATGACCCTGACCTGAATGACAAAATTCGTGAGGCTGGGGCCTCCCCTCCCCCTGGAATTTCCAAGACGTAGTCTTGCTGATTTCTGCTTTAGCCAAGCCCCTCACTCATGGATGGTGTTCGTGTGAAGGTGGCTGCATTGTTGGGCAGCAGCCAGCACAGGTGGCCCTGACCGGGGCAGTGGGCTCTGGCTTGCTGCTGAAATGCCCAGCCCCTTCCTGATTGTTGGCTGGTCACGCCCTTCGTGAGCCCCTCTTAACCTGCCCAGAACTGTAATTCTTTGTCATAAATCTAAGTCTTTGATTTCACAGGACAGGGACAATACAAACTGGCTGGTTTCTTGGTGACCATATACCCTAGTAGCTCTGCGGTCCTGCCTTGGTCCTATCTAGGGAGAAGTTTGTCCTGACCTGGGGAGCCTACCTGGTTAGAGTAGAATAGAGCCAAGCAGGGTAGCGGACTTGCATGACTGAACTGTCGTGTGGGAGGTGGTGGATGATGGTGACGGAAGACGCCTTAGCAGACGTTGAGTTCAACCTGAGTTGGGTTCAACCCTCTGTCTTACAGATGAGGAAACTACTGCTCAGTTTAAATTAATTTCCATGAGTTACAGTAAGGATTCTTGGAATCTCAAGAATTATAAAGAAACTTGAAACTCTTGGGAAGAAGTCAGGAAATTCAATAACTCATCCAGGGCTCGAATGCTTTCCACAACGTCACGGCCAAGCTGTCTTCTCAACTATGCTTGAATGCCTCCAGCAAAGAGGGTCTGCTGTCTGCTCATCGTATATTTAGCCAACCATGGTTATTTAAAAGTGAGTTAAAGGACCAGGACTGGACACTAGAACTCCTGAGTCTTTTTCCAGTGTTCTCCATTCTACCAGGCTGCTGCTCGCTCCCTCTGGAGAACGCCAAGGGGTTGAGGCATGAAAGAGACCTGCCTGCTTCCCAGGGAGAGAGGCCCAGACAGCTCACGGCAGCAGAGGCTCAGGTAGGGATCCCCTCTGTGATCTATGATTCAGGCAGGGCACAGTCGTCCTAAAGGAGGAGAGAGTCAAGAGTCAGGGAAGAAAGAAAGAAAGACAAAAAGGAGGGTGGAAACCCCATTTAAGTCATTCCTTTACTCATGGTGCCTTAGAATGAAAGAAAAGATACTGTTTTCACACTCTTTTAGGAAACTGCTTTGTGTGGTACTTCTAAACTAAACTGCGAGAGAAACCCCAAAGTGTGAGATCCTCCGATGGAAATATTGCAACCTCATCTCCTGCAATGGTGGAAACAATACATGGTCAAATGGACATGTATGGAGTGTCTAATGAGCCCCATATCTGTGGTGGGTTAAATAAACGCTCTCTCAGTACACCTCACTTCTCATAACCCCGTGACGGGGGGGGGGGGGACACTGAATCCCTCTTTACAGAGGGACAAATGTAGGCTGTGGAAGTAAGTGCTTTGCTGAAGGTTTCACAGTGAGTGACTGGGGAAGGAGCAAGCCCAGACCTTAAGACCCGATGCAAGTAAAGAGCTTTTCCTGTTCTGAGCGTCCTCTGCGTGGATCCTGGCACACGCGGTGCGCCTGTAGAAAGCATGGCCTGTGAGCCCATGACCTTTATTATGGGATGTCTGGAGTCACTATTGGGGTCTGGAGAGCCTCTGCACATTCAGACAATGGAGAGAGGCAAGCTCTTTGGGGCTGGCTTTCAGAGGCGGCCATTATACTAGGGTGGAAACAGGTGGTAGTCTTGGAAGGAAAACTCTTACGGACTGTAAAGTATTAGGGAGCTGTGGAGTGGAGGAGGAGGAGGAAGAGAAGGAAGGCTGCCTTAACCCTGAGGAGGAAGCTCCTTCAATTCCTCAGAGCAGGAGGGCAGGGAAAGTCCTCAGGCACACTCTGTCATGGCCAGGGCTGGCTGGGGACACAGCCTTAGAGGTAACTGTGTGCTGGTGTCTGCAGAGAGCCTGGCCTTTCTTACACTGGGAAGGATGAGAAACCTGTTCTTGCCACCCCCACTTCCATTCATTCATTTGCTTGCTCATTCAACACACGTTTACTGAACATCTATTATGTGACAGGCCCCTGTCATTCCTCTTTAGCCCATGGTGCTTTGATGCGTTCCTTTGTCACGTCAAAGCTAGTAACACCCAATCTTCTCCGGGTATCTGGCCCAGGACTCATACTTTAGAAGTTGTCTGGTTATCTACTGATGTGACAAACCATTCGCAAACTTAGTGACTTAAAACAGACATTTGTTATTATCGCTCATGATTTTGTTGGTTGACTGGGCTCAGCTGAGTGGTTCGTACTGAGGGTCTCCTACGCATTTGCAGTCCAGTGGCAGCCGGTCCTGGAGTCATCGGAAGGCTTGAGTGAGCTGACGCCTGGGGTGGCTCACTCACATGCATGATGCATGGCAGTTGACGCTGTTGTCTGGGAGTTCGGATGGGGCTGTTGACTGGAAAGGCTGCATGTGGCTTGGGCTACTCACAGCACGGTGGTGGGGAAGCAAGAGTTCTTTTGTGGTTCCATATGAATTTTAGGATTTTTTTCCCTATTTCTGTGAAGAGTGTCATTTGTGTTTTGATAGGGATTGCATCGAATCTATAGATTGCTTTTGGTAGTATGGACATTTTAACAATATTAATTCTTCTAAGCTATGCACATAGAATATCTTTCCACTTTTTGATGTCCTCTTCAACTTCTTTCATCAGTGTTTTATAGTTTCCATTATAGAGATTTTTTATCTCTTTGGTTAAATTTATTTCTGGGTATTTTAATTTTTTCTAGATATTGTAAATGGGATTGTTTTCTTTTTAAAAATTGTTTAACAATTTTTTTTTTTTTTTGTATAGACAAGGTCTTACTTTGTTGCCCAGGCTGGTCTTGAACTCCTGGCCTCAAGTGATCCTCCCTCCTCAGCCTCCCACAGTTCTAGGATTACAGGCATGAGCCACTGTACCTGGCCAAGATTGTTTTCTTGATTTCTTTCTCACATTGTTCACTGTTGGTGTAAAGAAATGCTACTGATTCTTATGTGATGAGCTTGTATCCTGCAACTTTACTGAATTTGCATATCAGTTCTAATAGTTTTTCAGTATAGTTTTTAGGTTTTCCTAAATATAAGATCGTACATATCATTTGCAAATAGGGAAAATTTGACTTGTTCTTTTCCAGTTTGGATGCCCTTTATTTCTTCCTCTTGCCTAATTGCTCTGGCCAGGACTTCCAGCGCTATGTTAAATAAAAGTGGTGAAAGTGGACATCCTTGTCTTGTTCCAGATCTTAGAAGAAAGGCTTTCAGTTTTTTCCCATTCAATACTATATTACCTGTGGGCTTTTCATGTATGGTCTTAATTTTTTTGAGGTATATTCCTTTTATACCTAATTTGTTGAGAGTTTTTATTAAATATCATGAAGGAATGCTGTATTTTATCAAATGCTTTTTCTGCATCTATTGAGATGATCATACGGTTTTTGTCCATCATTCTGATGATGTGATATATCACGTTTATTGATTTGCATATGTTGAACCATCCTTGCATCCTGGGATAAACCCCACTTAGTCATGGTGTATAATATCTGTGATGTGCTGTTGGATTCAGTTTACCAGTATTTTGTTGAGAAGTTTCACATTTATGTTCATCAGGAATATTGGTTTTCTTTTTTGTTATTGTGTCCTTGTCTGGTTTTGGTATCAGGGTAATGCTGGCCTTGTAGAATGAGTTTGGAAGAATTCCCTCCCCTTTAGTTTTCTGGAATAGTTTGGGAAGAATTTGTATTAGTTCTGTACAAGTTTGGTAGAGTTCAGCAGAGAAGCCAACCAATCTAAAAGGAGCAATTTCGAGGCCTTCAATAGATTCCCCCAGATCTCACCTTCCAGCTATCTCTGCAACCTTGACCCAAACCTGCCCCCTCTAAGGCAATGCTCCCCCTTCCTCCTGAGTTGGGTGGGCAGTCGCTTCCTTCTGTACACACCAAGAGAGGCGTTTTGCAGGTAAAGATGATAGATTTTGTCATCTTATCTTACTTTTGAAGCAATTCCTGATAGAGTTCAGAAAGGCTCAGCCCTGTCTACAGGGAAGTGTGGACTGCACAGTGCTTCATGGCTACATACAAGGCTGCATGGGCAACCCATGTGGGGCCCAGCACACAGGATCTAACCCGTGAACTAGTCTTCTCTTCCTCTCAGGGAAGGGGCCAAGTCTTATATTTTGTCCTGAGTGAAATAGATCTAGATTTGAATTTTGCTTCTGCCCCTGTTTAGCTGTACAACTTTGGGCCTCTTAATCATCTGAGCCTGGTTTGGGATCTGCAAAATACAGGTGGCAACACATACCTTGCAGGGTAATCATGAGGACTAAGCGATCCAAATGACCACATCCTTTACTATCTGTGTGACCTTAGGGAAGTTACTTAACCTCTCTGTACTTATCTCATGGGTTGTCATGAGGCATGAGTGAGTTAATACTTATAAACAGTGTACAACAGTGCCTTGCACATACAAAGCATTGCTTATTGTTGTCTGTCATTAATATTAAGGCCTGCAAAGTGGCTTGTGTGCAGAAGGACTCCAATAAATGCGAGTTCTCTTCTTTCCTCCCTTTTGTGCACATAGGCCCTGGCTGCAGGAGTTTCTCTGAAGCTACCGCAGAATTTCAGCAGCCTACTTCTCTGGCTTTGAATAGTTTTAAGCAAGTGGCCTTGGTTCACCTCCAAGCACCTGAAAAATAAAGTAACAGAGACCTCTAGTGGGACCTAGTAGCAAGTGCTCAGGCCAGTCTGTGAGCCTGTGGCTGAGGTCAGGTGGAGACCTGGGGGACAGCGTAGGTGTAGCCCAGGTGAGCCACATCAATGTGGCCTTCACCAGCAGGGAGCCCTGCTCACCCGCCCTGCAGTGGGGTCTTGTCACAAGGCTCTGTCCTGAACAACACCTCCCGGGGTGGGGAGTCTGTCTCCTTGGGAAGTCTGCCCACACTGTTGGAGCAGCCTCAGGTCGTGGTGGGAGCTGGACGAGAGTGGACAGGTCCCTGCCTTTGAGAAGCCGGCAGAAAATGGACGGGTCTAGCACATTTGTGGGATCTTGGACAAGTCATTGAGCATTATTTAGCATCTCTGAGCTCCAGTTTCCTGGTTTGCAAAATAGAGTTATTAACAGTGAGGGTGGTTTCAAATGATGGATGTAGAAAGTTAAGCACCGTGTTGGCACAGGGAAAGCACCCAAGAAATGGCAGATGTTGTTATTGTTATTCTTTTATGGTAGCTAAATGCACGTGAAATAATTAGGAAACAAATCCACGTAATATTGGACCAGGTGGAAACCATCACAGCTTATAGAAACTAAGAAACAGGCTTGTCCAAGAGCTGCATGGTTAAGGGAGGCTTTGCAGAGGAGACAGAAGAATCCCTCGAGAGCCTTTGGCTGCAGTAACAAAAACAATCCTACTCCAACTGGCTGAAAACATTACGGGGATGTGTTGGCTTGTGTCACTTGGTAAGACTTGATTCAGCAGCTTGGTGATTTCACAAGGATCCAGGCTCTTCTTTTAAAAAAATTATTGTGATGCATATATAAAACATACAAAAAGATTTGGAAAACAGCATAGCATTCACCTTAGAAAATAATATAACAAATATAGTTGAAGCTTCCTGGCCCTTCCCCAACTGCATTTGCCCTCACATCCTACCCTGCAAAAAGAACCACTATCCTAAATTTGGTGTTTATCCTTCCCATGGCTGCATTTGCATTATTACTACATATGTGTGTATTCCTAAACAACATATGGTAGAATAGCATATTTTAAACCTTTATATAAATATATCATAGAGTATGTATCTGTATTTGTCTGCTTGGACTGCCTTAACAAAATACCATAGACCAAGAGGCTTAAACAACAGAAATTTATTTTCTTACAGTTCTGGAGGCTAGTATTTCAAGATCAAGGTTACAGCTGATTTAGTTTCTGATGAGGGCTCTCTTCTTGCCTTGCAGATGGCCACCTTCTTAATATGTCTTCACAAGGATTTTCCTTGGTGTGTGTGCATGGCGAGGGGAGAGGGGAGAGCGGGAGAGAGAGAGAGAGAGATCGAGATCTCTAGTGTCTGGTGTCTCTTCTTATAAGGAAAATAATCCTATCAGATCAGGACCTCACCCTTATAACTGCATTTAACCACACTTAACTAAGAGTCCTCATCTCCAAATACAGCCACACTGAATGTGCTAGGTCTTCAACACATGAATTTGGGGGAGGGCACACAAATATTCACTCCATAACACGGATCTATACTGATTCACACGCATTCGCGAATGGTACGATTAGATGGTCAGGAACTTGGAAAGAACAGGGTGGAGTATATCCTTTGAATCAGAAACTATTAATGGCATTGTCTCTACCATGGCAAGAAATCATGGGTCTGGGAATCGAGGGGTACATGTGGAAGTGGTTCCTCTCTCCTCCATGACACCTAATAACCCACTCACAGAATTTTTTCTTCCCACCCTGGCAACTTGGAGCTTTGCTGGTTTGCAGGTCTTAGTCCCTAAGACTAAGAATCCTGCCATCCGGGGACACAACAACAGGGTCACTGATTAGAAGATGAGAATGACACCCAGCTATTTTGGGCTCCTTATACTGCAGAACCAACTGGCAGAACAAGGGTTTTGTTTTTGTTTTGTTTTTTTTTCTACCCACTGGAGTGATTGATTCCAGTTTCCAAGAGAGAAATTGGTTTGCTGCTGCATATGGGGGCAAGAGGGACCATGTCTGCAACTGAGGGGATGCTCTGAGGTACCTCTTAGCACTTCTCTGTCAATAGTAAAGATTAATGGAAAACTACAGGAACCAAACATAGGCAGGACAATTAGGGTCTCTGATTCTTTAGGAATAAAGTTTTTAATTACTACATCAGGTATAGAACTCTGACCAGCTAAGATTCTGGCTGAGAGAAAGGGAAACACAGAATAGGGAGTAGAAGAAGGAAGTCATAGATGTTGATCATGGCCCATGACTAACTACAGAAATGAGGACTATGATAGCTTTGCTTATTTCCTCTTCATTTATGTGTATGCATTTGTTTCTACATATCAACGATTTTCTTCTTGTCTTTCTCCCCATTATTATTTTTTATGCACACTGTTGAAGATTAACATCACAATTTATGCCTTTTTTTTTTTTTGAGTCAGAGTCTCACTCTGTTGCCCGGGCTAGAGTGCCATGGCATCAGCTTAGCTCACAGCAACTTCAAACTCCTAGGCTCAAGAGATCCTACTGCCTCAGCCTCCCAAGTAGCTGGGACTACAGGCATGCACCACCATGCCCAGCTAATTTTTTGTATATATTTTTAGTTGGCCAATTAATTTATTTTTATTTTTAGTAGAGACAGGGTCTCGCTCTTGCTCAGCTGGTTTCGAACTCCTGACCTGGAGCAATCCGCCCGCCTCGGCCTCCCAGAGTGGTAGGATTACAGGTGTGAGCCACTGCGCCTGGTCCACAATTTATTCTTTAAGAAACACATTCAATAGGACTTTGACCACATTTGTAGAGTAAATAAGTCACACAGCCAGTGATGGATACAATGACCGTTGACAGGACCGCCCCTAGGGTGGATGGGGCCCAGGGAACATGTGATTTTTATGACTTAAACAATTTAAGTTATCCAAAATTAGCATTTCAGCACCATTCTAGTAGTCACATCTCATGTGACCTCATGAAAGAAATCCCACCCTGACCAATGGAAGCTTCCACTTGCCAGGCCCTGCTGGAACTGAGACCTGGTCATGGGACTCTGGGACAGCCCAGGGATGCAATTATCCATCACCCAAATAACCATACATTGTCCCCTTTAAGAAATTTCTCATCATCCCACGTGGTGCATTTTCATGTTGCAACATTTTCAGAGACCTTCCTCCTCTGGCCCCTCCTCCTCTATGATCTAAGCTTTCTCTTTCTCTTACTCACAGCGTTCTTGCCCTGCTCCATTTGATTTCTGTTTCCAGTAATTTTCCCTCGGAGTGAGGCTTTTTCCTTCTGGAATGAATTGTTTGCCGGAAACTTCTGAGACTCTCAGGAACTCAACTGCTCCACCCTCTTTGCTCCACCCAGGGCCAGGCAGAGTTATTTGTGCTGTCCCCCCGGCTGTGAACCTGTGGGACTCCTCTTCCTCCCCCAGGATGCTCTCACATCTGCGGGTGTGGGCTTCTGCGTAGGGTATTGTCTTCTCCTTTTGGGGTGAGAATCTGTGGGTGACATTTTCATTTTGTAGCCAAGTCCTGCTGTTGCTGGTTTGGTGCATTTGTCCATATCCTAGGATTTCATAGATTTCCTGCCGCCTAATTTGGTTGATGAGGTTTGAGGTTTTCTGTGGGATTTTTGTTTTTGGTTTTGTCGGTAGAGGGTGGGGGATGGGTATCCTGTCTGGTCCCCATGGTTGTCAGGAGAGCTTACAGGGAGACCAGAAAACTAAACTGCCACCATGAACACATTGCCCTTGAACTGTATTCTTAGTTAAGGGATTTTCTTTCTAACTCCCTAGCATGGATTTTAAGGTTATGAATTTTCCCCCAAATTCTGTTTTCGCTGAAGCCCACAGGTTATGGTATATAAGGCTCTCATGTTGCTTATTTTTTAAAGACTGGGTAACTTCAGTTTTGGTTTCTTCTTAAACCCATGATGCCTATTTTCTCTGCTAGTTTGTGATTTTCTTAGAGGCAGAGACCACATCTCTGTCCGTGATTGGGTCTTTAGTTTTTAGGTAGTATCTGAGCTGTGGGAAGTATTCACCACTTTTTGTTATTGAAATGGAATGAAAATAGAGTTACACATTCCCGTTCTCTGTCTGCTCCTGTGTGCAAATGAGACAGGAAAGAGAGAATGTTTAACATAGTGGATCTGGGGTTCTTGGATCAAAATATTTTCTGATAATCCCAAATTAGTGTTAATTTGTCTAAGTATTATCTCTTTTTAGTGGTAACTCTCCCCCATGAATGTCGATTAAGATAGTATATCTTTGAAGCATCAGTGTGTATTAATCAGATTGCCTTCCTTATAGCTAAACATCACTGCACTGACAGAAAGGAAGTTTGAATGCCTGCAAAGAAGAAATATTTTTGGAGCATGGTTCACAGCTTGAGAGGGCTGACTTAAGGAGCAGAGAGTCTAGAAGTGTTCCTTAACCCTGACTACACATTAGTATACTTTGGAGGGGAGGGGTGGTTTTTAAAATATATTAGTCCTCAGGCCCGGTCCTAAGAGGTTGTGATTTCATTGATCTGGGGTGGGGCCTGGACGCTAATAGTCGAGGGAATGGACAGAAGAGGTTAGAACAGCCTAGAAAGGCTTGTGGGAGAGAGAGGAAAAAAAAAAAAGAAAAACACTTAAGTTTATCCATTTTGGAATAATTTTCCCAGAGCTAGCTGTAGAGAGTGCAGCTGCCTGGTACACCATGGAGACCTACCCACGGAGCTTCTGAAAAGCTTGCAACACATTCTTGTAGGTGCTTGGGCAACCGAGTAGCAAGAAAGGGGCTACGTGAGGAAGATTATTTGCTGACACTATGGGCTGGTTGGAGGGGTGAGGAGGCGGGCAGGGAAGGAAGAAGCTTGTTGCAGTAACCCAGGGAGAGGCGACTACAGTCACAGGCCCTCTGCCCTGGCTTTGTTGCCCTCCTGCCAACCTGGCGTAGCCCCAGCACCTCACCATTCCCAGGGCTGGTGTATTAATTGCTTGAGCTGCCACTACAAAGTACCACAAACTGAGAGCCTTAACCATTAGAAACTTTCTGTCTCACAGTTCTGAGAAGTTCTGGAAGTTCTGAAATCAAGGTGTCTATGAGATTAATTCCTCCTGAGGGCTGTGAGGGATTCTCTGTTCCAGGCCTCTATCCTTGGCTCGTCGACGGCCATCTTCTCTCTCACAAGCTCTTCCTCTATCCATGGCTGTGTCCACACTTCCCCTGCTTATAAGGACACCAGTGAGATAGGATTAGGGCCCACCTTAAGGACCCCATTTTAACTTAATGCCTCTATAAAGACCATATCGCCAAATGGGGTCACATTCTGGGGTACCAGGAGTTCAGATTTCAACATATGAATTTGTGGGAGACCAAATTTAACTCACAGGAGCTGGCAAAGCCAGGTCTCTTCATTCCTCCGGCACTACCTACAAACCACTGAACACAAAATGGCTCTGTCACCCTTCCCTGGGAGTTCTGACCTGGCTTTTGGTGATTAATAATGACCTTCTTCCCTCCCTGGGCAACTCTCAGATGTTTCTTTCTCCCTTCTTATTTCCCCAAAATGTGTCCTGTAACAATTTCCAGAGCGGTCACACCATTTTTTCTTTTGTTATGCCCAATAGCTGAGTGACCGAGGTCCCCAAATTCCCCCCAGGTCTTGTGACCTGGCCATACCACACAGCTAGCAACCGTCCACACTGGGAAAACTTGTAATTCCAGGTTGCTTGGTCTGAATCCTAGTTCATACAGTTGGATGACTATATATGCCTGAAATTGTCCTTAGAAAGCAAATATTCTAAAAGCTTTCAACCAGTTTTAGCAAATGAACTCTTTTATTCAAATGAAATCCTTGGTAAATCTTCAGTATAAAACAGGTTCCCACTTTTGTAATTTATGGACATTACATGAGTATTGTGGAACCAATGGAATACCTCCATGGAGCTCACATTTCTCTGTGACAAATTGGAAATCACAAATCTCTCTGCATGCCTCAGTTTACAGATAAGGGAATGGAACCCAAAGAAATGAAGGGAGCTAGCCAAAACACGTGTAGCGTGGAAGATCAGAGGAGCCCTGGTATCGTGGCACCTAGAATAGTACTGTCTATCACAAGGGCCTGCCCTCTGGCAGCCAGGACTGGACAGGAAGGAGTTTACTAGTTGTTGAAGGAAGTATCTCTCACGTGGGTTCTGGATTGCGTCTTGTAAGATGCACTTTGAAAAGTAGGTTACGATGCTCCAATAAATTCTGGAAAAGCCATCCTATAATCGTCTGTAGTTAACTCTCAAAGCACATTAATGTACTTAAGGCTCTAAGATGTCCTGCAGTATAGAAAGCTGTTTATTGTTGCTTAATCCAGTTTTTCCAAAATTAAAAAAAAAAAAAAGTGTTACTTTTTCCTAGGATTACTCGCACTCTGCTTTGGAACCCAGAAAAGGCTTCACTCAAGGAATGACTCTCTACTGGGAGCCACTCAGGCATCATGACAGTGGGGCAAGATTTCAGGTATCGCCACTGTGCCATTTCCTGTGCCAGGGAGTCAGCTGGCCAGTCTCTCTGGCAGGTGCAGGGACGAAGGAGACAGGAGGGGAAAGCAGCGTGGTAGAAGTGGATGGTGCTATCTTCACATTGCAAACTTCAAAGTGGAGTTTTGTGCTTTTTGTGACTTCTAGGAGTGGAGGAGCCTGCAGGATCCTCGCCGTAGCCAGCGGAACCAGGAGAGAGTTCCTAGCCTATTCTTTCATTGTTTTGCCTCCTTCCTCTCATTCACATCCACTTTGAAATCCTATGGTTTCCCCCTCGAAATGCTTGCATTTCTCCATTCCTGCTGACACCTTTCTGAGGCCCTTGTCACCTGCCAGTGACCTCCAGGCAGAGGACTCTGAGGTCAGCTCTGCCATTGGGCTGCACACACACCACCCTGGGCTTCCCTAGAGAGTCGGGGTATGTAGATTTGCTTCCTAGGATCTTTCGCACGGGCAATGTTCTCATGCTCTAGCGTGAGAATTTCCATCATTCCTGGAGTCTGGGAATAAACAGACGTGATTAAATCCACAGCCACCAGAGGGCACAGTGAGACCCAGGCAGTGATTAAGGACATTCATTGCATGGGGAGACTGCAAAACTTATTCCTGAAATGCTTTTCTTCTGTTCGTAGCTGGCTCACATAGTCTTGGAAATACCAAAGTTTGAATCTAAAAACTGCAAAGCAGAATACTGTAGTTTTGGTCACAGTTTGTAACATCTTCTTCGCTTTTATTCCAAATGCAGTAGAATTCTGTTACGACAAAACTCATGCCACACTATTTCACTTGTGCCCTGGGCCTCGTCCTTGCCTTTAAGGACTGTGCAAAGAGTGTTCAGAAGAGGTTTCCAGCCTTGCTTTTAGAAACGTGAACTCTAACAGGGGTTCCTTTATCATAAAAAGGTGGCCATTTGGCAACAGCACACAGCAGGGATGGGGAAAGACAAGGTGTCGAGTAGAGGCTGGCCCTTAGAAAAGGGGTCTCCAACCCTGACTCTGATGTGATTCACCATGTGAATCTATGACTTAACAGCAATGACAGTGGATGCTCACTGAGCACCTGCTATATGCCAGCAGCTGAGCCTGGCACACCATAAGCATGATCTCTCAACTTTATGATAAACTTGCAAGATAGGTATTTTTCCTTTCATGTAACAGATACAAAAACTGATGCTCAGGGATATGAAATGATGTGCTCAACGTTACATAGCCAGCAAGTGCTTACGCCATGAGATGATCTCTAGGTGCGTTTGACTACAAACCAGCTGATTTTCCATTAGCTACACTTCTTTCACCTTTTGATGTTTTGGTTTCTGTACATTCTTTGTCCTAAAATCCATGTCTGTCTTCCTGTTTTATCCAGGCTAGGCTAACCGTTGTAACAATTCCAAAGTCTCAGAGGTTGAACAGATAAAAACCTTTCTTGTTTACGTACAAGTCCAGTGAAGTCAGACGGGGGCCTCTGCTCCATGCTGTCACTCAGAGACCCAGGCTCCTTACACCTACGGAGCTGCCATCTCCAGTACATGACTTCCATGGGCTCCACAGGTCAGATAAGGAATGGAGGGTCCCACATGAGAGATTCATATGTGCCGGGCCTGGAAGTGGCACACGTTGTTTTCCATTTGTGGGAGCCAGGTCACTTGGTCCTAACCTAACTGCAGAGAGGTTGGGAAATACAGCTTAGGCCTGTGCCCAGGAAGAAGAGGAGAAAATGCATATTTATGAGCCCTGTCTCTCTCACCCATCCCTGTCTCATGAGATTATGGCGAGGATAGAATAAAATAGTATCTGTCAGGGTGCTTTATCAATAAGAGAGATTATGGTAGCTTAAACCTGGAAGGCAGGGGCTGTCAGAAAGATTGCAGATGGGCATATATTTGAATAAGGATTAGGATGAGCCAGTAAAGAGACTGTCCTGTGGTTGAGGAATTGGTAAAAAGAGACTAGAGAGGCTTTACTCATCTTCCTGAATTTATATATGCCTTTCACTCTCTGGTTTATACTCTCATTTCTAGTATTCATGCATTTATTTGCTCATTTATTCTCCAATAAATTGTTACAATGCCCTAGACACTGTGCCATGTGCTGGTGTGTGTGTGTAACGCCTGACACTGAAGAAAATCCCTCTCTGAGCCGGGCGCGGTGGCTCACGCCTGCAATCCTAGCACTCTGGGAGGCCAAGGCGGACGGATCATTTGAGGTCAGGAGTTCCAGACCACCCTGAGCAAGAGCAAGGCCCCATCTCTACAAAAAATAGAAAAATTAGCCAGGCATGGTCATGCACACCTATAGTCCCAGCTACTGGCTACTCAGAAGAATGAGACAGGAGGGTCTCTTGAACCCAGGAGTATGAGGTTGCTGTGAGTTATGATGACGCCACTGTGCTCTAGCCCAGGCAACAGGGTGAGACTCTGTCTCAACAAAAAAAAGAAAAGAAAATCCCTCTTTGGAGTTGATGTCAATTCCAGGAAAGAGGGGTTGCTGCCTTCTCTAACGTGGAAGCATTCCAATGCAACTGACCTGCCACCAGGTGGCTAGCTGGTCTACATGAGGAAGGAATGCCATTTCAAGGACTCAGCACTGGTCTTTTTTGCTCGGAGGGAAACAAATGGAAGTCCCGGTTTTTGAACTTTTGTGTAAGCTATATCCTTGTCACCTTGACCACTCTGTTCATGGACACATTGAGTAAATACCAAGATGTCTGAGGGGAGACATTAGATGACAAACACAGGGCGGGTCATCCTGTCTAGTTGGTGGCTGAGAACCCCAGTTGTGTAGCTGCTCTCTGGTGAGCGTTAACATGAGACCCAAAGATCCATCCACGCACTTGGTGCCCACTGGCGTAGGTCCCTCTGCCTACCGCCTCCCCAGATTTCCTCACCTCCGCTCTTCCAGTCTGTTCCTTCCAGGCCCTTGACCAACTGGCCAAGCTGTCTAATACTGCTATGGAAGTATACACCCATGCCTCGGGCCAAATCCTCCCTCCATATGAAGTATATGATCAAGTCTACTGGTTCCTGCCTATCTCTCTGGAAGAATGACCCTTGGCCATCATCTTTAAGGACCACTTTTGATTGGTGTGATAGTGCAGCAGCAATCCTATTGAACCGAGTTCAGTGACATGTAGGGTACTCCCTAGGAGGCTGTAGGTGAGGAATGATGAGGAGTCGGCAGTGCAGCAGAGATGGTGAAATGGTAGTCTAGACCACCTGTTTACATAATTAATCTTTCTGGACCTGCTAAAGGTTAGCTCTCAATGTACCTCTGCCGTTGCATGATAGATTGCTGCTATGTATGTCCAGACACCACTTCCCAGTGGGAATCAGATTGCACAGTAGCAGTGTGCCCTGGGGCCAGTCGCTCAGTGTCTGCCAGGGTCCAGAAGTATGCCAGGAGCCACTTTTCAAACAGGATAGTTCTCTCCTACAGTGTGTGGCCCTGTTACAGAATCTGAGTGCTCTGTGCTATGACTCTGCTATTGATACCTGCCACATCTTTATCCAGCACAGATGTCTGTAGCACCATTGGATCTGTCAGTCGCAGGGCCCAAGAAACACAATACCTGAAACCACAATTTGGATTTGCTGGTTATACATAAAATTGGTGGCTTTCTGAGACAACAGAGAAATGAAACAGAGGTTTATACTATGTTGTCTTCAAAATCCAAAGAACCCCTCCAGCATTATATCTCTTCCTTAATGTTATAAGATGCAAGGTGCAGCAACTTGTCCTGCACCTTAGAGGGATGTCCTGACAAATAGAACTCCAAAAAGTTCACCAGTGCAGCATGCTTCTTAATCTTTGTGGAGTTTATTTTCTGGTTTCTGGCATGCCTATATTTTATATATACATTTAAGACATTTGCTAGTTACTGATTACCAGTTCCAATTAGCACAGTATTATCAATATAGGGATCAACATGATGTTCTGCTATGTCATGACAGAGAACGAGACAGTTAACATGGCTTTGAAGCAAGACAGTGAATGTATATTGCTGTTCCTGCTAAGTAAAGGTAAACTTCTTTTGACCTTCTCTACTGATGGATTGCCTGAGGCTGTGTTGTTCTGCCCCAATAAAGATCCACATGCAGGCCAGGTGTGGTGGTGCTTGCCTGTAGTCCCAGCTACACCAGAGCCAGGAAGATGGCTTGAGACCAGGAGCTTGAGTCCAGCCTAGGCAATATGGTAGGAACTACCACCCTCATCATTCAAATCTAGGATGGTGCTCAATTTCTCCAGAAATGTGGTATTGCTTCTGATTTATCTTGGGGGCTGGTGTTAGGGTAGGGAAATCTCAAGGGCTTCCACCTGGCCTTTCAAGGGCTCCCACGTCTTACCACAACAGCCCTTATTCCACCAACCAGGCCACTACTGTGAGGGATCCACCAGCCAAGTGTATCTATCCTAACTATATATTTAACTGCAGAAATAACCACAGGGTGGGTTTGCAGAAGCACCGGATCCTCTGTAAGGCTGACTTTAGTCAGAACTTCGGGTCCTAAATTTCCCCTCCTAATGATCTTTGAGTCCATGAACTAGTTTAGAGGTGAAGACCACAATTTTCCTTTTCAGTGGTTAATGTCAGCCTTCCGTGTGCCAGATTTAGATATTTTCCTGTTTATATAAATCCAATAGCACCTAACTGGTAAGATCTATCTATCTCACTCCTGGGATACCACAATGTGGCACGCTCACTCTGCTTCAGCTTCCTGCCTACCACGTGATTATGTTCATCGTGCCTCCAAAAGCCACTACTAAGCTTCTCCGAGTGCTGGTAATTGATTCATCAATGTGCTCTCTACCGTCTGAGTGAAGAGTATTGCCTCTGGGTGGTAGGTTCTTGGGGCCACACACAATAAATCCCTGTTTAATATTCCAACCTCCCCAATCCTCTGTTCTTTAACACTATGCCAAAGTAATTCGGGAGATCCACTTTGTTTCCTGTAGTTCCTTGTAGAGTTACGGTTAGCCATATAAGCAAACTATCCAGGTGTTCTTGACATAAAATTAAATTTTTCGCCATAAATGAGTTATTCCATGTCAATGAATACCCCACTATCCATCCCTATATTTGCCCCTGCTGTCTGAGCTAGTACTTTCAATATTCACTTACATGCATGTTCCCCAGTTCTTGCTAGGCTTTGTCATTTCTTTCTTATCTAGACAATTTCTTCCTGCAACAGGATTTTGCATCTTCCTCTGAGCTCAGTGAGACCTGACTCTGGCTATGAGAATCATGGACACAGTGAGAAGTGGCTGAGGTTAGCTTGTTATGAAGAGTACAAAGAGCATCTTGTGAAGCAACTACCCCAGTGAGATCATTGTACACTCTCCACGCAAGTAGAGCCTGGTCTTCTCCGGCAAAGGTGAAGGTGCCGCTTCTTTGGGGAAAGAGGGCTTAAGGGAATTTGGAGTTTTTAGATGCTCAGGTTTATCTCCCTAAATGTTTCCATCCCAAGTCTCAGATTCCTAAACTTTCCCTATCAGAACCATGAGTTAACATAGAATACTTGCCAAGGCTCTGCATTTCATCTTCCTGCCAGCTCTGAAGCCCTGAGAATCAGATCCTCCACCTGATTTTCACACAGTCTTCCCTGAGGTTGCAGGAAATAAAGACCTACTTTAATAGCTATAGAGGTTATTTGGCTTTTAGAGCCTTAACTTGACTTCCTTGGCCCTGTTATTTATTTAAGTGTCTTTAATGCTGTCATTAGTAGCCATCCTACTCCACAATCCTCATAATGAACACTGTTTCCGCAAGGGTTGAGGGCCATGACCACCTGATCTTCCAATGCCTTGACCTCCCTCCACCTGCACTTAATACCAATTAACTACAGTGAAAATTGGAACAATCGTGAGTCTACCAAATGTCAAGGAGTTATTACTAGCCATGTATAACCAGCAGCGAAGTACCTATTACTTTAATACTGGCGGGACATTCAACTCCTAATTTCATCCTGGGAACTGTTTTCTAGGACCACTCTTGGACAATTGTTCTGTGTCTTCTAGAAAGCAGAACTTTGAGCAAGGATTAAAGTACTGATATTGTATTTCCAAAGTGTCAGGGAGATGAGGGTGAAGAAAATGGGAAGTGAGGCAAACATGGAAACAATGAGGTATGTCACTGTGCTGGCCATGGCTTCACCACAATTCAACTGATGTGCATGTTCATGCTGCACACTGGATTTTATCCAGAAGAATTTCAGGGAGGAACCAGATGTCAGAGTAGTCCGCAGAAGGGAGAAATGAGGAGACATTTATCATGCAGTTCTCTGCCATCTCCCATTTCCTAGTGGATGCTGACACTCTCACCTTACAGAATCTGGCTCCACAGTGGCTGCTCAGAAAGCCAGATGTCATGATCTGAGTGTAGCATTTTAGCTAAGTCTGGGAATGAAGGACACCTCAGCGTGGCACATGGTTCGTGCTGGCCATGGAGGGCTGGGCCTAACCGGATTCTCGCCGGCTTGGGAAGGCTGTTACGAGCAGCGACAGCAGCATGGTTCAGGAGACAGGCGGACACTCGGGAAGGAAGCCAGAGATGGTGATCCAAGAAGGGACGAGGTCTGTGTCAGACGCACTATGCTTCAGGATGACAGGGACAAATCAGGTACATGTTGCTCAATTATTCTTACCTTAGAGATTATTTAGCCAGATGCAGTTTTGTCACTCTCAAGGGCTCTACACAGTATAAATTAAAACTTAAATGTAGTCCCACTGTCCATGCAAGCTCCCAGGTGTGCCTCGTTTTATGCAATAGCTCTGGTCCTGAAAAGTATTCAAGAGTTCCACATTTCCAGGAGCCTGGGAGAAAACCTTTCTGTAAAGTGTGGATTTCTTTGCCAACGTGAAAAATCGTGTTCTAATTTAGCAGTTAAACACAGTCTAGTTTCCACATAATAGATTTAAAGATTCACATGACCCCATGTTTATCCTGATCAGAAAAGTCTAATTTATTGTTTGCCTAGGCCAGATTGAACTTCTACTCGATGGGGATAAAGCCAGTGACTTCCAGATATGGTACATTCTTGAGTGAAATGAAACTGAAGGACATGCACTTTTCTCACGAGATGGTTTTTGGCATGCAGTTCTCCATGGGATTTCGTGGAGCTCCTCCGGCCAGGAAAGAAAGACAGATATCAGCGAAGGAAAAAAAGGAGTGAAGCCTTCACCAGCCACCTTCTGGTGGCCTCAGGACATGCCAGTGATAAGATAAGGATGAGTTAAGCTGATTGAGCTCCACAGTGTTGACCTTCTAGGGTTAATGGAGGAGATAATCATTGTTCACATTATCACAGTAGAAAAACAATACTTTTCACCCTGTGTGTGATGCTTTCCATTTTTTCCCCCATAGATTCTTTTGTTTGTAGGAAGAGTTGTACCATGAGATTTGGTTAAGAACCTGGATGAGCATTATAATGTTAGCATTGGTTACTCTAAGAGACATAAGAATAAGAATCATGCACAACTTTCTCCACACCACCAGCAGGTTTAGGTCTGTTTCGAACCTGAGGCCCAATTCTGCCCCTCCATTGAAGGGATGCAAGGATCCCTGTTTTCTGACTTGACTGAGCTTTGTGAACAAGTTTGCTGTCTTTCTGGTGCTCTTTGCCTAGACCAATGTGACTCTCTGTCTCTCAGCTAAATCCCTAGATCTGCGAATCTGTCCCAAAGGAACTCAGATTCAACTGTGCACCAGAATAATCCCAGAAGCTTAAAATAAATAAATAAATAAAGGTACGCAGGACTTACACTACTCTCACCAAATCAGAATCTCGAGGGATAGGCCCTGAGGGTCATCTGTGATTTTGGAAACTCTTTAGGTAATTCTAATGCTGCAATTCCGTTATCAGGCAATGCTTAATGACAGCCTGTCTTCATCCCTGCCAATCCCTAGGGGTTACTTCCTGGATTCAAATTTTGAGGCCCCTTCTAGAGGCCTCCTTGGTAAATGTAGGATCCTGATGGGTTTAATAGAGAAGGAGCATTTATCCACACAGCCAACTACGAATGTATGTGTGTATCTATATCCATCTCTCCTTCTTGTGAACAAATAATTACTTTTTGATGCTAATTACGGGGGATGACTGCAAGTAGAAAACCATAGAGTAATTTGAGCCTAACTGTGTGGAACACTGTATCTGTGACTTCCTTGGAGGTAGAGACCACATTGCTCTATATGGTTGTGCATTTAGTAACCATTTAGTGTTAAAAATATGGGGAATGCTTGATATTTTTTGTTATTGAAATGGGATGAAAATAAAGTTACAAAGTCCTGTTCCCTATCTGCTCCAGCGTGCAAGTGAGACAGGCATGTGGGAGGGTCTTCCAAAGCCATCGCTTACACTTTAAGTCAGGGTAGGTCATAAGGGGCTCTTGGGAGGTACTAGAATTGTAGATGTGAACAGAAAGAATAATTGGGAGAAAAACTTTAATCAAGGTAGCCTGGGATGTATTTTATTCCAGGAGTATGGCCTGTCGCCTTTTTAGAGTAGGTATGCTTTGTCTTAATGTTGCAGAATTTTGAAGTGATGAACGGTGCTGAGCTGTCTTGCTCGCACTGCGGGGGCTTGGCCTGGCCTTCTGTTTGAGGACTAGGGACAGAGGACAGGGTGCGGCCTGATTTGGAGGGGGCGGAAAAAGGCCCTGCACACATGGGACATGATCTGGAGTCTAGAAACTGAGCCACTGTGTGGTCCTTAAGGCCATGGAGTCTGAAAATTTATTGGAGACAAAAGGTCTCTATTTGGCCAAATAGTCCTACCTCTTAGCAAGCCAGTCTTTGAGAAGGGAAAACTTCCTGTGAGAGGCACTATATTTGCTAGCAAGTAGAAAATAAAGTTGATCATCTTGGTGAATATGTTTCTGAGATCATTCAGGCTTCTACCTCTTCAGCTTCCCCAGAAAATCCAGATGACAAGGTCAGGGGAAGCTGGAGTGGGGGTCGGGTCAGTAAGTTTCCTGTGCTCATGGTCACTAGTCCTTCTAGAGCACTCCATTTCATGACAGTTTTCATTAATCTTTGGCAGACTGTGGGGGCTTGTGGAGGTCAGAGAGAATCACGGCTTATCTATATTGTCACAGCCAGATTGGAATGTGGCTGTCTGTCTCCACTCTCTAGGGTTTTGTCACTTGGATCTAGCGGTCCGAGGCGTCTTGTAGTCCTACAAGGCACAGCTCCTATGACTGACCAGAGAACAGAATTTTAACATAAGCCAGAGGTGGCTAAGCTGAGGCCACTACATTAGGGAACTCCCTGTCAGAGAGGAACTAGAAATGCAAAGCTGGACTCTGCTTGGTAATTTTCATTAAAAGAAAGTTCACACCCCTGAAATGGGGTCTAGGATCTTAGAAAGTTGGAGCTGCAAGTGACTTGGCCCAAGATCTGAGGCCTGGTATAGTATTAGTGACTATTCCAGAATTAAAACCCGAATTCTCATCCCCTGTCATTCTCTATGGTGACTTCATCTCCTAAACCCCAGATCCAGCTCCGGTCTGGGATCGAGTTCTGTCTGAGCAGCATTGCCCCTGACAGTCACCCTCTCGGAGGGAGAAGCTCTCGTGGTGAGTCATGCTTGCAAAGGCGTTTGGGGTAGACTAGGAGCCTGTGCCCAGGGAGGGCTCCCACAGGTGAGTGGGGATGCCACACCCTCCTGCTGTCTGCCTCTGCCCCCCGGGGCAGGGAGCCCTAAATAGGCTCTTTGTTCCCAGGACTCTCCCAGCTCCACCCTGTCTTTAAGTGTCCCTCAGTCTGGGCTTGGGCAGGGCTTGACTTAAACCACCAAGCCTTTGCACCAAACCACAAAAAGAAAACCACACTCCTTTTGAATTGATCTGTTCTCTCTTGTTTTTTTTTTTT
>VBSM01003157.1:32618562-32656667 GCA_008086735.1 Cheirogaleus medius | reverse complement strand
ACACACACTTTTTCTCCGCAGCAGTTTTGCCATCCAGAAACTGTTTCCTGGTGTCATGAAAGCAGGCTGCCAGGATTTGGTTCAGGAACATGCAAACAAAGGGGTGCCCCTTAGGCTGC
The DNA here is from genome assembly GCA_008086735.1 of Cheirogaleus medius. Lineage (NCBI taxonomy): Eukaryota > Metazoa > Chordata > Mammalia > Primates > Cheirogaleidae > Cheirogaleus > Cheirogaleus medius. The sequence goes on along the minus strand of VBSM01003157.1, from coordinate 32,656,548 downwards.
TCAGAGGACCAGCCAGCCCCCTGTCTTGGGCCAGGGGCCCCCACCTCACTGCTGTTGGCACAGTCTTGAAGCATGGTAGGACATGGGCTGCCTTGAGTCTGTAGCTCTTTGGACCAAGTGGCAGTGGCCCAGCCGTGAGCCAGGGGTCTCGGTCAGTGCCAGGCCTTGTGGACTGCTGGGTCCAGGGGGGCCCGTGAGGCCCAGGCTGGCAGCCTGGCTCCCCTGCGAGCTGCCCACACACGGTGGCCCCCTGGCCTCAGGAACACAGGTTCTGCTGTCTGGGGCTGCAGAGTCCTTTGCCGGGGGCAGGGGCGGGGCGCGAAGTGGTTGGAGTGGGGAAGGGGAAAGTCGTACGCGTTGCTGGGCCTCAGTCTGGATTCTCAGTGCAGGTGAGGGGCCCCAAAGTGCCTTCCGAGGGAGAGAAGATGGAGTGCTTTCAAAACACACGTCCCAGCCCTGAAGTCACAGTGGCGTGCAAGAGACCAGCTCTAACAAGGGTGGCAGATTCAAAGGCTTTCGGGGCCAGGCAGGTAATTAAATATGGAAAGGGCCAAATATAAGGTGTAGGATGCATGTTAAGAAATTCAGTTAACTTACATTAAATTTTTTAATTTTAAAAACATTATTTTAGCTAAATAAAACATATTTCCAGCCAGATGCAGCCCCATGGCTCTGAATTTCCAGCCCTCTTCTGTATGACCCACACACAGTCCTACTCTGACCTAGAAGGGGTCTAAAAGAAAAGTTCTGGGGTCCCTTTATGGCTTCTTAAAACACAGCACTTCATTGGCTGTGAGTAGATTAATGGTTAAAAATGCGGGCTCTGATAAACATCCCTCATCATCTTCGTTTTATCTCTGAGTGTTGCATAGGTTACTAAATGGTGCCAAGTCTCAGTTTCTTCATCTGTAAAATGTGGATAATAAAAGAATCTATCCTATGGCAGGATGAGCCACCTCACAGAGCGGGGAAAGCTCAATGAACGCTTGCCGTGGCATGCACACCGTCTACCACTGACCCTACACTAGGAGCTGGATGTCCTTTGCTGGGCAGCAGTGGTTTGGTAGGCAGAGGGTTAATGCCTGTGTGGCTTTGCTGTGCGGCAAAAGGGGTTGAGAGTCGGAGCCAAGGTCAAATCTTCACAGGCCCTTCCCCTGTGAACACAGAACAAATGCTGTCTTTGCGGCTGGGCTGCTCATTTTAAAGTCAGTAAAGGAAGGCTGATTGGGGACATTTTGCCTTGGGGTCTTGGAATTTTTCACCAGACCTTTTGTGCTGCCCCCAAGCTGCTCTTACCTTGCCCACTTCGTACACAGTGGCCTGTTTGCCCTTGATCTTAGGGAAGAAGCAGATCTGCCCAGCACATGGGGAACCCATCTTTAGTGACCTGGGGACATCTGAAAGAGCCGCTGGGCTAGGCTTCCTGAAATCACCTTCTGCCCACAGGACCTGTGCACTTGAACTTGCAAACTCCTCGAAGGTGGGGACTAGCGGATCTCTCCGGATTGCCACAACTCCAAGCGCAGCACCCTGGACAAACGACCTGCTTAATACATGCTGAAATAACTGTATGAATCTCAGACTTGAAAGCAGGAAAACAGGGACAGATTCTTTGCTTTTTAAAAAGAAACATTCATTTTATAAACCATTCCCCCACTAAAGCCCTTTCAACAGAAACTTCCTTAGTTATTTAAAATGAGCTTTAAGCCACCTGTCCAAGTTCAATCCCATCCATCCTCAATCATAGTGAATGTTGTTGAGGCTTGCTTTGCGGCAGACGCCCCGCTCAGCACTGTGTACTTGATCATATTTGGACATCATGGCCACGCCATGGCCAGGTATATTATTTTTTCCATTTTACAGATGAGAAAATATAGGCTTGGAGAGTTCAGAATGACTTGTTTGTAGGAGTGGCAGCGTCAAGACCCCAAACCCAGCCTAAAGACTGACCCACTTAGAGACTGTCTCTAAGGAGACCCCAGCTCCACCCAGGTCTTCCTGACTTTCCACCTCTCCTAAACAGATGGAATGTCCCATTTCTCTGGCTCTACCCTGGGAGGCAGCCACCTGGGTGTGTTTTGCTTGGCCCCCTCCCTGCCACCCTTCCTCACCAATCATCCATGCTGGACTGGAGTCGCCTAGAACAGGAAGCGTGTCTGACCCCCCTTTGCGTTCCCAGCAGTGGCAGGACCAGTGCCAGCCCTCAGTGGGCCTCACTAAGTATTTCAGTTCCATTCGGTATATTATTTGTCCCTGAAGAAGGGACTGATGCTCTCCAAGGAAGAGCTTAATACAAACATGGAGGTGGACAGGCCTCAGAGGACGAGGGAGGTCTCTGGGGGAGCCCGTGCTGTCTGGCCTAGCCTGGGCAACACTGTGAGGTGCCCTCTCTCGGGCTGGTCCACCCCTGAGAAGATCTAGGAACAAGCTGGGAAGTTCCCAAATGGCCTTGTGGCCCACGCCTCTGGCTTGTCCCATATGCCTAGGCCCTGAGCAGCTGAGGCCCTGGCCAGCCCTGTGGGTGTGGTGGGCGTAGTCCTGAGCACAGTCACCCCCTCGCTGCCCTCCCCAGCCAGCTGCACCCACTGGTCTGTGCTGTGGGCCCACGCCTGACACTGCGTCCTGTGTCCCTGCCCGCAGACCTGCTGAAAGGGGCTGAGCAGATTCCAGCCGGACCCCACCCTGATCACAGCAGGCCTGTCTGAGCGTGTGACATCCCTTCCTCGCCTTCCTTCATCCATCACGAACACATAATAACAATAATTAACCTGCAGCCCTTGGTGGTTCATCCTGGACCTCACGCCCAGTGTCTCCCTGGATTACGCCAACGGTCCACAGGGAGAGAATGGAGGTCATTGTCATCGTTCCTGTTATTCACACAGAGGGTCTGAGGCTCAAACTAGTTGAAGAAAGAGACAGAGAGGCAGCCTGGGGCATCGTTAGACAGAGGGGCCTTGGGGCTGGGCAGAGCTTGCCTTGGCTGAGAGTTGGGGGTGTCCGGTCCCTGGGCTGGCAATGTGGGGCTTTGCAGCAAATCTTGGCAGCCAGTAGAGCACTCCTGGAAGAGGGAAGGAGCAGCAGAGACAAAGCCACAAGGTGGGATGAAGGTGGCCCCACCTGAGCGCCTGCCCTAGATCCTACCCAAGGGCCCCACTACTAGGAGTGAAGCATGAGAGGACGGGTCCCCCAGTTCTGCCCAGACCAGCTTCCAGCTGCTGTCCAGGCGAGATGAACTTGGCAGCCAGAAGGGGTCTCTCGCCAGCAGCCCCTGTATCATCTGGTGAACCCAAAGAACTTTCCTGCAGAGCACAGACCGGAGTGGGGGAGGCAGAAATCTGAGCTGCTTCCTTGGCTTTCTAGTTCTGTCTGTCTGTCTGTCTGTCCCTCCCTCTCTTTTCTCATTTTGTCGGGGTGAGGGGCGTGGACAGAAGGAAGGGTACCATTATGCCTCCCTCTGCGGTTGCCCCTGTGTTTGGAATAGTCCCAATTCCAACTACTCATGGGTCAGATTCTCCAGGAGAAATGAGATTTTATGATTCTGGGAACTCATTGCTCACCAAGATGGATGAGCCTCGTGGGCCTCCAGGCAGCCCCTCCCGTGCTCTGAGTTCCCTTAGGGCTGTGCCTCTCTCCCAGACGCTGCTCCACCCATCCGTCCTCACTCGGCCACGTGTTGCCATGCGGGGCTGGGCTGGACTCAGAGCTCAGCTGCATGGGGACGACTCACCCCAGCTCATGGGTGTGACAGTCCTTCGGAACAAAGTTGACAAGGCTTGGTGGCTGTCTAGGACTTGGAGTCCTTTTATGTCTGCAGAATCCTAGGTGGCAGAAGCTAGCCCAGCAGATGGGGCCAGTTTTGCTTACGGCCCCACTCCTGCATACATTTCCCCTAGGCCCGGGGTTTTGAATGTCCCAGTCTTGTGAGCTTCAGAAGACTTGCTGACATGTTTGAGATGTTTAATTCTGTCTATTTATGTGCCAGCCCCCGTGCTGGGCTCTGAGGATGTTAAGACAGCCCCTGGGTCTGTATAGGCCGGGGACACCCAGAATCGAGGCAACGGGCACACCTTCTCCATTATGCCTCCACGTGGCCTTTCCTGCTGTTGACCAGGATTACCAGTGAGAACTCCACCAGGGCAGTCGGGCCACAGCAAAGGGCTGATGGGATCTTGACCAGTCACTCCTCCTGGCACTTTCTTGGTTGGCTCATTTTTGAGGACTCAATGCGAATCCCATCTCTGCTGTGATGTCTTCCTTCTACCTATTCCTTTACCAGCAAAGAGTTACAGAGTGCTAACGCTGTGATAGACACCGTTAAAGGGGCAAAGGAGTGTGAAACATGGCCCTGTATATCTGGGATATTGCATTCTAGCAGGGGAGAGTCCTTCATTCAACATACGATGATTGAGGGGCCACCATGGCCTAGACATCGCACTGGGCGCAGGGAGTATGGCAATGACCCAGACCAACATGGGTCCTCAACTCCCAGGGCATTAGGCCAAGTGAGGGACAAAGACATATGGCAGCCAATCCCACCCCATTGTGATCACTGTGGCACCATGGAGGGAAGTTTAGGAGGTGATGGACTAACAGGAAGTCTTCTTCCCCTGGCCGGAGGAAGTGTCCCTGAGGGAGTGATTCCACCTGTGCTAGGTAAACACTCGAAGGTGGTGACGGCTAGTACCAGCCAGAGGTGCAGATTAGTGCAGTAGGAACTGTGAAGGGAAGGTCACCTCCAGCTGTGGAGAAGGCTTTCTGGAAGAAGTGGGCATTGAGCTGGGCCTTAGAGCTTCCAGAATGACTCCAGCCTGCCCCGATCTTTCTCTCTCTGGAAGTGACAAAGCATTCCCAGCCTGTCTCGTAAGGTCAACTCAGTTGTCTACGCTGTGATCACGTAACTGTGCTCTGTCCTGCTTTGTTCAGTTTTGTGCGTGTCCCTTGTCCACCCCTTATGATCATAAATTTCTTGAAGCCTCTGGGGACCAAGGCATCTCTTGTGTCCCCTGGGTACCACCTTGGCTCACGGGCTGGGAGACTGGACACACAGCAGGTGCTCCTTGACGCCCCTTTATGCCCCTCCGCAGGGCACATTGAAAATCAGTGCAGCTCCTTGGGGTGGGGACTTCTAAGTGGGTTTGGTAAAGGCAGAGCCCAGGAAGGTCTTTAAATAGAGCAGAGGAACACTGTCATCGGCAGCTGGGAGAGAATCCGCTTATGCTTTCTATTATTCATTTATATGGGGAACATTAACTGAATTAAGCTTTGAATAAAAAGGACTCTATTTTCAGAGTAGTCCTGAGGACAATTAAAGGGTGGCACTTCCCCCCAGAGAGCTGCCATCAAACCACGTGACTTTAGTTGGGAAGCAACCAAGGATTCAAGTAATGCTGTGCAGAAATAAAAAGTAAAAGGAGGCACCCCTGCCCGCAGCAGGACAGAGCCCAGGCTGGCCACGCAGCCTCTCCTGGCTTTGTCCTGCCGGGCGAGTTCCCAGGTGCCTGCAGGTGTAAAGGTGGACAGCGCAGGTGTGGGGAGCCTGGGATGCTGTCTCCTTTCCTGGAGGTTTTAGATGGGGCCTCCAGCTTTTAAAGTTAAGATATGTCTTTCCTGGATGTTCCCTGCAAAAACACAACTTCCTCTGCTAGGCAAGCTGGTATTCTTTACCATTCCACGTAGTTTTTGAGCACCTACTATGTGCCCAGCGCAGTTCGAGGAGCAAAACAAGCTTCTCTGCTGTCTGGAAGCTTCCACTGTGGATGGGGCAGACAGAGGGCAGCAATATCTAATCCGTATGCATAGATCAGGGGACGGCAGGGCCATCGAGGTGAGACAGTGATGGGCGGGGCAGTGCGCTGGGGCGGCCTCTCTCACAGTGAGACATTTCTGCAAAGACCTGCAGCTGGTGAGGCTGAGCCATGCAGCTGTCTAAGGGGAGTGCTCCAGGCAGAAGGGACAGCAGGTGTGAAGGCCCTGAGGCAGGAAAGGGCTGGCACCCTGGAAGCAGCCTGGGCAGGGAGCTGGGAGCAGTGGCTGAGAGGGGGGAGCGGAGGCCAGACTGCAGGGCCTGGTAGGCTGTGCGGAGGACCTTGGGCTTTACTCTGAGTGCCATGGGAAGCCATCAGAAGGCTCCGAGCAGAGGAGGGACATGATCTCATTGATGCTTTACAATACATCAGCCATTAACCCCTGGGGTGTTGCAGGGAAGGAGCCTAGAGACAGGGGCTGGGGACATGGAGGGAAGTGTAGGTCAAGGGATGGAGCTGGGACATTATCAAGAGGTCAATGGAGAGCCATGGAGGAGTGTAGAGGAAGGGAATTAGCTATTGGAGTAGAGGGTGCTAAGCACAGAGAAGTGAGGTCAGCTGTTCCAGCACGCACAGCTGGGCAATGTGGAGCTGGGATGGAAAGCCAGGTGCTCAGACTCCCCCCCAGTGCAGTAGGAGCTTTCTCCTGAATTAACGACGGGAAACGTTTTCTCAGGTACCAACCCATTTAATTTTCAAAACAACCCTAAGCGGTAGGCAGGCATCTTAGAGACAAGGAACCCAAGGCACAAAAGGGTTAAGTAACTTGTCTGAGGTTACATGGCTGGTGAGTGGTAGAGCAGGGTTGGAACCAGGTCGCCTGGATCCGGAGTCCATGCAGTTAAGCAGCGAGCTCCAGGGCCTTGTGGAGTCTCCAGACACGTGGGGAGGTGGGTGGGAAAACCAGGACCACTTACGTGGTGTTTCCAGATCCCGCCAGCTCCGGACTTGTCTGGACTTAGGCCCTGTGCTCTTCCTGTAAACACCGTCATTAATCCTTTCCCGTTGAGACCCCAGCTGCGGACACACTGAAGGAGAAGGAGCAGGAGGTGGGGGCAGATGCGAAGGCGAAGTGGCTTCCCAGAAGGAGAATCTACAGCTGCCTCTTTTCCCCCTGGGCCCCTGGTGCCCTTAGAAGATCTCGAGTGCCCTGGGGCACCGCTGTGCCCTCCCTGCCACAAGCAGCCGGAACACCAGGCCCCTTGTTCGGTTTGATCGTATGAATCAGCCTGATTGAGAGAAGGAAGGGGGTTGGATTCGGAAGGAAGATGATTCCTTCCGCAAGCTCCAAGTGCGTTCCAGGACCCCTAGGGGGAGGCTGGGTTTGTGTTGGCAAAGGAGCCGGTAGACATGTCTGCAGCTGGATCTGACGCTGCCCCTCCACCCTGCCTGTTCCCCTTGCCTCACAGGCGCCCCGGCTGTCCAGCTGGGAGGCCACCAGAGGGCACCCGCAGACAGGGCCTGGCAGCCTCTCGGAGGGCAGGCGGGTGAGCGCAGGTTGGGAAGGCCTGGGTTGGAAGTCATGGCCCAGCAGGGGGAAAAGCACACACACACGCTGGAAGATACTACTGAGCAGGACCTGGAAACAAGAATGTGGCATCTGGAGCCACGCCCAGCTGGTAGCCTTTCCCATCCAGTAGCTGTGACCACCTTCCCTTCCTAGGCTGATGCACAAAGCTATACATACCTATAGGACCTGGCTCAGTGACAAGCTGGGATTAGGTTTGTCCTTGTTTCCAAGATTAATTTGCAAAAGGCAAGTCCTCTGTAGATGTGCAAAGAACATGGCCAGAAGGGACTACAGACATCGTGTCATTAGCCCACCATGAGGCCCAACCAACCCAGCCCCCAAAGTTGATTATCTGAATCCTGGGGACATTGGCTAGTGATGGCTGCAGCCCCAACATACATACATATACCCAAATCTCTCCTGTGCCTATCACACTGAGTAAGGACTACCTGCTTACTCACATGTCTCCAAGACTAGATTGGGTTCCTCAAGAGCAGGAACCATATTCCATGAATCTCTGTTCCCAGTTGAACGGAAATGTGTATCCCATGTATGCAGAACATTCAGTCTCATTTCTCCAGCTAGGCCTAGAAGACAAGAAACACGATGCCTGGTTGGGTTCCAACTTGAGAAAGCCATCCTCTTCTGTGGCCTGGGATTATTTCCAAGTAAGGAGGTCCATGATTCTAGGGCAGACATCAGCAAACTACAGTGCCTAGGCCAAATGTGGTCCATCACCTGTTTTGTATGTATAAAGTTTTATTGGAACACAGCCATGTTCATCCATTTACTTATTGTCTATGCCTGCTTTTGTGCTACAGCGGCAGGGTTAAGTAGTTATATTAATAACAGAGGCTATATTGTCCCTGTAACCTAAAATATTTACTGTCTAGCCCTTTATAGAAAAAGTCTGCTGACTCTGTCCTAGGAGAACAAAGTGGCAGGCTCAGGATCTGGCGGGCAGGTGTCTCCTCCCTGCTGCACTCGGGGGCTTGGTGATGGAGGTGGTGCCAGCAGAGCCCCTGAGGGCTGCTAACTGTGCCTTGGCATGCCCCATCTGCTCTGGGGGACAGATAGCCTTGCTGAGGAGCAAAGGGTCTTGCATGGGTCTTTCCAGTTTGTGGTGCTGGGCTGCAGTGCTGGGGTCTCTCAGCATAGACTGGGAGGGTCTGGCCATTTTAGACCAGCTCCATTCTGATCTCTTGCTCTTGCAAATTTTTAAAAAACCATTTTATGGAGATATAATTCACATACTGCACAATTCACTCATGTAAAGTGTAAAATTCAGTCCATTATCTCTTAACCTCCTTGTCTTAGGACTTTTCTCCTTTTTACTTCCTTAAGTTACACCTGTATAAACTCGTTCTCTGTGAAGATGTCAGTGAATTTATTCACACTCAGGTGTGAGTGACTGACTATAGTATGATGACCTAGAATCTTAGGGGGACCCATCCCATGTTGTACCCCTTTGTCTCAGGTAGGGTTTTCAAGAAGTAGACAATAAGATGGAGTTAGAATTGTATGGCGTGGCGTGGTGGCTCACCCCTGTAATCCTAGGACTTTGGGAGGCTGAGGCAGGAGGATTACTAGAGGTCAGGAGTTTGAGACCAGCCTGAGCAAGAGCAAGACCCCATCTCTACAAAAAAATAGAAAATATTAGCTGGATGTGGTGGTGTGCACCTATAGTCCCAGCTACTTGGGAGGCTGATGCAAGAGGATCGCTTGAGCCCAGGAGTTTGAGGTTGCAGTGAGCTATGATCACACCACTGCACACTACCCTGGATGACAGAGCAAAACCCTGTCTCAAAAAAAGGGCAAAAGATGTCAAACAGTGACGCAGACCCAAGGAAGCCTTGGCCAACCTAGCTCTGAAGTATCTCCCTTCAGGGTGCCCTGCAATGGGCCCAGATGTCCACTCCTCTGTACTTGTCCAGTTCTCTGTCACCAGATGCAATTGTCCCGGGGAGGAGGCTCCCTGACACTGGAGGCTGTGCAGACCACACTCCCCACAGATGGGCAGCAAGTCCTTCCTGGAGGGGGATCTAGGAGCTGCATCTCCATGTGCACCTCACTCTTTTACAGGACACCCTTCCCCAGTGGCCCTCCAGCTCCCACTCGAATCCTCCCAGGACAGGGTGTTTGCTTCCTACCGAGGCAGCCCATCCCCATTTCGTAAGGTGCTGATCTTCCCTCTGCTGAGCCAAAATTTGCACCCCTAAAACACAGGTGCACTAGTCTGGGTTCTGCCCTCTGGAGCTACACAAATCAAAAACCCATCCCTGTGACAACTGTTGGTAATGTCTGCCTCTCCCCACCCCCATTCATTCCCGCCATGACACACACTCATGTTCTCTGTCCGCATAGTGGCCAGTTAGTCCAAGTCTCTCTGCGGTGTTGTTCCAGCTCTGAATGCAGCTCTCCAGGGGCCTGCTCAGCGCTGAGACTGTGTCCTTCTTGTTCTGGAGGACATAGTCCATGCACGGCGTTGACTCAATTGAAGTCCACCCAAATCCTCAGCCGTTCCCACCAGCTACTGCTAATCCAAACAGCCCCACACTGTCCTGCTGTAATTGGCTTCTCAGACCCTAGTGTAAAATCTTATGTTTGTCTCAGTTTTGTTCAACTTTTAGCCCCTTCCTGAGGGAATTTGCATTTTAACAGAAAAGGATGAATATCTGATGAGGGATTTCCGGAGGGATCACAAGACGAATTTCTAGCCCTGGAAGCTCTGGTGTTCCTGCAAACACCCTAGATTAGTTCTTCTTAAACCAGTTGCAGGAGGATGCAGCCGTTCATTACAGGGAGCTCAAGCAGCTTTGCTATGAAGCACCTGCCTGGAGGGTCACTTTATTCTAAGATTTGGGGACAAAAATTTCTATTTTCAACAACTCAGTGATATAGAGAAGAATGCAATATTTACATGGATTTCTAAGGGAAGTCATTGACTTCAAAGACATTTCACACATCTTTCAGGCAGCCCTAGGCCCAGCCAGATCTCCCTAGAGGGGGCCACATAGTCGCTTTGCAGTTAGGGGGTACTTGTAATTATATTGCCCACCCTCGGTAAAAATGATCATGCATGGGCCAACACACACACACACACACACACACACAAGCAACCAAAAGAGAAACCCACACATCACCTGCTATTCTAGACCCCATAGTTTTGGAGCTGGAGGGTCCCTCAGAGATCAGCTAGTCCAATTCCTTTGTTCTACAAAAATACAAACACTGAGACCCAGAGAATAGAAGTCATTTGCTCAAGGTCACAGATGGGACAGATTCATGGTGCTCTGGTTCTGAGTCTCACTGGTGGTCTTTAATATGGGTAGCGCCAGGGAGGTGGGAATTGGGGGGCCATGAGGCTGGAATGTGGGTGTGGGGAGGAGCTTCTCGCGGCGCTGTTCCAGCTGATCATGGGGCCATGGGCCTGGGCACATATGGAAGTTTCCAGAGGAGAGTCTCTGGGCAATCCCCATCCATGCCGCTCTGGGCAGCTCCCCATAGGTCAGCCTGAGTCAGCCTGAGTCAGCTTACCAGGGGTTCACCCTGGATCTGTTCTCTGACGCAGAGCCGCCTTCCATGATTTGAAGAGAAAGCCACGCTTCTTTGCCAAGAGTCACTTCCAACATTGATTTTATTCTCCCTGGTTGGTTCTTATGGAAAACAAGACAGCTTTGCCCCAAGTCCCAAATGATTGCCTTCTTTTGTCCTGCCCCTGGTGCTTGTGACACCATCATTTGGCAAACAACTAGAAAACCCAGTAGGGTTGAGGTTTCCAAAATCCAGGGCACGGTCCCTGCCCTTGAGAAACAGCTAGTGATCTATCTAGTTGAGTGAGAGACTAACACACATTTGAGAACAGTAAAGAGGGAAGGGGTGGTTCAGGCTGTGATTGGGAGAACAGTTCTTAGATGGCAGGGGTGGGTGGGGATGGGAATGAGTAGAGAAGCCTTCTTGGAGCCACCATCTCTTGTACTAGATTTTGGGGCACCGGCACAAGAATACCCGACTTGGAGGCTGGAATGTATGTTTAAATTTCAGGCCACTGGAATAAATTTTGCAAAGGGACCCATCTCCAGTTCCTCAACCCTCCTAAGTCCCTACCCATGGTATCTTCAGTACCCAGTGATTATATAAATCCCTGAAGTCAGAAAAAGACTGTCTCATCATCATGCATGTCTCAGATTGGCCCCGCTTTGCTGCCTTACTGTTTTTTTTCCCTACTGTTGCCTTTGTAAGTTCCATTAGTTCCCCACATGCAAACGAGAGGAGATTTGCTCCCCTGGTCTTTTCTAAGAAGGTTGTGAAGATAAATGGCAGCACAGCCAGACCAGTTCACACAAGCCCAGTGACATATTGCAGGAAAGCTTCATTCGAGCTACTCTCAGTTGGTCTATGATGCATCGCCATTCAGACTGTCGGAGGAGGAATTTCAGATGAGGGCAGGCTTTCTATCCATTCATTCCACAAAAGCAAACATTTTTGAGTTCCAAGAAATGGAGGGAGGACAGCACCAGGCGAGTATGCAAGTGGGCCTCCTTGTCACCTTTCCTGAGTGTCTTCGGGCTGGAGCAGCCGGCAGAGGACGTGGCACTTGGAGCCAGTGCAACCGCAAGGGCAGACCACAACCAAACCAGTAAATGCTTTTCCAGACGCTGCAGACAGCCTCGCCGGGCTGGAAAAGTGCGGAGCAGCTGACAGACGCAGGAGGGCCTGCAGCTTCCAGCGCTCCAACCAGTGTCAGAAATCCTCAGAAGATTGATGTCCCCTTTCCAAATGGGAGGCCAGAACACTTCCAGGCTGAGGGCCCAGGAGGAGCCAGGCTTTGGAGAACTTGGCCCAGATCTGCCTTTTGCCCCTGGGGGCCTGGATCTGAGCGTGGTCCCAGAGTCTTGGCGGGAGGCCGTGTTTCGATTGGCATCCTTTGCCATGGTGGAGGAAGCCGACCACGGCCGGACATCCTGTGCCAGTTTGGGGGTGTTGGGAGCGCCTTTTGGAGAAGTCCCAAACCCTGTGCACACACAATCACACTGCACGCATTCAGCACATGAGTGTGGTTTCTAAGGTTGGCACCAGATGTGAGTTTAAAAATGCACAAAAGGAACACAGGATTTCAACACACAAGAACCTGCCTGGCGTCCAGTGTTAATGGAAAGGCCATCACAGGCCAACCTAGGTGGGTTTTCATTGGTTTCAACCACCCCGTGATAGAGGGGTCTGGCAGTGCAGAAATCAGCCCAGGGCTGGATTGGGAGTCAGGGCTTCTGGAATGGAGTCTTTCCAGGCCACTAAATAGCACACGACTGCAGGCAATCAATTGACTGGCTGTCAGTCTAAGTTTCCTCTAGCCCCAAGATTCTAAATGGGAGTGTTCCAAGTGCAAGTGAAGATTATATTTTTAGAGATGGGGTCTCGCCCTTTCACTCAGGCTGGAGTGCAGTGGCATGATCATAGCTCACTGCAGCCTCAAACTCCTGGGCCCAGGTGATATTCCTGCTTCGGCCTCCCAAAGTGCTGGGACTACAGGCGTGAGCCACCGCACCTGGCTGGGTTATATTTTTAATATGAGTAGACAGTTGCTGACAATCTCCACTTAAGAGTAAGAGGATTGTAAGTCCATAGACATTTGATTTCCTTTAAAATTATTAAGTAAATAATGGATATAAAGACAATTCTGGTTTGAGCTGGGCAGGTAGGAAGGACAGACATCCACTCAAACAAGCTCAATAAAAGGGGGATTCATTGAATTCTATGAAACCTAAAATCAGGGTGGGTCTTGCAAGGGCTGGAGCTGGGAACTAGAAACTTACCAGGAATGGAGAAGAAGGCCTCCCGGCTTCATGTTCTCTCTCTCTCTCTCTCTCTCTCTCTCCACTGAGCAGTTTCCTCCACTTACCTGGAGCCCTGCTCGCTCATGAATGTCATGAGGCTTGTCCTGGTGCTGACTCCTCCCTCCCTCCACTTTCCCTCCAACCACTGGTGGACACACCCTGGGGTCAGGCGTCCATCTGTGGTCTAACCAGCCTCTGCGGGAAAGGGGAGTCGAGTGGCACTTGGACTGTGGACGGGGAGGCTCTAGAAAGGGCTGGTTGGGGGTGGTCAGGTACAAAACCTATACAGGACAAGAACGTCTTGACCACCGTGCCACGATCCACTCTAGACATCCTCTCTCCATTCGGGTCCGGGGACTCCGTTTCCTAGACTTCTCCTGTTTCTCTGCTGATTATTTCTCTGATAGCTCCTTTGGTGGCCTCTTCTTGCTGCCTGTCCCCTAAGTTTTGATGTTCCCTATGATTCTGTTCTTGATCACCTTTGCTTTATTAGGTCCTCAATAAAGGACCCAGTATGTTCCAGATACTAAGAATACCATGGAGAACAAGACACAGTCTCCATCGTCACAGGGTTTACAGCCTAATGAGGAAAAGGATGGTAACAACCTGTCACGACAAGCTCTAGACGGGAAGTGCGGTGAAGGTAATGGAGAACATTCAGGGGACTTAATTCCATCCACCAAGGACTCCCCAAACCTATTTCCATCTCTAATTCTCTCTTGACCTGTATTTATCACTGCCTGTTGGACATCTCCACCTACAAGTTCTGCAGCAGTTTTAGATTTAAATGTTCCACAGTGGAAATAATTAGATCCCACCCAGTGCTGTTGTTAACCCGTGTCACTTACAGCTGTTCCTGTTGGCACATCCCTCCAATCTCCAAGGCTGGACACCTGGGCACCCCTTGACCCCTCTTTTCTCTGATCACCAGAGTCCATTGAGTTGGAGGAAAAAACAGTTTTTCTCCAGTAAACTCTCAGAACACAGAACGTTTCACCTCTGGTCACCAAAATGTATGTGAGTTATTTTCCCCACCAACCAATCAATTCTCTAGCAACACCAGCTGGGTGTCCTATAATTCAATTCAATTCTGCTACTACCTGGAGACAGCATCAGATGCCACAGGTTAGGGCTCGGTCCCACAAAACTGCCCCCCACCTTAAGACGCCAATTGCAAGCCTCCGGTTGCGACCTGGGTTTCGGTCTTGCTGGCTACCAATCCCACTTCCCCCTCCTTGGGTTCAGTTGATTTGCTAGGATGGCTCACAGAACTCAGGGAGACACTTTGCTGATGTTTACCCGTTTATCATAGAGGACATTGCAGAGGATACAGTTGAACAGCCAGATGGACAGGACAAATAGGGCAAGGTATGGGTGAGGGGGTACGGAGCTCCCACGGCCTCTCTGGGCCAGCGACCCTGCAGGCCCCTCTGTGTGTTCAGCTATCCAGAAGCTCTCTGATCTCTATTTTGGGGGTGTTTTATGGAGCCTTCATTATCTAGGCATGATTAATTAAACCACTGGCCATTAGGTGGCGACCAACTGAACCTTTGGCCCAACTTCTTTCCCTCCCTCTAATCCCATGTTGGTTCCCCTGGAAACCGGCCCTACTCTGAGGCTGTCCAGGAGCCCACCCAGAGTCACCCCATTAGTAAGAAAGATGGTCCCATCACCCAAGACATTTCAAGGGATTTAGGAGCTTTATGTCAGACACTTCTATCACTCAGAAAGTTATAAGTGTCTTAGGAGTTCTGTGTCAGGAACCGTGGTCAAAGACCAATTATTAGAACAACAGATTGTTCTAGTGTCCCTGTCTACAAGGGTTTTAGGAGCTGTGTGCCAGAAATGAGGGGGCAGAGACCAAATACCAAATTTCTTGTTATATTACAACATCACAATTTGCTTTCCTGTTTTTACCTGTTTCTTAATCTGTTTGGGCTGCTATAACAAAATACTATACACTGGGTGCCTTGTAAACAGCAAAAAGGATGTGCCAATATTAATAAGTATAAGTAATACTGGATTTATTTCTCATGGTTCTGGAGGCTGGGAGTCCAAGCTCAAGACACGGGCCGGTTAGGTCCTGGTGAGGGCTCACTGCCTGGTTCATTGCCTTCTTGCCATGTCCTCACATGGTGGGAAGGACTAGCTAGCTCTCAGGGGCATCTGTTATAAGACACTAGACTCACCCATAAGCACTCATGACCCAGTCACGTCCCAAAGGCCTCAGCTCTTAATTCCATCACCTTGGAGGTGAGGATTTCAGCATGTGGATTTTGGGGAAACACAAGCATTCAGACCATTGCAATCTAAGACTTAACATCTTAAATCTTAGTGTTTCGCTATTTGTTTCATCTTTGTCCCTTAAAAAACAGAACATCAGAGATAACATTAATTTTTTAATTTAGATAACCAATCATCCCGACCCCAACTGCTCAGAATGCATGCTTTCCCCAATGTGTGCCACATTTCAGGGCTCCGTTTGCGTGTTGGTGTATCTCTGGGCCCTCTGTTTGGTTCTGTTGATGTATTGCATTCTTCCATGCCAATATCACACTTAATTAGTACATTTTCCTACAGTGTCTTAATATCTGGTAAAGCAAGCTCCCTGCCATTTTGTTATTCAACTGCCTTGGCTGTTCTTGGCTCTGTGTGTGTGTGTGTGTGTGTGTGTGTGTACAGCGTAGTGTGAAGGTTTCCTCAATTTCACAGCAAGTTATGCTAAATAAGTACAAACAATTTGGAAGATTGAGCATACGTGACAGAGCTGTGACATTTCAAAAGATCAACCAGATTATAAATACTGACCTGCACATTGTTCTTGTGCCTCATTAGCCACCAAATACCTTTTCTTTGTGTGGCACTTTATAATTTTTCAAACCTGATAGAGTGGTAAGAGGCAATATTATTGCCACCATTTAATTATTTTTAAATTTTATGTTAAAAATTTATATTTTAATCAAAGTTATACATGAGCATAGGCAAATTGCTGTACAAGCTTTTATATGAAAAAACAGCTGTCCCCTACCTTTCCCTCCACTTCTCCCTCTCTGGGGGCAGCCATTTTCAGCTCTGGTTATTTTAGTATTTATTTCCATGTCTCTGAATAATATGCCTTAACTTGCATTGCTACCTGTTAATTTTTTTATTGTAACCATTAAGGTTTTTTTGAGTGGTGGGGGGGACAGCGTCTTGCTCTGTTGCCCTGAGTAGAGTGCAGTGGCATCACCATAGCTCACTGTAACCTCAAACTCCTGGGCTCAAGTGATCCTTCTGCCTCAGCCTCCCAGGGAGCTGGGACTACAGGTGTATGCCACCACGCTCAGCTAATTTTTCTGTTTTTAGTAGAAACGGAGTCTCTCTCTTTCTCAGGCAGGTCTCGAACTCCTGACCTCCAGTAATCCTCCCACCTCGGCCTCCCAGAGTGCTAGGATTACAGATGTGAGCCACCGCGCCTGGCCACCATTAGTTTTAAAGTTTTTAAAATATTAATCTGCTGAGGATTTCTCTGTGCCTTCCACCCACGTGCACCCTTCCCTTTCCCTATCCTACCAATATGATTGTGTCATAATTTTGGTTAGATCAATCTTTGAGGTTAACATGAACATAATTGTATAAAAGCCCTGTTTACATCTGAACCTTGAAGTGAACCATGATGACTTTTTTTTTCCCCACGCAACTTCTTGTTTCTCCTGGAGGTAATGATTATCTTGCCTTTTGTTTGCTTGGTTTCTGTTTATACATATCTAATTCAATCCCAAAGTCTTCATCAATTATCTAATTCTTCCCTTCACAATCATCGGGTGAAGATAATGTTCTAAAATTTCATAATGATATTTCATATATTATGCTGGGCACTTGGTAGGTCCTTTAAATCTATAAACTCAAGTCCTCCAATTCTGGGAGGTTTTCTCCTTTTCTTTTTTTCTTTCCTTCCTTCCTCCCTTCCTCCCTTCCTTCCTTCCTTTGATTCCTTTCCTCTATTTTCTCTCTTTTGTTTCTTCCTGGAGCTCCTGTCATTTATATATTGCAACTCCTGGACTAGTCCTCTAATTTTCCCATCTTATCTTTTCTATTTTCCATTCCTTTGTCTTTGCCCTCTTTCCTTAACTTTGTCTTCTATTCTTCTATTGAATTTTTAATTTCTACAGTGAGGTTTTTAATTCTCAAGAATACTTGTTACTTGCACTGTCCTTGTTTGCTTTTGGAATGAAGGTCATATTAACCTCATATGATGAATTAGTTGGTTTTCTTACTTTTTTCATGCTCTGAAAGAGTTTGTATACAACAGGAATAATTAGTTCCTGCAAGTTTGATAAAATTTATATAAAACTATCTGTAACTGCCATTATCTCCTCTTTCTTCTCCTTTTTTATTTTGAAATAATTTTTAAACTAATGGAAAATTGCAAAATGTCCCAGAGAGTTCCCATTGACCCTCTACCCCACCTGAACCAGAATTTTTTTTCATGGAACACTAGAGTCCCAAGACACCACCTGAAGGAGTAAGTGTCCACCCTGTCCTTTAAGGAGCTCATTGTCCTCCCCATGCTCAGCGGTCTTTAGATTCTCCTGACCCCACCCAACTGTTTAGGAGACTTTGACTCTATGGCTGCCCATACATAACATACAGGTATGCCCAGCATGTTACTGAATGTTCCCTGGGCATCCTCCATGGTCCAGACACTACTGGGCTTTGTGTAGCCTGCAAAGAGGACCAGACACAGCCCCAAACTTCAAGGAACTTGCCCTCTCATTGGAAGGCAGTTCTGGGCACAGATAATGGTAATACCAAATAGCATCCAGGCTCTGTTACCTGGGAGGAGCTAATCAATGCTGATGTGATCAGAGTTGACAGTTAGATCAGCAGAATCTAATAGTTGGACGGTTTTCCTGGAACAGGGGATATTGGTGGGAGATGAGGTGAGGCTGTGGGGGCAGGGGAGTAGAGAAAGACTCAGGTCATGGTCTCTGTGCCGTGGGCAGGTGGGGTCCTCGAGAGAAGAGTGCACATGCCCCAGGACAGAGTGCCAGGGTAGGATGTGTGTGTGTGTGCGTGGGGGAGGGGTGCGGGGATGGAGAGGATGATGAAATGGAGCGAATGACAGCGATGAACACAAATTTCCTGCTGCTCAATTTTGCCCAAGGCCAGCCCTGGGCCTGTGAGCCATCTGGCAAGACCTGCAATTCCATGCACATGAAGTTGTCTACTTCCCCTTCCCTCCTCTCCCTTGCTACTGCCCATGGGTGTGTGCATGATGGCACGACGCAATTTACAAAATTAGTACATTTTGACCCCACCCTGAGCCGCCCTCCTGGTGGCCCTGTGATTTCACGGGTGACGTGTTTGGCAAGCTCTTTGTGGCCCACGCAGTGCTGAGAGATGTCAGGGCTGGAAACCCATAAGGGTTATGAATCCCCACCCTTGGCCCTCCCCAACCTCAAGTCATCTCAGCACAAATTTTATCGAACATGGACGTGTGGGAGGCACTAGGCAGGTGCTGGAGGGACACCATGGGGAGGAGGGGGTTGGATGAAAAGATGAGCAAGATCTGATCTCTGCCCTCAAAGTTCTCCCGGCCTTTCTTCTCCTGCAAGTGCCATGTGTGTTCATATGTGTAGGGCATGTTCGTTTATAAAGCATTTCCCTGTTGAACGTCCCTATATCCCTCTGAGGGAGGCAGAGAAGGTTTTATTCATCCCATTTTACAGGTGCGGGAAGCAACTACTATACTCAAGATAATGTAGCTGATAAGCTATCCGCTCAGGGAAGAAACCTGGATCTTCTAGTTCAGAATGGAGGATTCTGGTGTTTCAGAAAGGAAGAAAAGTTCAGATCCTAGCCTAAAAGGCTGTCCACGATCCACCATGCCAATCTTATAGAAAACTGTTGTCCTTCCTTCATCTCATGCTTGGCTTTGGGTGCTTCTTAGAGAAAGAATTGAAAAGGCCAAGAAACAAGAGACATAAATAAGAGGTTGTGAGTGCTAGGAAGATAACCTGTGCCTCTCTCTCTGACTCTGTACCTCTCAAAGTTCTTCCACACTGAGCATCTCATGTGAGTCCTACAACCTGTGAGATAATAGCCAACGTGGATTAGGCCCCTGCTATATGGCAGGCACTGTTCTGCACGCCTCACTCATATTACTTCATTTCATCCTCAACAACCCTCTGAGGCAGGCACTTGATTATGCCCATTTTATAAATGAGGAACCAGAGAAGTTAAGAGTTGAGCCACTTACCCAAGATCACCCAGCTAATAAATTGGAGAATCAGAATTTGGAACCCAGGTGGTCTGCCCACAGCCCATGCCTGCAGGACCACGGGTGACTGGTAAGGGAGGTAGCACCTGAGTATGGAATGGGGAAGGAACTTGCTCGAGGCTCCATAGTTAGGTAGCACCAGAACTGGGACTTTTCTCGGTCTTTGTGAACTGAGCTCCACTCCGGGGCCAGGAGGAGAGAGTGTGGCGTGTCTGCAGCAGGTGGCTCTCATGCCAGCTTCATGAGGTAGGGAAGGGGACTTGCAGGGAAGATTCATGGAGGCCAATGCAAAGTGGGCGTGGGGAGAGAGAGGGAAGGCAAACTGGACAGGTGGGACACGGTGGCTGCTGGTGTGGTGGGTTCTGGGTGACCAGGGCCATCTGACGCTGACAGCCAACACCCCAGCAGCTGGGGCTGCCAGCTGGTGTGTGACTGTGTTGTGACTGCCATTGCTGTGAGCAGCCCTGCCTGGACAGCTAATGCTGCAGCTTCATGCAAGCCCCAGCATCGATTCTGAGCTGACAAGCTGGTGCAAGAGAAATAGAGATTTCTTCCTGAATACATTTTAGATTTATAGAAAATCCTCCCAAAGACAAACTTTCTACTCCTTTTGAATTAGTTAATTCTGTTTGGAAGATGAAGAGCTGGGAGGAATGGAGAGAGGAAACGAGACGCCCAGGATGCAGCTATTGGACACCGGGGCTTCTGATTGCAACATCTGTCAGGCAGAAGGAGGCCTATTTCGAGGAGCAAACCCCCTGATTTGTCCAGATGGGGATGAGCATGAAATCAGCTATTCACGAGAGCTGACCAGGGTGCAGAAATGAGTGAAGTGCCAGAGCACTTTCCTTGGTGCAAGAAAACCTGCTTTTGGTAATAGACGTGGTCCTGAAAAGTTGCGAGTGAATGCAGTCTTAGGAAAGGAAATGCTGTTTTGAATGTTGAAGGGATCTTGATTTCCAAAAGGAACATGCAGAGAATGATGGAGGGGGCCCTCCATGTGAAGAGTACTTTGTAAAGTTTATTCTCCCCGTGTGTGTGTGCGTATGCACATGCTGTCTTCAACTGGGGCGCCTGTCTTCTAATCAGTCTTCAGAACAATTTTAAGGTGGAAGAATTTTCTTCAGGGCTTCTTTTTTTTATTGTTGTTGAGACAGAGTTTCGCTCTGTTGCCCGGGCTAGAGTGCTGTGTCGTCAGCCTAGCTCACAGCAACCTCAAACTCCTGGGCTCAAGTGATCCTCCCGCCTCGGCCTCCCAGAGTGCTAGGATTACAGGCGTGAGCCACCACATCCAGCCTGGGCTTTCTTCTTTCATTTAGTGTCCTGACTCTCCCTCTATGTCTGGGTGTCCCTTCCATCACCTCCCACTTTTCCTTGGGAGGACTGACTGGAACGATTGGGGTGGTGGGGACCAATCATTAGACAATAACAACCTAAGTGTGACCCTGGCCGCTTAACAAAAAAAAATTTTTATGGTGCCTTTTCACAAAATGGAAACTCTTTGCAGATCACTTATGAAGGATTTTGATTAATTTCTGCCACATACTGTTCCTTGTGCTTTAATTTAGAAGATGTCTTGCCTATGGCCCAAGCTGAGTCCTCAGAGAACTTAGCTCCTTCATTGTGCACTGATTTTACAAGTTTAACTCTTAGAAAGTGACTATCTCCAACATCTTGGATCCTGTAGAGTGTTGAATGGTGGCCCCCAAGATAGGTCTACCTAGAACCTGTGAATACGACCGTATTTGGGGAAAGGTCTTTCCAGATATAATTAAGGTAAAAGGATCTTGAGATGATATCATCCTGGATTAGGATCGGCCCTAAATCCAATGACAAGTGCTCTTATAAGAGGAGAAGAGGGGAGTAGACGCAGAGGGGAGAAGGCTATGTGAGGGTGGAGGCAGGGATTGGAGCGATGCATCTGAAGCCAAAGAATGCCAGTGTTCACTAGGGCCCTCCAGAAGCTAGGAGAGGTGTGGAGTGTGGGAGAGTTCTCCCTCAGGGCCTCCAAAAGGAATCAATGCTGTGACACTTTGGTTTCAGATTTCTGGCCTGTAGAGCTGTGAGAGGATAAATTTCTGTTTGTGGTGATTTGCTGTAGCAGCCACAGGACACAAATTCAGGTCCCCGTATTGTAGCCACGGTGATAACAGGGGAGCAATAAGAATGCGACTTCCTTCGTGGTACCATATTATGGGCACCCAGAGGGGGTTCCATGCTAAAAAGAAAAGGTCATTTCTCCTACCTACTATCACAAATGCCCCCCAATCCACAACGAGACCATCTTGATGTATAGCCAACAGAATTGTGTGCACACGTGCACGGGCAAGAATGTTCATAGCAGCACAATCTGTAGTAGCCCTGAATGACTGTCGATGGTAGAATAATAAGTCCATTGTGGAACATCCACGCAATGGAGTGTGATACAGCACAGCTCAATGAACCACACCTGTGAAACAGCATGTGTGAATCTCACACATACAATGGTGTGTGAAAGAAGTCAGACCTGAAAGACTGCATATGGAATGAGTGCCTTTAGATAAAGTTCAAAAGCAGCAGAGTTGTTGATGGTGTCAGAAGTCAGGATCGTGGCTAGGGAAGGGGCACGTGGAAAGAAGGGAGAGGACAGGGGAGGGACTTCTGGGGGCACTGGCACTGCTTTATTTCTTGACCTGGGTGCTGGATACACTGGTGTTCACTTTGCAATAACTCCTTGAACTGTATGTGCATAATTTGTGCATTTTATACATATTATAATTTGAAATATAAAAGTTTAAAAAAATCCACCACTAGCAATTTCAGAAAAGCAGTACATATAAAAAAAGCGATAGTATAATTGTCATAGTTTGGGTTTTGGCAGCAGCAAGAGGCTGAGACAAAAGATTTTAGTGCAGCGGTAATCCGGAGATGTTCCCAGGAAGTACTGGTTGGGGAGTGGGGAAGAAAAGGGGCAGAGAAGGAAGCCAATAAAGAGTATTATGGGATGGGTTACCTCTGAAGGAAAATGGGTTCAAGCCCACTGGAGAATTCCGGCAGGTAGAAGCAAACGTACCCAGAGTCCCTGCTTCCCCAAGGCTCGAACAAGCTGAAGAACTTACCCTCTAACTCCCGTCTGCCAGGGCTGCTCCCAGTGGGTGGTGGTTGGGGTCGTTGCCTTCTGGCACCGGGCCTAAGGGGAAGTGCTCAGGTGGAAAGTCAAGGGGCTTGCAGGGGACTTCACGAGAGGAACAGGAATAGTGAGTGTAAGAGCAGGTGGGCAGGCCACCCACAGCTTCTGCTGCAGTAATCTGTCACATTAATACATCAAAGCAAAGGAGGTGTCAGAAGCAGAGGGGTCTTCATGGAGTTTAGAAAAAGAGGAGCCTAAAAGGCAACCTCTTCAGTGGCTCAGCAGAAATGTTCAGGGGAAGGGGTGACTTGGATGGCCGACGTGCTTAGTCTGATCTTGAACTCTTACCTTCAGAATGGCTAAATGAAAGGAAAAAAAAAAAAAACCAAACAAACTATCACAACACAAGCACAGTCCGTAGAGTTCAAAGCATCAAAACTTTAACAATGAAATGGTGAGAAAATAAGCATGGAAAATAAGCATGGCTGGGAGTTGTCACTGTAGATTGGGTTACATGGGTTACACTCTCTCATGTTCAAACATTCTAGAATGTGGGGGACATGGTGCGAAGTGTGTGGGATTCAGAGAGGAGTAAAGCAGTGTCTGCCCGAATGCGGTATATGTCTAATAGGGGAGGCAGAAAATGAGGCCATCACAATTCACTAAATCATTCTTTCATTCAACAAGTGTTTATCCAGCTTACTGTGCATGTTCAGAACACTTGACATACATCAGTGAACAAAATAGATGAGAAAATCTGCACTGTGGCCTTACACTCTGATGGGGGGGAGACGGACCATAAAAATAAACATCGTAAGTGAGTAATTTATAGAGCATGTTAGAAGCTGATAAATGCCCTAAGAATAGAGCGTGGGCTTGGTGGGACAGCAGGAGGTTGCATTTTTAAGTGGAGTGGTCAGATCAGGCCCCACTGACATCACCTCCCAATTGATAACTACTTGCAGTTTGGATCCTTGTCTGGGGGTACGATTCTAGGGGAAACCAGACTAAAAAAGTCTAATACACTTCTGTTCACAGAAAATGAACCCAAATAGAAACTTTGGGGGACCATAGCTGGCTTTTGGACACACTGTGTTTGAGACACTTGTGGGCCATCCAAGTCCAGGAGGTAGCTGGACATCTGGGACTACAGCAGCAGAAAGCAGTTTGGACTGGAGAGGTAGATTTGGGGGTGTCATGAAAAGAGCTGGCAAAGTCACCCAGCATGAGTCAGCCATGGGGAGAGGATGGAGCGTGCAGACAGTGGTGGACTGTGCAGAGGGAGGGGGTGGAGAGGCCCAGAGAGGCAGGAGGAGGCTAACAGTGAGTGGGGTCCTGGAAGTGGAGGGAGGAAGGGGCTCCAGGAGGAGGGAGAGGAGGTCAGAGCATTACATCCTCAAGGGGGCCAAGTGGGATGAAGAGCCTGGCCTCTCAGGTGTGGACCTTCAAAGTTCCTTGTGCCATCAGTGGAAATGGTCTCTGGCAGGGCCCGATGACAGCAAGCTGAGAAGTAGCTGGGTGGTGAGGAAGAGGCAGCAAGCAGAGAAGAGGCCTTTGGAAAACTTGGCTGTGACCTTGGGGTTGGGGAAGATCGGAGGGTGGGAGATTACTGCGTGTCCCTGTACCGAATGGAAAAAAGCCACCATGGGTGACAGGTGTGCAGAATATATTCAGAAGAAAGAGTATCTTAGTTCATTTGTTGCTGCTATAACAGAATACCATAAACTGGGTAATTTATACAGAATGGAAGTTTATTTGGCTCATGGCTCTGGAGGCTGGGAAGTCCAAGAGCACGGCGCTGACATCTGGTGAGGGCCTTCGTGCTGCGGCATCCCCTGGCAGAAGTCAGAGGGCAAGGAAGCACGCGAGACAGAGGGAAGAGGGGGCTGAACTCCCCAGGTAACTGACCCACTCCCTTGATGGTGGCATTAGTCCATTCATGAGAGCAGAGTCCTCATGGCTTAATCACAGCTTTAGGGCCCTACCTCTCGACACCGTTAAAATGACAACTAAATGTCAACATGAGTTTGGGAAGGGACAAACTTCAAACAATAGCAGAGAGTGAATGATGATGGGGAAAAGTTTTAAGGAAGAAGATGTGGAAATGGTGGAGGTGAAGGTGAGGTTTGTATTCCTTCAGCACATCAGTAGCCTTTTGACTTTTCAGATCCCTCACACGTGGTCAGGACTGTCATTGGCCCTTACAATAATAACAAGACAGCATCAAGGTCTCTGTTTTCCAGATGGGGAATCAGAGCACAGAGATGTTCTCTGCCTGGCCCAAGGTCACACAGAGAGTGGTGAGGCCAGGGGACACCCTGAGCATTGGCCACTGATCCCCCATCTTCTGAATTCTTTCCTGCACTTTCCAAATACACCTGAGACCACCAGATGCTGCCCAGACTCCCAGATGCTTCACAAATGCACACTCATGGCAGAGAGTGACTTCAGGTCACCGTATTTATTCAGGTTGACAAAATCAGACCGAGAGCCATGAGCTGGTGAGGAGGAGAGCTCATTTCTGAATATGTGATGGCAGGAAGGCTTTCCTAAGACCTGGCACACCTCGCCGGGGGGCATTCATTCATTCCACAGTGTTTACTGAGGCCCTCCTCGGTGCCAGGACTGCACCTGGACCAACTGGGGGTGGGGGGGTAGCGGGAGTGTGGGGTGCTAGAGGGTGTGCAGGTCTGTGAAGGGGTTTGCAGTGGGAGGCTGGGTGAGGCGGTGTTGGGTGCTCATTAAAAGCCAAGCAAGCCTGAGGCTGATGGGACATCCTTGCCATCCCAGAAGGGTGGAACTGGTGAGCACAAGGGTGAAAGCCCTGAGCTGGGAGCCTGGAGACCTGGGCTCCAGTCCTGGAGCTGCTGATGGCCTCTTGGACAAGTCCTAGGGCCTCTGCCAGGTTAAGATGTCTCTGAAGCTTCCCTTCCATCCCCATTCCTGCATGAGCAGCAGACAGTGTTGGCCTTGATGCTCTTCTGGGGTGGGGGCAAGGGACCTGTTGTAGCACTAGAGAGGTGGCCTGGGAGGGAAGGATGGCTGCAGTAATGGACCAAGCTAAGAGCCACTTACACAAAACTTCCACCCCAAACTGGTGGTGATGCCCACTGGTGCAATTCTCAAAGCCAGGTGAGGGCTCCTGCAATGGACACCCAAGGGTCACAGTCAATTCGGGATTCTCCAAACCTTCAGGGAGCTCTTGTTTCCAGGGGCCAATTCCATGCTCAGTTTTGAGCCAGGTTGAAGAAATAGTTTATGTTGTTGCTTTAGATATTCATACTTTTATGGACATTTTTTTTTTTTTAAAACATAGGGCTTGTTCTTTGGGGGCATATTAAAAATCAAGAAAACAAAATTAACCTAACATAAAATGTTTTACTGTAAACTCTTTTTGTCTGCTTGATTTCACAATTTGGGGAATGTGAATATTTTTGTTATCAGTGTATAACCACGCGTGGGCCTCACCTTAAACAAACATGGAAATTCAGATTGGAAATTAACATAAATTAGGGGTGATAGTTCATCTCATGAAATACTCCATCGCTAGGTAGTGAGCACCTCTCTAGGCCTAAAACATTTTATTTATAAAACCCCAAAGTTTTGTTTATGGTGAATATTGAGCACCATTGGAACTGCTGTTATCATTAATGTAACTGGAACAGGCAGGACCTGGTGACTTCTCTGTCTAATTCGGAGTCACATGGTAGTTACTAATCATCATAATGATTAACAGCCCCCCTGCAAGGGTCTCTCACTCTGTCACTGGCAGATGAGCTGTACCTGTTCAGCCCAAAGCCATCTCTGGCCCAGTCCCTGGAATCAGAGCTCACTGTTCTTAGGTGAGGCATTCCTCCTCTCTGAGCCTTCCATTCGAAAGTTCCAGATCCCAAATCCTACCAGCCCCAGAAAGATGCTTCTCTGAAAACAGCCTTTCAACCCACACCATAACCTCAATAATGGATAATGGGGCATCCTCACCACCATTTCCTCTGTCTTTGTTCCCGCCAGCCTTGAGCTGAGGACTTCAGTCCCCTTTCCCTTTCTCCAGGACACATGCACCTCCAGGAGGAGGAAAGTGGAAAAGAGCCTGGAGCACAGACCAGCACTCCTACCTGGACTCTTTTTTGTTTTTTTTTTATTGTGGTATCATAAAATATATATAACATACATTTTACCATCTTTAAGTGTACAATTCAATAACATTTAGTATATTCACCATGTTGTACAACCATCGGGATTATCCATTTCCAGAACTTTTTCATCATCCCCAACAAAAAATTTGTACCCACTAAACGCTACCTTCCTATTCCCCCTCCCCTCTGCCCCTGGCAACCACCATTCTACTTTCTGTCTCTATGAGTCCGTTGACTACTCCAGGTACCTCATTCATACCTCGACGGATATCTGGGCTGTTTCCACCTTTTGGCTATTGAGAGTGAGCAGTGCCCATTTTAAGAGCAAAATGTAAAGTCACCTCCGGTGACTAGTCTTCAGAATGACCAAAATTACACAATTCATATTCCATGCCTCATGCACATTCATATGTGTTTTATTCTTATCACAACAGGGGAGATGCCGGATAAAAGCAGCTCAACTCTGTTTATCTCACTTTTTGATGCACACACATTCTGTCTCTGCCTTCGGTTTACTAAGGAAGGAAGGGCTCACGGGACAAGGGCATCCTTTCTTTGGATGTCTTCATTTTCAGGGCAAGTGGGTGGCTAACACAGAGAAGTAACGTGGGTAAAAAGGCTATGGTAGGGTTCCTTGGTCATTTGTGCTTCTTAGAAATGTCATTGTCATCTTTCTGTGTTTGAAGCAAGCTCTGGTTTGAATGGCATGCTGGCCTCTTGAGGCTGTTAGCGCCTTGTTCACTCAGTCGCAGATGCCTGGATACGGAAAGTGAGCACAGCATTCCCGGGGACCCACGATGTGTGGAGTTCAGGCAGTGAACCTGAAGGCAGTGCCAGGTCAGGGGGTCATGGAAGCCACAAAGTGGTCACAGCTAGCTCCGAGTGTGGATGGGACAGCCCAGAGCAGAGGACACACACAATGCTCGTGGCCATTCTCCTTTGTCCCATGGGACTTCACTTATAAAACACAAATCCAAAGATGAAATTATTAAGAATTTCAAGATAGCTACAGCAGAGCATTAAACCAATGAAGTGTAGGGCCTTCTGAGTGGGACCTTGTGTGGCTGCCCAGGATGCATGTCCATGAAGCTGATCTAAAAAATGACCTTGGCTAAAGGAAAGGAGGCAGAGAAAAGGCAGGGGAAAGGCAAGAAAAACAGTGGCCAGAGGTTTACCCAGAGTGGCCCTCTTGAAGAACACCAAGTAGAAACAGCAAAAAGAAGCAGAAAGACCTACAAAATGAAGAAATGACAGCTCTGCCAACAGTTGGTAGCAGGAACGGAGGCAGAAGCGCTTCCAAAATTATATCGAACTAAACATCCATGGTCTCTAGGGCCATTCAGTGTGCTAGAGCCCTGCAAACCTCAAGGAACCCCGAGTGTATTGGAGCTTTGCACCAAGCCCAAGAAGGCTCAGGATGAATCCTCAGCCTCTTCAAGAGGATGTTAAGTTATATTGAGCACTTTGTGTTTTTAAAATGAGTAATATGTCTTAGAAAGTTTGCTTTCAAAGATATATATATAAAATATGTATATATTTTAAGTTCTGGTGTCTGGAGGGTTAAGCTTTACATTCTTGGAAAATCTGCTTTCATGGCATAGCACACAAACGAGATGCTGTGATAGCTTTGACAACCCGTGAAAATATTTCAAGTTCTAGGTAATTGCAGAGTTAAGCACTTGGAGGGCATGGGCTGTATCTTCTATTGCTGTGCAAGTGTCACTGGTGACACTTGGTTAAGGCAGTCATTAGATTATTGGTGAATTCTTATTGAAGGGCTGTGTGTGGGTAGGGCAGGGATTTGAAGTCCAGTGAACCTGGCTGGGTGGCCCTGCTAATTCTACTTACATTTAAGGCTGGTTTTGTCTAACAGCTCACATAAATATAAACTAGATATGAAAACATTAAGGAGTATAGAGCCTGAGCAAGAGTGAGACTCCATCTCTACAAAAAATATAAAATTTAGCTGGGCACGGTGGTGTGCACCTGTAGTCCCAGCTACTCGGGAGGCTGAAGTGGGAGGATCACTTGAGCCCAGGAGTTTGAGGTTGCTGTGAGCTATGATGAGGCCACTGCACTCTAGGTTGGGTAACAGAGCAAGACCCTGTGTTAAAAAAAAAAAAAAAAGTACGATTTGCTTTGTGTTTTTCCAAAAATTATCTGTAATGTAATATTTGTATTAAATATTTTACTCTTAAAATAATTGTTGAATGAATAAATGAATAAGTGTAAAGGGAGAGAGGAGATGGCAACTCTCAATGATTAGGGTCTCAGTTTCCTCCCTTTTAAGTGTTTTAAACTGCATGGTGTATTCTGACAAAATTCTATGACTTGATTAATATATATAAATTCCATTAATTTATATGCTTGATAAGAGGGAATCAGATATGTGTATGTCACATGGCAATCCATTTACTACCAGATATTCAACTGGACGGTGTTTAAAAACAGACGAGCAAATGACAACTGGATAATCAGAAGATGACACATTCATCCATGGAACCAGGAATACTAAATGCCTACAGGTGCCAACATGCTACGCACAGTGTGAGTTAAAGTAGAAGCTGTCATCCCTAATCAACCTCAAGTTATTAATTTGGAGATACCCAAGTAAGTGACAAAGGTTGGGTAGATTTCTGTAGGTCAGAAACTTCTAGGTCCCTTTTTATTTGCAGCACTGTTGCTGGTTTATTTACAAGTTGGAGAGAAGAAGGTCATGGTCCCTGGGAAACACAACTTCCTTTTTGGTAACGGTGGGCCCTATTCAGGGTTCCTCAGATGGGGCCCCAATGGGAGTGACGGACCCCTGGGAGGACAGAGAGCCTCCAGGTGGGTAGTGGGGCTGAGCCAGCCTGTTGGAGGAAGTCCAGGCCGCTGGCCCAGCCACTGGGTTTTCTTTGGCAGAAGGAGGTCCAGCCTCTTTGTGTGGTGGCTGCCGAGCAGGCCAGGCGCAGTGAGCTCACGGCGTTCCATGGGTCCTGGCGCTGGAGACTGGGGCAGAGGGAGGTGGATGGCTGGGGCAGCTCTGATGGCTCCAGGTTTGTGGCAGGCAGGGCGCCAGGCCAAAGGAGACAGGAAATATTCTGGGCTTTCAGACATTGTGTCATATGATTGTTTATTTGGGAAGAGGAAGCCACCCAGGGAGCGCTGGTGCCCATCACCACCCCCTGAGAGTGAAACCCAGTGGGTGCACCCTCCTCACTCACACATGTCACACACAGGAGCACGGCCCCACATCCCCCCACCACCTACATCCCGTGCACGCCGGTGAGGTGAGCTTGCCACGTTCAAAGAGGAGCAACAGAACTCCAGGCCCTGTCACCTACAATCCCACCTGTGGTGCTGCAAGTGGGGGGAGGTGCAGCTCTCCAATCACTCTTGGGCAAGTTGCTGCCTCTGGGAACCTCAGTTTCCCCATCTGTAAAATGAAGAAAGGAAAACGTCTTTGACCTTCCACCGAGAAAACAGATGGAGAAGAGCTGTAAAGGTCAGAGCAACAGCTGTATCCACGTGATGAATATTTTCTGTTCTCCTAACAACCCAGGCTTGAGAGTTCCAGAGTCACCGCAGAGTCCCTCCTTCCCCTCCGTGCTGCCATCTACCCTCACGCTGCCCACGGTGTCACCAGTGGAAGCGATGGCTCTGGTCGGATACTTCCTCCTACCAAACCCCTCAGACCCCTCCTTGCCTGCAGAGTGAAACTCTCATTTCAAATTCCTCTCTGGTCCGAATTCTCCTCCCTTTCCAGTCCTGCCTCCTATTTCCCCAAATTAGTCTCCTAGGCTACAGCCACACTAGCTTGTTATTTCTTGAGCTAACTTTGCACATTCTTACCTCTGTGCATTTGTCTGTTCTTTTCCTTTATTTTGGGATGGGCTTCCCCAACCCCCCCAGACATCTATCCAACTATTTGGAAAAAACAGTAGAATAAGTTCCTTACCGCAAGCCATACTCTACATAAATTCTGGATTGATTCCAGATTTAAATGTGGAAAAACAAATGAAACCATAAACATATTGGAAAAAAATATGTGTATTTATATACTTTGCATCCAGGAAGGTGTCTCTAACATAACACCAGTCATACAGTGGATGACATCTCAATGAAGCTTGAAGAGATCAATAATTCAACCAAGCAAAGTTTAAACTTGTGTACATCAAAAGGAGTCTTAATGGAAGTGCATGGGAAAGGGTTTAGGAGCCAGTCAACAAATTGTTAAAAGTGGTTATATATGAGGAGAAGAGGAAAATTCTTGTATTTTGTGGGTGTGAAGAGGAATTTAATTTTTTAAATCTAATATACTTATGTATTATTAGACATTTATAGAGAAAACACATTGCTTGTATAATTTAGACTATTAAAGATATTAATAAAACAAAATTTAAAAGCTAATGGCAAAGTGGTAAAAATATTTTTAACATATGTGACAGCCAAAGGGTTAATATCCTCCTATGTAAACAGCTCCTACAAGTAAGTAAGAAAAAAGATGAACAATCCATTAGAAAGTGGGCAAAGGACACAAGCAGGCAATTACAGAAAAAGAATTATTAATAGCCAGAAAGCGTATGAAAAACTATCAGCCTCATTAATAATTTTAAAATGTAAATTAAAATAAGTGTGGCAAAGGCATATGCCAATGTTTGGCCATCACCCACACCCTTAGTAGACTATATCATGAGTCAGGTAGTCCTCCAGGAGTGGCAGAAGCTATTTCCTCTGATGGTGTTTTGTTTTGTTTTGTTTTTGAGACAGGGTCTCGCTGTTTCCCTGCCTGGAGTGCAGTGTCGCTATCGTAGCTCACTGTGACCTCAAACTCCTGGGCTCAAGTGATCCTCTCACCTCAACCTCCTGAGTAGCTAAGACTACAGGCATGTGCCACCATACCCAGCTAATTTTTCTTATTTTTTGTAGAGACTGGGTCTCGCTATGTTGCCCAGGCTGGTCTCGAACTCCTGGTCCAAAGTGATCCTCCTAGCTCAGCCTCCCAAAGTGCTGGGATTACAGGCGTGAGCCACTGTGCTCTGTCTCCTTTGATGGTTTTTGAGACTATTGTTCCACAGTGCTTACGGGTCTTTCTCATCAATGTCCTTTTTTACCTCCAACTGATGTGGGGATGTCATGTCTTTCCAGGTTGGTCTTATACCCTGCTGGACCAAGGATGGACATTCCTTCTCACTCCACCCAGGGGCCTCTTGCCCACGCTCCCCACTGGTGGTGGTCTGTAGAAAGCAGGATGTATTAGTTTCCTAGGGCTGCTATACCACAAACTTGGTGTCTTAAAACAATAGAACTTTATTCTCTCACAGTTCTGGAGGCCAAAAGTTTAAAATCAAGGTGACAGCAGGGCTGATTCCTTCTGCAGGCCCTGAGTGGCAGGCTGTTCTATGCTTCTCTCCTAGCTTTTGGTGGTTGCCAGCAGTCCTTGGTGTTCCTTGGCTTGAAGATGCATTACTTGAATTTCTGCCTGTCTTCATGTGGCCACCTTTCCTGTGTGCCTCTGTGTCTCCAAATTC
Source organism: Cheirogaleus medius (assembly GCA_008086735.1). NCBI lineage: Eukaryota > Metazoa > Chordata > Mammalia > Primates > Cheirogaleidae > Cheirogaleus > Cheirogaleus medius. The sequence continues at coordinate 32,624,380 of VBSM01003157.1, read as the reverse complement.
CCCTTTCCTTATACGGATACCACTCACTAGATTTAGGGCTCACTCTGATCCAGCATGACTTTATCTTAACTTGACACATCTATCAATATAAAGACCAAATAAATATTTCCAAATAAGGCTACATTCACAGGTTCTAAGTGGGCATGAATTTTGGGGGGAGACAACATTCAACTCAATACATAGGGCTGTGGTCAACACAGAAAGAGCTCACATGCTAAAAATGCAGTGAGTATAGCCCAAAGAGTTTAAGAGAACACATGGATGGAAAATGTGTTGTTTTATGTTTATTCTCCATAATTACAAATGGTAAATTTAACATGACCAGAAGCTGGATGATTCAGAAGCTGAATGATTGCTGACATTTCCCTGCACACACCCCAGTCAAGATTTGCATTTGAGGTCCTCACCAGCAAAGCATAGTAACCTTTGAGAGAGTTGCCGGAAGCCAGTCTTCATGGGCTGTTGGATGTATGCTGTGGCATCGTGAGTGAAGGGCAGTTGGGGGCTGCAGAGACAAGCAGAGCTCTATTGTTTCCATACAAACAGGTACGGAGGAAATGTGGCATTATGAGTAATAACAGTGATGCTACCTTTTCCCAAGGTGGGAGATATGAAATGAACTACAAATGGCACATTGGGCAATAGAGAACAAGAACAAAATGAAAAAATGGATTCGAGATTGGAATAAGAACAGAGGGTACCTGGACACTATGAAGAATCTTCACTACAAATTTACATTATGAAATATACAAATACTTCTCTGCCCATTATTCTAAATCTTCATGGTTAAATCATTACACTTCACATGGGCCATGACTTTTGTAATGCATTTTAAAATCAAATTGTTTACATAGTCAGGCACTCCGCAACAGATATTTGCCTGGTGTCCTGCACACCCTGAATGAAAGCAGTGTTCTTCTCCTTCCGCACAGCAGGTGAGGGCTCTCTGTTGAAAGTTTAATCATATCCTCATAATTGCACAGCTCTGACCTGGAGCTTGGCTGACTATGGGCAATACCGTGGGTCTGTAGCTCAGTGATTCTCATTCCACATTCTCATGGGGGGGAGCAGGGTGGGGAAGTGAAAGAGTATAAACTGTGGGGGAAGAAGATGAAAGAAAAGAACTAACAGTATGGCATTTTGTAAAATTTGAGATAATTAGCAAATTGTTTCTCTGATCCTCATAGATTTAGACCAAATCATCTCTGGGAACTTTCCGTGGAAGGTGTGTGATGAAGTATACATGTGTACACACTTGGTTCAACAATTACTCGTTGCAGAATTGGAAGAATACATACACCCCTGCAAAGCACACTGCTGGGGAGATCTTGAAGGGAGCTGGACTTACCTGCAGACTTCACCTGCCCTGGCTGGCTTGGCTGTTCGGCCACATTCAGGATGCTAATGGTCATCATTGAACAATCCTGGTGACCAGGCAACTACCCCAGAGTGCTGCTTTAGGTGGTTTGACTGAATGAGGCTTGGGAAATACATGTTTGAAGAGGAAAGGGGAGAAGATCCTAGGAAAACTCCTTCCCTGAGGTTAGGATTTGGTTCTTCTGTGGGGAGTTACATCAAAGGGTAGACACTGAGTGTGGGTCAAGAAGGAGCCAGGTTAGAAACAGGAGTGTACCATCAAGGGACCCATTATGGAGGGCTGAACCCATGGTTGCTTCTCCCTGGAATATGGGGGAAGTCATATCTCATGCAGAGCTTTAAGTTGTCCAATATTACATTCTAATTCCCTTGAGCTACTCCATCCCTTTATTAAATCTGTTACCAAGTATAGCCTTTGCAGGTCCTGGTGTGGCAAACAGAAGAACAGGTGCATCTGAGGGACATACCCCCGCCTAGCTTCTTCATGGGGTCTGTTGCGGTGTAGCATTCTCTAGAGGGAGATGGTAACTGGAGTCTGGGGTGAGGGGCAATAACATAAGGTGGGTTATGGCCATGCTGGGAGCAGCAGGAGGCGTACAGGGCACGGAGGAAGAACTTCAGGAGGAACAGAAAGTAGAACTTCCATATCCTTGGTATTTTCTAGGGGAAGCTAGCCCCTGGGAGGGAATGGTGGTTGTATGCTTGGATTACACATGTGTATTAAAAAAAATCAATGATTAATACTGGTTATAGCTGGTACGTGATTACAAGTGGGTTTTAATTTTTTCTATATATTTATATATTTTGGCTCTGCTAAAGAAAAGAATTATTCTGACACTTGTTAAAATGGCAGGGAAGACTTTATTCAAAACTGTGGCCATGGGGGTATGACAATAGGGGACAGAGATCAGGCTCAAAAAGGACAAGTGGGGATTTATAGCCAAGGAATAGAGTAAGGGGGCTGGTGGATGGAAAATTACCAAGAGACAACATCAAGGATAGGTAGATTGTTGCTAGACTGACCTAACAGGATTCTTGCTAGAGTCAGGCCAGTGTGATCAGATATCAAGGGTGGGGGATGAGGAATTTGATCAGATATCGAGGGTGATCAGATATCAAGTGTGGGGGGATTCTCACTAAACTGACTTAGCAGGATTCTTGCTACAACTGGACTAGGCAAGCTGAAGAGAGGGCTCAAGGGTGAGAGCCCAGTGGAAAGAGGGCTCGAAGGAGCCTGTCTTAAGTTTGGCCAAAGAGTCTTTGCCACCCCACATGGGTCATTAAAATCAGAAACAAAAAATGATAAAATAAAAAATACCCTCCCAAGAGCTAGGACAACTGAATGCAATACATAATCCTGGATTGGATCTTACTAGAATTTATTTATTTTTCATTTTTGCCACTAGTGAGACAGTAGGTGGAATCTAAATATGGTTTAGATCAGATAATGCTGTTGTATTGATGGTTACATTCTGATTTCGATTATTATGTAAGAATGTCCTTGCTGTTGGAAAACACTGATGAAGAATTTATCGGTAAAGGCTCATCCTCATGTCTTCAGCTTACTCTCAACCAACTTAGGAAAAAATGATACATATAGAGAGAGACAGCAGGATGATGCAAACATGGGTGAGTGTTAGCATTTGGAGAATCTGGGCGAAAATAGGTGGGAATTCTTTATACTATCTTTGTAACTTTTCTGTAAATCTGAAATTATTTCAAAGTGGAAATTAGAAAAATACTAACAACAACAACAACAACAACAAAAACAAACCATGCAAACTTAAGGAACTCAGTCAAGTGCCACCTTTTCCAGGAGGTGCCTCTTAGTGTAGATTGCACTTTACCCAACCTGCCTTATGGTAGGGAACACAGAGCATGGTTTCCTTGCAATTCTCTTCAGCCTGGAATCCTCAAATCCTCTTCTCTCTTTCTCCTCTAGAGGACGCACCACGGGGTAGGATGTCATGAACTTCTGAACTCACCAAACTGGATCCAAATGCTGCCTTTGCCACTATCCAGCCCTGAGACCTTGGTCAATACCACTTCTACTGATATCAGATTTCTCATCTATATAATGGGTACAACAAGATGTATTGCACACAGTTGTCCTGAGGAACATATAGCAATGCATGTCATGAGATTCTAGAAGGAGCTCTGTAAATATCAATCCATCCCTTTTCCCCTTTTCTTGAATCATCCTCTCAACATCCTTGGGAAATAGGTAGAAATTTGAACCCAATGCTCAGATAGTTTCTTTAAAATTTATTACAATGACTAATATTGACAATTTACAATGTGCTCCACCGTGCTTGATATGCAGTAGCCCCTCAATGAATGTTGTTCATGGGGCAACAGGTGCCACCTTTTCTCACCTGACCATTCCAGCATCCCTATGGAGAAGGGGCCCCATTATTATCCCCCTTTTATAGATTTGGAAATGGGGGCACTAAAGGGTTGAATGACATGCTTTTTTACTAGGTTATGTGGCTGATAAGTGGTAGAGTCTGGCAGTGAACTCTATTAATTATGGCAAAGTAAAGTCTACCATTGTGCTTATATATCAACAAGTAAATTGCAAATGAATATTATAACATTCCCTGAATCTCCGTCCTTACATGTAATCACACTTACTCCAAAATTCTAAAATGACTTTTTGCTCATTCAGTTTGTCAATCTTTTAATGAGCATCTATTAGGTGCCAAGCATGTGTTAGGCATTCGGGATGCCAAGGTGGGTAAGGAGCTCCAAGTCATAGGAGGAAGAAAACAATTGAACAAAAATTGTAAACACAGTGTGATAGATACTTAAAAAATATGCAGACATTCTCATCTTGCTTGCTTTTAAGTTTATAAAAGTTTTGCCTGTGGTGATTAGATTCAGGAACCCTGAGGCTTAGTGTCCAGGAGATAGCTCATGACATATAAAGCCATGCAGTGACCTACAAGCATCTACTCTGAGCCAGACGAGGGAGGGGAAACTTTCCAATTTAGAGCTAGTTCTATTTTAGTGCCCACATCCTTCTCTTCTCAAACAAAATGTCCTTTCCAAGGATGTAGCTGCCCCCCCCCAACTACATTCCTATCCCCTGCAGAAGTCTTGGCATTTCCAGGGCTCAGATTCTTCAGGTACTCTCTAAATGCAGCCCCATGGCTGACATGGGACACAGCCAGTCTCAGGGCTTGGAAGCTTGGCTACATCAGCCGAGTCAGCAGTGCTCTGAATTGCTGAAGACCCTTTAATGAGAGGAAGCAAGACAGGCAACCTAATTTAACAGGGAGACAGACAGTCTAATTTGGGAAGGCAGTGGCTCCCAGGGCTGCTTAAAGTTAAGGGATATTATTTTGCCACTCTGGAAGCTCTAGCAACTTGGAAACCTGACATCCTGAGTCTGAAAACCCCTTAGTTTCCACGACAGACTTCCCTAGACTTACATGAGCCTTTTTGAATAGTTTGGATAAGGCGGTTGTCCAAACTGTTGAATTAGTGACATTTACTTAATAGGAAAAGCCAGGCCTCTCTGGCAAATTAAACACGACATAATTATACACAAACCCTATGTTCCAGATCCCTCTTTCATGTTCGCACCTAGTTTTCCACTGTTACATCCCATTCCAGGGCACATTTTCCCTTGTTTTCACTACTCCCAATGTAGTGTCTTGCAATGTGCATTTATTACACAAATGAATGAAATGATTTAAAAAAAATGCCAACGAGCAATACTAGGAAGAAAGAAGTACCAAACAAAAGGTGCACAAATTTATTTTTGTGAATTCTGTAAAGGATGTCATCTAGTATCTTCAGCATTACAAGCCCCTACTCTGACCGCCGCAGCTCCTTCTGCCTTTCATTAGTCGGTGGCTAGAATCGGGACCAGGAGACCGGGATTTGCCCTCTCGCTTCTCCCCGGCGCACGCGTGGCGCAGATAAGCGCAGCTCCTAGGGAGTTTGATGACTGCAAACTTTCTTGCGTCTCAGGGAGGAGCCCCGGAGAGGACCGCTGACATGTCGCACGAGGGAGGGCAAGGGTCTTTATGTCTACTTGGAGCGCAGAGGAGTGGATTGCAACAAGGTAGGGGGCAAAGCCAGCTCGAGTGTGCCCTGGCCCGCTGGTGGCCCGTACGTCTGCCCGAGCGTCGCCTCGCCCGCTGCCGCTCCCGCCGTCTCAGTCGGGCGGTGCCTCCTCCTCTGCCCTCGATCGGCTCTTCTGGGGCGTCCGTCACCTCTCCGCGCGCTGCGCCCACAGAGACCCGGGAGCCCCCCTACGGCATTCGTGGGGACGGGGCTTGGCGGGACGGGGCGGAGCCGAGCGCTCCCCGGGCCCGCCCCCTGGCTGCGGAGCGCCGCGATTGGACGCTTCGGAAGGCCGCCTTCAGGCAGTGCTGGGGAGTGACCCGCGGCAGTTCTCCGCGCGCGGGGTTCGCAGTCCCGGGGGCTGCGG
>VBSM01003157.1:32592222-32608846 GCA_008086735.1 Cheirogaleus medius | reverse complement strand
CAAGCAGGGGGCAAAGTCCTAGTTATTGTCCTTGCCAGCCTTTGGAAAATAGGGAAGTGTGTGCTTGCCTTTGTCTATACCTGGAGTCCTTGGCTGTTTTTCTAAACTGTTTTACAAGGGGTAGAGTGGACAGGGATGGAGAGAAAAATTGTAAAAGAGAATTATTTGATAAAACAATATTTTTGCTTGCATGATCGAAAACGAAATCATGCTATGTTCTCCCTCCGTGGCTTTGCTAGGTATTTCTTATGACAGATTTTGATGCACCAGAGTCAGCCGCCTCACTGAGAGTCACCTATTTGCAGAAGTCATTAAAAAGCATTGTTTAACTAAAGGCTTTTTTTCTTTTCCTTCCTTACAATTTTTAAGACCCTGCATTTGTACAGATCTGACTCAGCAACATTCTATTTTGGGAATTTGGTACCTCGTCTCAGATTCTGGACTGCGGTTCCCTAATTTTCTGCTCTTTGCTCAGAAATGGCTATTAACTAGATGTTTGCTCCAGGTCTGAAGTAGTCTCACCGCAGAAGGACACATCTTTGCACGAGGACTCTGCCTGGAGTCACTGAGTACCTGGTGACTGAGTTCTCCTTCCTGCTTGCCTCCTGGACAAACTAACATTTTCACCATTATAAATTGTTACATTCGCTGGGAAAGTAGCCATTTGCCAGGGTGGTAAAGGATTTGCATAGAACACACACGTGCACACTCACCCACGTTCCTACACACCACTGCCACCCCCTCTGCCACACACACACACACATATACATTCTCTCTCTCCATAAATGGGATTGTGGTTGGAAAGCACCCAACACAGTGGCTGTCACAGAGCCCAGAACTCAATAAATATTATTGACTATGACTAATATTATAATTATCACGCTCAGAAGGACAAGGTAACCCCCAAACCCTTTGTTGTCACGCTCGAGAATCAGAAAGCTCTCATCCTTAGCTTGGTGACCCTTTCTGTTGCTTTTTTATACTCTATGCTTCATACACGCACAGCACATTAAGAGTCAGTTCATTCCTGGGATGTGTGCAAAATTCCAATTCCTGTCAGGAGAATTTATGTGTGGTTTTAGAGGGGATAATCGACCAGTTAGTATGTGCGCGCTGATTTTATACACATACGCGTCGCCGTTTACAGCACACATTATAACATCTTCAGTCTCTGCCAAGAATGTGTATTTCTTAGCCCCGTGCATTTGCATATTATGGGTTCATAATTTCAAATAGCTGTAAAGATCTCTACAGAAAAATGTAGTCACTGTACTCTGATGTTCTAAATCTCAATATTGTAGTAGAACCTGGCTAATTTTTGCCCCTGCTAATGTACCAGCCTTATAATTTTTACACACATACGTGCACGCGTACACACACACACACACACACACACACAAATCTCTGACTTTATCCTACTTCTAAGCAAAGATTTAATAGCTGGGAGCTGAGTTACGCTGCCTACTCCCCAGACTTCATTACCTTTCCAAATATGTCATATAAGTGGCACAATGTACTATGGTCTTAGTACAGATGGTTAAAAAGAAAAGATTTGTCAAAATAAATGAACCTACTGCATCTGATCTTTCCCAGGTTCGGATCCCTCATCCCCTGCACCCTAGATTGAGTCATTTCCTGAGCCTCTGGCTCAGCTGAACTCTGTGACCAGACAGAGAGCTCTTCAGAAATTGTTTTTGCAAGCTAGCACCACCAGAACATCCAGCCACCCACACGCCACCCTCTAATCAATCATTAGAGAATTTGCCATTGGCAGCTCGAGTTGACCAAACAAAATAGAGCAGCAGGAAGAAAAGAAACTTCTGAGACATTTTTAAGGTCTTGCAGGTACAACACACCTGAATTTAAAAAAAAAAAAAAAGGTCACATGGAGGTTTTCTCTTTGAAGTTCAGGAAAAAAAATGAATGCCAGGTTGAAGTCTATTCTAACCCATTTTGGTGTAGGGAGAATTATGTAGCTGAACCATGGAAGTTTTCGAGCGTGGTGGCTGAGATGGAAATACTGTAGCATCCTCCGATGCATGGGTACCTTGGGGTCCCTGGGGCGGGAGAAAGGCTGGGACTGGGAAGGGGTGCCAGTGGCATCTTCATTGTGTCGTCTGCTTCATTCTTCTGATGCCCAATCAGAAAGTAAATGTTGCAAAGAGCGTCCTGAATATTGGGAACTTTATCCCTTTCTAGGTGTCTGGAAAGGTTCCTGCTTCCTGAAAGCAAAGGAACATCATTTTCCAGCAGGTGAAGGGGTGGCCATTCTTCACGCCCCAGCCTGACACTGCCGACCTCGGGTTGGTCATGATCATCTTGATGCCTTTCAGATTCTGCCCTTTGTGGCTTATTTTCAATTAGGGGGATTTGCTGTAGTCCTCCGTGTGTGTGTGTGTGTGTGTGTGTGTGTGTTTGTGTATATATGTGTGTGTGTGTGTTTGTGTGATCATTTTGAAGGTGTCCTGACCAAAACTGCTTTTAGTTTTGATTCAGAGCTTATTCAGAGAAGAATAAAATGAAATCTCTTTACATTTAAAAAGCTCTTTTAACATTTTTAACAGGTTTATTAAAGTCTAGTTTACATGCCATAAAGTTCACTTTGTTTTAGGTGTACAATTCAGTGATTAACTTTTTATATATAGAGAGAAAGAGTTAGGGAAAGAAGGTATTAGTGAGGCAGCCACTGCAGAGAGAGGAAGGAAAGGGAAAGTGATCCCTTTGTTCCAAGCCTGTGCAGGTGTGTTCTCTCCTATCACCTTCCTTCGGGAGGGAGCCAGGGGGCCAGGGAGTGTGCTGGTTGGACCAGGGCCCCTCCCTGGCAGGTGGGGCTCTTCAGGGCTTGGACAATGACAGTTCCTCCCTGGTCATTAAGAGTTCACAGATGCCAAGGTATTGTCACATCAAAAGCATATTCATGAGCACATTTGGCCCAAACCGTTTCCGGTTCTCACTGACTGGCAGTGCTGAAGCGGATTTCTGAGCCAGTTCTGGCCAGTTCTCCTATATTCACACAACCAGATATTGTCCCTGGAGCTGAAGTAAGTGGTCTAGGCACACTCCCTGGTGAGCAGTAGAGCTGAGACCGGCAGCCGATCTCCTGGCTTTCCTAGCCGTTTTGTTGCAGTGCCCTGCCGGGGTGGCTTCACGTGGGCAGGGGAAGCAGGCAGAAAGGTAATGCAGAGTTACCAGTGACACATTCGTCTCTTTTCTAGGGTTCTTGTGTACCTAGGAAGAGCTATTTCTCACGACTTAAAGCACTCTCGGTAAGGACATTGTGCTATCCCAGTCTGATTTCTTTTTGGGGGGAGGAGTGTTTCCAGTAAAAACAAGAAAGCTCGCTAGACAAATTTTAAAAGAGCTGTAACACTCCCAGCCTGATTTTTAAGAAGTCCTCATCATCTAGCGACCCAAAAGGAGCAGAGCTCAAGTGGAGAACTTCCTAACTTAACGCCTTTATTCGAAAAGCAGCAATCGTTTGATTATACCTAATAATTCCAAGCAAGAAATTAGGCCAAACAGAGAAACACAGCCACAACTTGCACTTGGACTTCTGTACAGAAACACTATTTTAAATCCTGGTTGCATTCTGTTGGGCTGTGTGTGTGTGTGTGTGTGTTGAAAGAAAGTTCTGAAAAAGCTGTATTTTGGGATTAAAAAAAGGGCATTTCATCATTAAGGATTCAAAGCTTTAAAAGAAAAGTTAGTGAAGGAACCAATTGTATGTAGATGCAAGTACTTATTAGACATCCCATGTCTGGTGGGAAGAGAAGATCTTATGCTTTGAAAGGGGAACAGTCCTTCCCTCTGATTCAGGAGACTGTCACAGGGAATTCACCCTGCTGGGATCCTTGCTTAGAAGGCCTTTCCTTTCAGCCTTTGCCAGCTGGAGTGGAGCAGAAAGCCAGCTCGTGGGGCAGAAAGCCAAGCTCTCCCGAGTGCTGGGCGCCAGAGAGGGAAGAAGTAGGTAGGCGGCAGACCCCAAATGGAGGAGCAAAGTCTTAACAGCAAAACAATGGCAGTTAGAGCTGGGACAATTGAAGGGCTGTAAGGGTTTTAACACCTAAAGGAGATACCTAGAAGTCTTAAAGCTTTCGTGGAGCCTCTACAAACTGGATGAGCCAAGAAGACAGGAGTGTCTTAGACAGTGGTTCTCTAAATGGGGGCCCTAGACCACAACATCAGCATCTCCTGGGAACCCGTGAGAGAGGCACATCACTGGGCCCTACTCCACCCGGACCACCTGAATCAGGAACTCCACGGGTGGGCCCAGCGATCGGAAGTTTAACAAGCCTTCTAGAAGGTTCTGACAAACTCTCCAGTTTAAGAAGCACAGCTGTAGAAAGCAGGAGGGTTAAGTTAAGCAGTGATTGTTGGCAGCTGAGGACCAGAATATGGATTCTGTATTATTTTTGTGAACATGGTAATTCTTGTTAATTTAATAAAGAGTTCTATTTTTCTCTAGAAAATATAGTTGGCTGACTTGCATATCAAAAATCCAAATGAAATACACTCAGAAATTGCGTAAAAGAGATCTTGAGAGGCAGGTAGACTGGGCCTTCCATCCTGGCTCTGCCGCTGGGCCATGGCAAGTCGAGCATGTTCCTTCAGACCGCTGGGCCTCGTGTTTCCTGTTGGGTAAAATCGTGGAGAGTAAAGGACACTGAGAGACGTCATCTAGTGGAGTCTAGCTCGGGGCTTCCGCCCGCTAGGCCCGTAGTGAGAGGACTTCCCTTCGCTGGGCTGGCTCGGTGCTGGGGACGCTGCCGTCACGTGGTGGCCGCCACCCAGGAGCCATCGTTTCGCTTCTCTGGAATTGAGCTCGAGCACTGGAAGGGATTTTGAGGCTCTATTTCAGCCACTTCATTTTGTAGACGAGGAAATGGAAACTTGGAGGGTTTAAGCCACACAGCTAGTCATTAGCAGGAGGAGGGTCGGAGCCCAGGTCCGCTGCGGCCTGGCCCCGTGGCTCTCTGGCCCATGCCATTGTCCTGACACGCTTGGCCCCGTAGCCCAGGAAGGAGAACGCAAGGGCCCCTTTCGAGAGCCAGAGACAGGGTCAGTTGCCAGTTGCAAAGGCCTGGGGCAGAAGAGACTGGGACCCAGCCATTGTCCAGCCCTACTGGCTGCCACTCCGCCTTGCCTCTCAGTGTCTCCGGAGGGATTAGCAAGCGGTCTCTTTTGGAGACAGGCACGTGGTTGGCAGAACCATGGCCCGCTGCGGCTGGGACCATACCCTGGCGGCGGGGGACAGCGTCTCATTCTCCCAGTGGGGAAGCAGAGCCTCATGGTGAGGCAGGCCCCGGGCGAGGTTGGAATTGACTCTCCATGTGAAGCTGTTGGAAGGATTGGAAGGTTGTGCTGGAAGGTGAGGGCTATGATGTGATTACAATTTTTAAACAGTCACCAGCAGTTATGGAAAACTGAGCTCAAAGTGTTACCTCTTGGGACTGCGACTGGGCAGGGTAGTGGGAGGGGCTTTTTCTTTGCATTTTATTTACACTCTTTGATGCTGTTTGAGTTTTTTGCATATGTCTTGCTTTCGTGATGTGTGTGTATTAAAGAATTAATTTTAAAAAATGACGCTCTTTTCTAGACCAAGGAAATAAGTTCTGTGGAGAAAAATATGTAGTACTTTGGAAAGATGATCAAAATAAATTACTAAGCAAAGGACACATTTTTGGCATGATTCCATTTTGATAAAAATGTATCTATGTGGATCAAAAGTCTAGGACAATGAATATTAAAATATGAATAAAATTAAAATGTCCCTGTTTTAGCCTATCTGTATTTCCTGTTTTTTTTCTTATGTAAACATATATTACTTTTGTAGTTAGACAAAAATAATTGTTGATTTTAATTAAAGCAGAAAAGCAGCACAGGTGCCTTTGGACAACCAGCAGCCTCTCCTTCATTAAGGGCTTCCACCCCAGTCCCTGTCCCTTCACGTGGACGGTCATAGTTTCATCTAACACCAGTGATGGCACCTTTGACTACACTAAACATGTTTTTCTGTTGGAAATCCTCTGACTCCAGCTCCATAAGTATAGAGCGTCTCCCGGTGGGGAGAAGGGGGTCTAGAGAAATCTGCAAGTAGGTAATTCAGAGAGCATTTGTTCATTCATTGAGTCATTCAGAAATATGCGTTAAGTGCTTCTGTGTGCCAGGCACTGTGCTGGGCTCTTCACACTCACTAGTGCATTATGGTGCTTGGCTCTTACTTTCCCTTTGAGCTTCCTCCTCCTCAGTATTGATCCAATTCTTCAATTTTTATCAGGGGAGAGCCTCACTGCACAGGAATGTGGCTTCAGTTGGCCTCTTCAGTAACAAGTAGGCTGACGTGGCCTGGATGGAGGGTGAGGCTGTGAGTCCCCCCCTCCCCCGGGGAACACCCAAGGGAAATCCTGCCCATCATGGTCGTGTATTGATGGTTTCCCGTGCCAGGCACTGAGCGAAGTGCTTACATACATTTTTAATCTCTACAACAATCCTTTAAGGGCAAGAAATCCAAGAGTCATGGAAGTGAGGGGCCTGGCTCTGGATCATACATCTAGGAAGTAGCAGAGTCAGGAATCGACTTCACATGTTCCTGTCTGTCTCTGACACCTGCTGTCTTCACCCTGTTCTATGACCCCATCTGCAGGGTGGTGCAGACCCTCAGGTGCTCACAGGGCCCACGGGCAGGCCCAGCAGATGCACACATGCACAGTTAAATGTCTCTGAACATCACCGTGAATAAATGACAGAATGTGGTTTGCAGCCTATGAAGTTACCTGCTACTCCCAGCCTGAAGCCTCCTCATCAGTTCGGACTGCAGGGCAGTTATTTAGAAAGTGTGATGACTCAGGGTTGGGCTGAGGTGGGACTCAGTCCCAATAAAGACTGGGGGGTAGGGGGGAAGGCCAAATTAATCCTGTAAACAAGATGAGAGAGTGAAACATTTGAATGCTTAAGAAGAGCATCGTTTTTAAGTACTGATACACACTTCTGCAGAATCCTTTTGCCCCTGCTTGTTGCATGTCAGTCATGTCCCAGTTACTTCCATGTAAGATGGGCTGAGTTGCACAAATGTCTCTCTTCCAGCCCCAACTTCTATGGTACTAGTATTTGTCAGTTTAAATGAACTAAGTTTAAATGATTTCAAAATCAGTTTGCTAAAGCCAACTTCTCTCATGGATTTCCCAGTGTAAAAAAGAAAGCAAAAATGAGCACTGCTGTATTTTAAAAATACATTTTAAACAATCAGTGACTCAGCAACAGTTTATTCCGTTCTTCCTATATGCCCAACACACAGCGAGGTACTGTGGGCAAGTGTGTGAATACACACTTGATGATGTACAATATCATTCCTGCCCTTAATGATCACATTTCCTCATGGGGAGAGGATGTGAATATCCATTGAAACAAAACGAAAAAGAAAAAAACCAAGACGGCATCAGGATTGGGTTGCACACTGGTATTGAAGATGTTCGGGAGAGTGACAGCAGAGAGGGCGGGGGTGATTAGGGTGGCTTGGTGGCTCAGTGAGTTTTAAAGCATGGCTGGGATTTCACTTGGAAGGAGAGAAACAGGCTTATGAAACAAACCCACATAGCCAATTAGACCAGTAGACAGGGTGAAAACCAGGCTTTTTGTCAAATAGTGCTTTTTATTATGTTTTGCTATCAGCTGGTTTGCCACTTCTGATACAGTTAACCTTTGCGTGTGTGTGTGTGTGTGTGTGCGCAAGTTAGGGTGGCCAGGGCCCGTGTTCTCTCTTCATTCTGCCCCTCTCTCTCTGGGCCATCTCAATGCTAGTTTCTCTGACTCGAGAGGAGGTAGAGGCCAAGAGACATGAAGGTCAAACTCATCTGTGTTGCAACTTACTGCAGTTCAGGGAAGAGATTCGTGAGAGGAGGCAGCTGGCTGTAAGTGATGCTAAAATGAGACCTGGGAGTTATCTGTGGATTTCAGATGACCACGTTTTCCAGTGGTGTCCATTACAACCGCCTATTAGAAATAAACCCCGTTCACTTTGAGCATCTGTTGAACTGGAGGCTGGCGGTGGGGGGTTGATGCAATACATTCCTTACTGGTGTCCTCCTCTCTAATCCACCCAGTGGGGCTTCCTGGAATGCTGTTGGGGACACTTTATGTTTCTACCCAAAAACCTCCAATGCGTTCAGACTCGAGACCTCCAAATCCACTCTTGACCAGCCTTCGACTGCCTCCCAGTCTCATTGTCTCTGAGTCCTTGCATACCCTGACCCGGCCACTTTGCTGTTTCTAAACGTGTCATGACGTTTTATGCCCCCTCCTGGTTTTTGCTCATTGTAGCCCCTCAATGGGAATGTCCTTAACTTCACTTCTATTAAAATCCAACTCATCCTTTAAAATTCACTATACATGCCTCCCACTCTGAGAAGTCTTCCTGGATCATTCCACTGGAACGGATTGCTCCTGCTTCACTGTGGGCTGATAACGGAGAGAGATGATGGAGAAGCTGCATGCTGGGCATTGGGAAGGTTTGGAAGGTTTGTCAAAGGAGAGGCTTCAGAGAGGTGTGGGAGACTTGGGGAAGGCAGAAAGGGTGGCTTGGGTAATGTTTCTATTGGTTGTCAAGTGGTATCTGATATCATTCTTTGAGATGAAGCAAAACGAGACTGGAATTTCCTTTCAATTATTTTGGGTGGCTAGACTCTGCATCTTTGACTGAGAGTCCTTACAGAGACTGGGTGATGTGGGGCCCCTGCATTTATTCAGGTTCCCAGTTGCATTTCCCCAGCACATCTGTACACAGGCTGTGTCCCATCATCCTACACTCAAGGTTGTTTTTGTATATTTCCTGCTATTCTATGACCTGGATTTTCCAGAACAGCTCTGATTTGTGGTTTGAAAATATGGTCACTGTGGGTAAATCCAGCCTCTGCAGCTTAGATTGCATTCCCCTCTTTGGAAAGTATCAGTGCCTCTTTGTTGGCATTCGCTGTGCTGGCTAGGGTGGCTGCTGTACTTGCTGAACGGATGGAAGCGACAGGCTTAGAATTCAGGTGCACCTGGATGTTGAGCTGGCGCATGCTCTTCCCCTGCGGACGCTGAGCACGTGCCCTCTGCCCTTTCCTCCACCTGCTCTTTCCACCTTTCAGCATCTGGCCTAGAAGATTCTAGCTATTAGTGGTAGTGGTGAGGGGCAGGGGAGAGGACATATTTTTCTGAGTCAAGCACGACAGCACTGATTGTCCTTGGAGTGGGTGGAGAAGCCTCCTAAGTCAGAGTTCAGCCTCGTGCGTTAACCAGAGAGAGCAGCCTCTTCTTAGCAGACTTAGGCAGAGTGGGGGACAGAGGATAATGGGTGAGGAGTTAGAAAAGGTGGGGGTTGGGTCCCCCAGGCCCCTGCCTTCTAGTTCAAGCATCATGTGATTCTGCGACTAAACCATAAGGGATTAAAAAGAGTCTATTTGGGGGAGGGGGAAAATGAGGGCAGCTGAGAAGGCCACTCGGAGAGCCGTGCAGAGACACATGGCTGAGTGTCTGCCGCTGTGGCTGCCTGCAGCACACCGTGTGGGCTGGCGAGCAGCGAGGAGCAGGCAGCCCTGTGCATGTTTGAAACCACAAATCACGACTCTGCAAATATCGAGGGTTTCCTGTGCTTTTCTGAACTGCTAGCTGGAAGAGGTTAAAGGGACTTTTTGTATGCTCAGTCCCTGACCCGTGCACGTCTGCACTGCTGCCTTCTGCTCCAGAGGGTACGTACGTGCGTGCTGGGCAGGCCTGCCTTTGTGTGGGGCATATTTTACCCACGTAACAGCACGCGCATTCAGACTTGTTGGGGTGACTTCATTTGTGCCATCCACGCTTTCTGGCTACACCCCCAAATGGGCTCTGTAATTGCTAGGCTGTGTGTGCACAACCAGCCGGCTAGGACAGGAACTGAAACCCTGACCGTGGCTCCTCGTGTTGGTGTTCTAACCCGGTGGCCCCAGGCAGCCTGAGCAGAGGTCGCCAGCGGCTTCCTGGTTGTCACATACCTCGGGGCATTGCAGGTCCTGCTAGGGCCTACGCTGGCCTGCAGAAATACTTGAGACCCAAAAAGAAAAATATGAGCTTCAAATGGAAAAGAGATCTGCAGACCAGAAAGTAGTAAACATTGAATGTGTGCCCACAGAATATCACACCGGGTCCCCTGCACCTCACCTCAACTTCAAGATCACTGTAGTAAACCCCGCAGCGAAGGATACGGGTACATTTTTGTATGTCGGCCGTGATGTGCGGTTGCACCGGGTTCCATGACTCAACATCTAACCTGCAACATCTCCCCCACGTCCTCTCCCAGCTTTCTAACCACACCCTCCGGTCTCCAGCAGATTCTGTTCTGGGGTTTAGTGACAGGGGACAGGGGCTTCCTGACTGTCCATAGTCATGTTCTCGACCCCCCAGTTCCCATCGTGGTGGGGTGCACGCAGGTGTGAGTGTAGGCGGATTTGTCTTGAGGCTGTGCTTGCCAGGCACAATTCATACGACTGAGACAGGGGAGAAAGTGCTTCTGCCCTGTCAGAGGCTGTGGTGGGGGCTTGTCCTGGGATGGGAACTAAAGCCCAAGCTAACCCTTGCTCAAGCCTTGTTTCTTTTTTCCATCCTTCCTTCACCTCCTTCAAGGAAGCTGTTCCCAAGTCTTGCTGGTTCTACCATCCTAGTATCCATTGACTTCTTTCCATTGGTTCTGTTTCCATTCTTGCTGTTCTAGTTCAGGCTCTTGTGATTTAAAATGAGATATTGCAGAAAGGCCCGAGCAAAGTTAAGAAGTTAAGAAGAAAATATTGGGACAAATTTGAGTTCCTATTAGACGAACACCAAATGTTTACCTTGCCTTCCACTTTTACACCTTTCAAGATGCAGGGTATACCTGGAGGGTGTAGAGGGGAAAGGAATGTTAACTCTTGGTCAGCTGCTTTTGTTTTATTATTTCAGGTAATTTTTTTTTTTTTTTTTCCTCCAAGCCCTGCTATTCCAAGGGCTTTTAGTATAATTTCTCCTAACCTAATCTGTGTCTAGGCTAAGAATGTAAATGTTAGCTGGAATTATGCAGACTTAGTAAGGCAAATCTCCTGCATAGCAACAACACGAATGCATCTAAAGTCATTCGTGTGACTTTTGAGTTATGTTCTATTATGGGTTTCTGCATGATTATCCTTCTTTTGTGGCTGGGATAATATGGAGTTGACGGAAAGAAAGTAAAGAGTGTTTAGGTTTCTCTTATGTAGGAAGGAGTGTCATCGCCGAGGGTGTGTGACACCAGGTGGTGGGTTTTGAAGGGGTGTTGTTATAATAGCAGCTGTCAACGATTTCACTTTCTTTGTTTTTAAAGTAAAGAGATTTATATACTTCTTACCATCAAAAACAGAGTGAAAAGTAACCATGGCAGAGTGAAGTTTAGTGGCTGAGAGCTGCTTGGCCTCGTTTTTTGTAGTCTTTTGTAATAGTAAGTCTTAGGAAATGATTTTACAGCCTTACTATGAAAAATAATAACCCCCTGCTTCCACACCCCCATGCCCTCTTCTTCAGAAGCAGCTCTTTTCAGTTCTTATGGCCATATTTCTAAATCACATGCATAAGTGGATACTTCTTGATTTTTCAGTTTGAGGCATTATCAGTTGGCTTCCCATTAGCGTAAGGAGAGAATTTAAGGCTCTTTCATTGTACCTACCCACCCCCTTGCACTGTAGTACACATATACATTCATCAACTATTCGGGGGTCCCCAACCTTTTTGGCTCCAGGGACCAGTTTCATGGAAGACAATATTTCCATGGATGACGTGATGGTGAGCGTTGGAAAGTGGCTGTAAATACAGATGAAGCTTCACTCCCTTGCCCGCTGCTCACCTCCTGCTGTGTGGCCTGGTTCCTAACAGGCCACAGACCTATACCAGTCCATGGCCTGAGGGTTGGGGACCACAGAACTCGATGATTGTTTCCAGTTGATTCACTGCCTCCCTATAAATGGGTGCTGTGCCTGTTTCCATTGTCATGTGACTTACTTCCCTATGAAAGGAATAATGTAATTGACATTAAGCTTGGTCCACTGATTACGTGGTCAGTGGCATGTGAGTGGGAGGGATATATGCCACTTCTGATCAGAAGCTTAAGTGCCATTGTGTGATCGGGTTACGTTACTCTTTTCCTTCTGCCAAGAGAGTGGACATGTCCCAAAGAGTGGCTGATCCTTCAGCCTAGTATGAAGAAGACATGTGGACCCGCAGTTGTGCTTCAGTGTTACATCAGTGAGAAACACTTTTGTTCTTGTTAGTCATTGAAATTTCTTTTGTTACTGCAATATAACCAAGCAGAAGCTGACTGACTCATTATCTCCCTCATCCTCCCAACTTATTTATGTCATAATTTTGGTCAGATATATATTGAGCAGTTACATTGTTGTGACTGTGTACACACTCTTCCCAGGTGAACCATCTACTATATCTATGATACTGTTTCTTTCCTGAGTCACTCTTTGTTTTCCCTAGAGTTGACCATTGCATTATTTTAATTTGCTTATGATTCCATGTACTTATTACTAATTCAGTCTCTGAATCCCTACCATTGTCTAAATCTCTTCTCAAAATGTTCAGATTTCTTGGAGAACTCTTTCTTTGTGCCTCTGAAGTGCTCCATTCTGCACTGATTGGTATCTATGCCTGGTGCATAACTATCATCTTAGGGTCATCTTTTACTGTCAGACTTGGGGTTCTTTGATTGCTTCCTGTGTTGGATCTTCTGTTTCATATATTTCATGGCTCCCTCCTTCTTGGTTACCCCCCTATATTTGTGGAGCACATCCTCGAGTAGCTTCCTAAGTAGTGGTGCATGGGACATAAATTATTTGAAACTTTGAATGTCTGCAAATCTGTTTATTCTCCATCACACTTGATAGATAGTTTGGCTGGATATAGAATTCTAGTTTGGAAATCATTTTCCTTTGTAATTACAAAGGCATTTTACCAGTGTCTTTTAGATTTTACTATTATTATTAAGAAGTCTGAAACTATTCTGATACCTCATCCTTTGTATGTGCCCTGTTTTTTTTTCACTGAAAGGTTGTAGGAGTTTAAAAAAATATTTTTATTTTAAAACAGTTATAAATTTACAGAATTATTGTGCAGATACTTCAAAATTTTCATATCCTCCATACCCAGTTGCCTCTATTATTACTATCTTACATTAGTATGGTACATCTGTCACAGAAAATGAACAAATATTGGTATATTATCATTAACTAAATATCATTCTTTATTCAGATTTCCTTAGTTTTTCCCCAGTGCTGTTTCCTGTTTCAGGATCCCAGCCAGGACACCACATCACATTAATAGTTATGTCCCCCTAGACTCCTCTTGCTTATGACAGTGTGTCTCAGACTTTCCTTGTTTTTGCTGACCTTGACCATTTTGAGGAGTATTGGTCCTGTATTGTGTAGAATGTCCTTCAATTGGGATATATCCGATGTTTTGCTCATGATTAGACTGAAGTAACGTGTTTCGGGCAGAAGATCACAGAGGTAAAGTGCCATTATCATCACATCATATCAAGGGTATATCACTATGACTTGCCACTGTTGATGGTAACTTTGATCACCTGGCTTGGGATAATGTTTATCAGGTCTTTCCACTTTAAAGTTACTCTTCCCCCCTCCCCTTTCCTAATTTTCTCTTTGAAAGAAAGTCACTATGTACAGCCCATACTTACAGAATGGGAGTTACGCTCACCTGCTTAGGGATGGAGTATCTACATAAATTATCTAGAGCTCGCCTACATAGGAGATTTGTCCATCTCTCCCATTTGTTTTAATTATTCAGTTATTTATTTATATTACTATGGACTCGTGGATATTCATTTTATACTTTTGATTATAATCCAATGCTAGTTTATTTATTTTGTTGTTTAAATTGTCCCAGCTTTTGTTGCTGGTAACTCTTTCAGTTGGCTCCTCTATTCCTTTGACATATCCACCCCCTGCCACCATCTTGTGTGTGTGTCTGTGTGTGTGTGTGTGTGTGTGTATGTGAGTGTATGTGAGCATGTTTTTACTTTCTGGCATTACATGACACTCTAGGTTCATCTTGTATATTTTCTGCTCTAGTCCTAGAATCAACCAGTTCTCCACGGAGCCCTAGTTCCCCTGATTGGAGAATGGTATTAGAAACAAAGATCTGAGCATTTGATGTGCTCATAGCTACTAGGGGGTCATTGCTTCTAGGCTTTCTCAGATGACAGAGCTAGAACATATATGCGTGTGTACTAATGCCTGTATATACACATATCTGTAAATATTTCTATATATAACCATCTGTATCTACATTAAGCTAAATATCAGTTCATTCTAATTTGTTGTCATATAGATCATTCCAGCCTCTTCTCTTTGCTTGTTTGTAACTAACTGCCCATTCCAACAGTGAGAAACCTGGTTCCCACCACTTGACATCCATTTACATAATATTCAGTTCCAGTATATGTATGTGGTCATGAAAAACAACTTTATCAACCAGAGTACAGTGCTATGTACAGTTCCTTTTGCTTTTAGTCTTATGTGCTTCACTTATTTACAAAGCTTCTTAGGTCAGCACCTTACTCCCCAGCCTCTCCAAGGTGAGCTTATTTCATGTATTTGTGATACATTTAGATTTTTTGGGTCACATTATACATTCTGTCCTGGGATCCCTCCAACTTCTTAATGATTTTTTAAAACATTTTCATACATTAAAGTTTACTTTTTGTGCTATAAAGTATTGTGGGTTTTGAAAAATGCTTAATGTCTTGAATTCACCATTACAGTATCACACAGAATAGTTTCACCATCTTAAATATCCCCTGTGCTCTACTTATTCAATCTTCTTTCTCCCCCTGAACCCTTGGTAACCACTGGTTTATCATCTGTATAGTTTTGCCTTTTTCAGAATGTTCTATGATCAGAATCATATAATATGTAGCCTTTCCAAATTGATTTTTTAAATTTCTCCATATACATTTAAGATTTATCAATATCTTCTTATGGCTTGGTAGATCATTTCTCTTTTGTCACTGAATATCCTATTGTATGAATGTACAGTTGACTCTTGAATAACACAGAGTTGAACTGCATAGGTCCACTTGATGTGAATTTTCTGCCATCTCTGCTACCCCTGAGACAACAAGACTGATCCCTTCTTTTCCTCTTCCTTCTCAGCCTACTCAACATGAAGGTGACTAGGATGAAGACCTTTATAATGATCCTCTTCCACTTAATGAATAGTAAATATGTTTTACCTTCCTTATAATTTCTTTTAATAATATTTTCTTATCTCTAGCTTACTTTATTATAAGAATATAGTATAAAATACATAAAACATAAAAAAATATGTGTTAGTTAACTTTATATTATTGGTAAGGCTTCTGGTCAAAACTAGGCTGTTAGTAGTTAAGTTCTGGGGAGTCAAAAGTTATATGCAGATTTTCAACTGTGTGAGGGGTCAGTGCCCCTAGCCCCCACACTGTTATAGGGTCAACTGTACTACAGTTTGTTTATCCATTCATCTATTGAAGGACATCTTGCTTGTTTCCAGTTTTTCACAATTATGAATAAAGCTGCTATAAACATTCACATACAGGTTTTTATGTGGGCATAAGTTTTCATATCAATTTGGTATATACCTAGGAGCATGACTGTATAGTAAGATATGTTAGCTTTGTTAAAAAAAAATTGCCAAATTGGCTTCTAAAGTAGCTGTACTATTTTGTACTTTTACCAGCAATGAATAAGAGTCCCTATTGCTTTATATCCTTGACAGTTACTGGTATTGTGAGTTTTGGGGTTTTAACCATTATAAAAGGTATGAAGTAGTATTTTATTGTTGTTTAAATATATAATTTCCTCATAAAAAATTATGTTTGGCATATTTTCATACACTTAGTTGCTATCTGTGTATCTTCTTTGGCGAGGTGTCTGTTTAGATCTTTGCCCATTTATTGATTGAGTTATTTGTTTTCTTATTATTGAGTTTTAACAGTTGTTTGTATATTTTGGATATATGTAATTTCTCATATATGTGTTTTGCAAATATTTTCTTCCAGTCTGGGGCTTGTCTTTTCATTCTCTTACTACTGTCTTTCATAGATCAGAAGTTTTTAATTTTAATAAATCTACCTTATGATTTTTTTCTTTCAAACATCTGTGTTTTTTCAACACCTGTGCCGTTGGCATTATATTTAAAAACTCATTACCAAACCCAAGTTCATGGAGATTTTCTACATTTTTTTATCAGGAGTTTTATAATTTTGCATTTTACATTTAAGCCTCTGATCCATTTTGGTTTTTTGTGTGTAAGGTGTAAAGTCTGTGTTTTGGTGCACTTTTAAACATTTAGTTGGTTTCTGACTTATGATAGTTTGACTTATGATTTTTTGACTTTACAAAGGTGCAAAAGCAATACACATTCAGTAGAAACCATACTTTCAGTACCCACACAACCATCCTGTTTTTCACTTCCAGTACAGTATTTAATAAAGTACATGGGCTATTCAACACTTAATTATAAAATAGGCTTCATGTTAGATGATTTTGTACAGCTGTAGGCTAATGTAAGTGTTCTGAGCATGTTTAAGGTAGGCTAGGCTAAGCTA
>VBSM01003157.1:32580965-32592122 GCA_008086735.1 Cheirogaleus medius | reverse complement strand
AAAGAAAAAAAAAAAAGATCAGTTGACTACATTTGTGTGGGCTTATTTCTAGGCTCTCTATTCTGTTCTACTGACCTATGTGTCTGTTGTTTTGCTGATACCACCCTGTCTTGATTACTGTAGCCATATAGAAGTCTGGAAATTGGGTAGTGTGAGTCCTTCAACTTTTTTCTCTTTCAGAATTGCATTCACTATTCCACATCTTTTGCTTTTCCATATAAACATTATAATTACTTTGTTAATATCTACAAAACAGATTTCTGGGATGACTCCAATTGCATTGAATCCATAAAGTTGGGAAGAACTGACATCTTTATATTGAGTTTTCCAATCCATGAAGATGCTATGTTTTTGTTTTCACTCCAGTGTTCTAAAAGGTCATGATGTGCTTTGCCTCACAGTACATCTATTTTTACCAATTGTGCTTATATTTTTATCTAAGGGCTCATTTGGCAGGCCTTTTCAATGTGTAAACTCTAGTCCTTCAGCTCAGGAAATTTTCTTGGTTTTGTAGATGCTTTACTACTTTTGTTTATTTATTTTTCCTGCTCCCTCTTTTTAAGACTTTCATTTGGATAATAGACTTTCTGGACTGTTTCTCTGGTTTTATTGACTTTTTGCTTCTCTTTTTTGTCCCTTTGTCTTTTTGATTTATTTCTAGATTTCCTCAACTTTACCTTTCAGCCTTCTATGGAATGATTCATTTATGACCACATTTTTAATTTATAAGAATTCTCTTTTTTTTGTTCCTGTATGTTCCTTTTTATAGCATCCTGTTCTTGTTTTATGACTGCATACTATCTCTGTGAAGAAATTAATGCTAATTTTTTTCAAGGCTTTTTTCCTCCCTGCACTACAGTCTCTGCTTTTTCAAGTTTTTTTCGTTTGTTTGTTTTTTGTTTCTGTTGTTTGATTTTGATGCTTTCTTTAGCTGTCTGGTTATTCTTGTTTGTCTACATGTATTTAAGAATCTCTGAGTGCAGGTGGGATTTGATGACTATGGGCTTCATTGGAGGATGATCTGGTTGGGCCTTTTTCTTGTGGAATCTTCAATGTCAGGATCATGAAGTCTTTCTTCTCAGTTGGGTTGGGATACCCAGAGAAAGCTCATCTGTCTTCTGCCTGGAGGGTAACATGCTGGGAGTTGGTGCTCTGAGCACCTAGTGGATGAGGACTGGAGCCTCAGTAAACAGAATGAAAATGAATGTTCTTTAATCCGCCTGTTTTTAGCGTGGTAGGTCTGTCCTCAATTCTGCCTTGTGTCTCCCAGTCCAGAAAGCCTCTGTTTATCCTTCCAAAGAATAAACCTCTATCTTCTGCTGGGCTGGGCAAGCGGCTGTCACTAATCAGGGAAGGAACTTTCCTAAATAGATTGCCAACCAACCTTCCTCATTTCTCCTTTCTCCTCTTCACTCTTGTTTTTAAGAGGGATGGTTACCACTAATTTCTGAGCTGTTAAGAGGCTTTTGCAGTATAAATTGGGTTGGTTCTCAGCTTTCCCCACTGCTGGCTTAGAATTCAGCTTTTTGGGATTCCTGAGCCATTTATCACTTGTGCATCTGATTTCCAGCTTCCAAAAAGGTATCGCTTTGTCTCCTCTCCACTTCTTCCCATTCTTTTGTATTTATGCTTAATTTTTAAAAACTGTCGCTTTAGTAGGGTTTGGGGAGGAAGTAGAAGCAGATGCATATGTCTAACCAGCCATATTTAATCAGCATCTTTTCTAATTGGGCCAGGATTGGACCTTAGCGGTTGTTAAGGATTTTGAATATTATCCCTGTCCAGACATGCTTTCTCCTATTTGTCGTTTGGGACCAGTTCAAATGTTACCTCCCTGTTGGTGCTTTCTCTTGCTCTCCACCCTCCCCCCCGCAACAAGCAGAGTGAACTATCTCTCCTGAGCTCACATAAACTTTGCATTCATTTCCAACTCACTGCATGTATTGGTGATTGGTATACCTGTCTTCCCTCTTAGACCCGGAGCTTTTGGGGGCCACCTCTTGTTCATCTTTAGATCTCCAGCGCCTGACCCAAGGCCCAGGCTGAACAGACTCTTAATAAATGTTGGCAGCATGCATGAACAACAAAACCAGGTGCTCTGTGGGATGATGCTCGGGTTGGGGGTGGGCTTGCCTGTAGGCACCCCTCCCCTATCCTCTGTAACCTGCACGAGGCCAGTGTGGGGGCCCAGACTGGGTCCCTGAGTGCTTGGTCTCAGTCTGCTTTCAAACCCTGGATTCTTTCTGGGAGCGTTTTTCTCAGTATAGACCTTTTCCCCTGAAAACTGTGTCCAGGTGCTTGAATTTGTGATTAGAAATATTGCGACTAAGGTGGGGATGGGAGGTGTCACTGTATAATTATGTCTTCCCTCTTCATGTTTCTGTGCATCAAAGGCAGAAGGGCCCTGTTGGGTGGGGGACTGGTGAGAGGCCGAGGGGGAGGGTGTCATGGCTCTATAATTGACTTGAGGGGCAGCTCTCTTCCCTGAGGCGAGGCCCAGAGCGTTAGCAGAATGACAGCAGCATTTACAGAGCCTGGCCACTTGGCTGGACAGGCCTCACAGCCACACAAAAGCAGGGAGCAAAGCCGAGTGGGGTTATACACCTAGCCTGCAGAGACACTGCATAGTGACAGCCTCCGGGGCTGCAGGCCCTGGGCTCTGCCGCCCACCCTAGGCAGGAGGCTGGTCTCCAGGGCCCTGGCAGAGGTGGGGGAACCCAGAATGTCACCAGCTGACTGACAGCCCTGCTTCCAGCAGTGGAGCCTGGCCGTGGGCTGATTTCAGGCAACCAGGGCCCTTTCCTCAGCCTCAGACGTCGTGTTCCCAAACAGTAATTAACCAAGTGCAGCTGAGTCACGTGAGAAGCTAGAGCTTTCCGAACGATCTACCTTTTAGGTGGTGCCTACAACGTGTGGCTGCGGATGCCCGGGAAGCCCTTGTTTTGGAATCATCTTCCCTGTTGCATGTTTTAGGGCTCTACCGTGTCTACCTTAAAAGTAGATGATCTCTTTGAGTTAAGATATTATTGTATTTAAAATGCAAACAGCCATAAGAAGAACACATTAAATGAGTATTAGTCACTAACAACTCATTGTGGATTAAGCGAAAATACTCATTAAATGGTGAGAGCTGGAAAGAGTTCTTAGATTGCCTCTGCTTCTTAAAGCATGGTCCTGGGGCCAGCAGCATCAGCGTCACCTGGGAACTGGTCAGACACACAGATTCTACAGTCCCACCCAGAACTACTGCATCAGAAACAGTGGGGGTAGGCCCAGCAATCTGTGTTTTACACGCTTTCCAGGTGATTCTGATGCACACTATAGTTTGAGAAATGCTGCTCATAAAAATTAGCAGACAGAAGGAAAAACACAAAGGGTAAGTAACTTTCCTGAGGTCACCAAGCTAGTTGATGGCATAACTAGGACCAGAAGCCAAGTCTTCCGGTTCCTAGTCTGTCATTTTCAAATGACAACTGGTTGCTAGGATCCAGGAAGAAATTCACATTTATGGAGGGCCTTGTCCATGCAAGTCCCATAGCAAGTATTATCTCATTTAATTCTCACCACAATTGTGCAAATTTCCTCCAGTTTGCAGAGGAGGAAGTTGAGGCTCAGTGTGATTAGATAACTTATCCAGACAGAGACAGCATCTCAATCCTGACCTCTCTTTTTCTCTGCTACTTACCTGCATTTGTCGTGTGTGTGCATGTGTACACACACAGAACATGCAAAGCTATGTCCAGGAGCTGTGAGTAGGTGTGGGGCACTCTGGTCATGGGAGCATCTGAAGGCACTCTTCTCTTGCGGAGGCAGGGAACTGGAAGGTTCTCTCCCACCCGCTACCTTCCTAGTTTTGCTTCTAGTTGGGGTCCTGACTCCAGTCTAGAGGAAGAGAGAGAGAGCCCTACTCATACTTTCTTCCCACTGTATTTCTAGCTTAGCCTGGGAATTGGGTTTCCTGGTTGATTTGTGCTTCCAAGAGTCCTTGCCGCTCAAGGGAGAGCCAGAGCCTTCCTGAATGAGGCCAGCACACCATCAGGAGGGATTGTGGGTAGGTTTCCCCTCCATCTGGGATGGAAAGTAGAGTTCCTTTGGAGTTAGAGCCCAAGGGCAAAAAAGACTACACATGGGGCGGGTGGGGAGAGTGCACACAAAGCAAAACAGAAGAGGAAATTAAAGAGAGGCTGGAGTCTCCTTCTAACTTCCTTCCAGCTTGCTTTGCTGCATTTTTGGCAGGGATTGGCAAAACTGGCTTGTAACTTTCCGGTCAGCCTGCTCATTGTCTTGCCCAGAAATACCAGATAAAAGAAACCATGGAATGAGGAATGAGGAGCTTGGGTCCCACCCTCAGGATATTCCACTAGTATGAACTCTCTTGCAGGCCAGCACCCTCCCTCCTGTCTGCCGGGGTCTAGCTGTTCTAACAGCTCTTGCCTCTGCTGTGTGCTAGGTGGGGGGAGAAGGGGGTACAGGGAAGGTGTGTCTCCAAAGAACCCCTCACCACTGACCAGATGTCTGGCCCACTGCCTGTCTTGTGCCTGGAATCCCTCCATTAGCACCCTTCCATGGGGTCTTCGGTGGTCCCGTAAAGTAAAATGCCCAAGGAAGGTGAGATTTTGGTTGAACAGATGACAGGCTCAGTGGTGATAGGCCAAGAACTCTGAGTGGCAGGTTTCTGGGGAAAGAGAGGGACCAGAAGAAGAGCAGGGAGGATGGCAGAGGTGACCTTGCCAGTGCTCAGAACCATGTCACTTTGTGCTGGGAGGGACCCCAGAGATGATGGGGGGAGAGACTGCCTCACGCTGGGGCATGGAGCCCACCAGGGCACAGAGCTGGCCAGACCCAGCCTGTTGGCTCCCACAATAGAGCTCTCTAGAGCTGAGTGTGATGATGGGTGATTTTGTTTCTCAAGCCTCCTCTTTTCCTGAAGAGTTCCCGCAATTTGACTGTGTCGCTCTTTCCGGAAGAGGCATCCTTCTCCAGAAAGGTGTTTAAGTGGGCTCCATTTGTGTGGTCATGAACATCCTCTGATGGTCTCCTAGGAACCAGACACTGAGGTGGGCTCTAGGGAGATAAAGAGGAGGAAAACTTTCCTTGCTCGTGCAGAGTCCGGTGGGCAATAGAGAAAAGTAAAACAAAAAGCTTGGATGCAGTGTGAGCAAGGGGTCTGGTAGAGCTGTAGACAGGCTGCCTCTGGTTAGCAGGAAGAGCCCAGCTTGTCCAGGGAGGGTCATGTAAGCTGGGTATTGAAGAATGAGTGGGAGTTTGCCAAGCAGATGTGAGTGGAAAGGGGTGAGGGCATTGCAGGTAGAGGGGACCTCTCGGGTGGGAGGGCATGGCCCTTCTCGAACCTGCAAATGTGGGTTACAGTTACTGACAGGGTGTGTTTAGGGAAGGGCCAAGAGAAAAGGCCAGGAGACAGACCAGAGGAAGCCTGGCCCAGACCATAAAAGGCCTTGAACGTGGCCATGCAGAGGAGTTTGGAGTTTGTCATAACCTGAGGGCAATGGGGGACTGTCCAATAAGCAACCCCTAACGTTTTAATCGCTTAACCCCAATAAAGGTTTAATTTTACTCCTGTGAAAGTGGATGAGACCTCCAGCGTCACATGGGAGGGAAGAGAAAGATGGAGGAGGCCCATCAGTTTTTAACTCCCTCAGCTGGAGTGGGCCAGACCTCTGGTCCAGAGACAGCTGCACTCACAGTCCATTGGTCAGAGCCAGTCACATGACCCAGCCTCCTTGCAGGGGATGCTGGGAAATGCCGGGAGGCACACGGATATCTGGACACCGCCGACCGTGGCTGTCGGGAAAACGATGTGGTCTGCTGTGCGGTTTAGGATGTTCACTCTGGCAGCAGAGTGGAGTAAGGGGCTTCAAGCCTGGAGGCAGGAGGCCAGGCAGAGGTTCCTCCAGTTGTCTAGTGAGAGGCTCTTCCTGCTCCGAAATTCTCTTCAGACCGCGGCCCGGTGAGTGCCAGGCTTTGGAGGAAGGATGGGTGGTGACAGCAGCGGGGGAGGAGAACAGCCCTAGGGCAGGGAGGTTAGCGAGAGGGACTGCCAGCGTGTCCAGTAGGCGTCAGAGACAGGGTGGACACCAGGCTGTCGGTGTGTCTGGGCCCGTCCCGTGGATGTTACTGGCATCTCTAGAGTTCAGGCCCTACCAGGGCGGGGGCCATGTCTCCTTACCTCCGTGCACCAGTTAACATGTGTGGAGTGAGTGGGCAGGTGGGTGCAAATGAAGGGGCTCAGAGGAAGAAGGGGCAGGATGGAAACATCCCTGGGAAACTGGCATTAAATGGT
Source organism: Cheirogaleus medius (assembly GCA_008086735.1). NCBI lineage: Eukaryota > Metazoa > Chordata > Mammalia > Primates > Cheirogaleidae > Cheirogaleus > Cheirogaleus medius. The sequence continues at coordinate 32,585,821 of VBSM01003157.1, read as the reverse complement.
CTGTCCTCCAGGGTAATAAAATCTCTCTAGTGTTCCTAAGCTTCCCTGCCACCTATTCAAATCTCTTAGGAATAATGAAAGCTGCCACAGTCGAAGTGCTGTCAGGCATCTTTGGGGGAAGCGTTTGCTCATTAACTTCTGCATCCTGTGCTCATTTTATTTGGGTGCCTGGCCATGTTCTCACTGCGATCTTCCACTGGTAGTAACGTGGGGATGGAAGTCCTCCTGCTCAGCCTTTGCCCTCCTGGCTGCACTGCCCAGTGCCAGGCTCTTACTCCAAGCTAAGGGGTGAAAGTCCCAAAGCCAGCAGCCAGGAGCAGGGGACCTGAGCGCTGGTTTAAATTTTGCTGCTAACCATCTGGATGGTCTTGGAAGGTCATCCAGTGTCCCTGAGCTTTGGTTTCCTCTTCTGTAAGTTGGGAGTTGGGTGAACGTGGGGATTTTAAGTGAGATGATCTTCACCTCACTCCCAGCTCTGACATTTCCACTTCCACAGGATGCGAACAGAACATCTTAAGGGTCCAGCAGTTTTCACAAGAGTGCTCTTTCAGCTGGGGACAGGAACCCAGGAGGCATATGGGGACTTTCTAGAAGATGGCCTGGCTTGGCAGAGCTCATCAATTTTTTCTGGGGCTGTAGAAACTGTGGGTTGTGGGTGTTGAGTGTGGGCCTCCTCCTCTCACCTTTTCAGGAAACGAACCCCTTTGAGAGAGGGGTGAAAGCCACAGAGCCTCTCTCCAGAACAATGTGCAACATCACAGAACCACGTACTGCACTACCCCCTTGTACATTTCATTTCAGGGGCTTTCCCAGACACAGCTTGGATCACCTCCTGCCACCTGACTGCTTTCTTCTCCCGAGTGGGTTCTGATTTCTTTTACAAATTCAGCTCTTGTTATTGAGCCAACCTGTGGAAGAGCCTCAAGTGGCCAAATGAAGGGGCTCAGGTGTTTTCTCTGACCTCATAGGAGACTGGATGTGACCTCTCCAAAGAGAGGCAGAAAACCACATCAGGCATAAAAATCAGTGCAAATGTGTCTTACAGCTGCTGAAGGCACTTGTGTATGTGTGTACGTGTATGTGTGTGTGTGTGTGGGGTATTGGCACTGTTATAATACCTTGATCAACACATCTTCTGGGAGGAATTCTCTATATGTTTTTTTTTTAAATTAAGAATTTTATTTTGTGATAATTGTGGATTCTAATGCGGTTGTAAAAAATAATACACAGGTGTCCTGTGTACTTTTCCCCTAACAGCAATATCTTGCAAAACTATGGTACAATATATCACAACCAGGATATTGACATTGCTACAGTCAAGATACAGAACATTTCTATCACTACAAGGAATCCCTTCTGTTGCCCTTTGTAGCCACACCCACTTCCCTCTTGCCCTCATTCCCTGCTTAACCCCTGGAAACCACTAATCTGTTCTTCATTTCTATATTATAATTTTGTCATTTCAAGAATTTTGTAATTATGTCCTATAAATGGAGTCATATGGTATGTATGTAACCTTTTGGGATTGGATTTTTTCACTGAGCAAGATTCCCTGAAGAGTCATCTGGGTTGGTGCATGTATCACTAGTTGTTGCTTTTTTTATTGCTGAGTAGTATTCCACGGTATGTATATATTAATACTACAATTTGTTTAACCATTCATCTGTCGAAGGACATCTGGATTCCTTTTTGGCCCATGAATTGTTCGGAAGTACATTGATTTGTTCCCAAGTATTTAGAGGTTTTCCTATTATCTTGCTTTTATTGATTTCTAGTTTGATTCATTTCATTGAGGTTGGAGAACACATTGTATAATTTTAATTTTTTTCAATTCATTGAGGCTTGTTTTACAGCCCAGAATAGGGTCTATCTTGGTATATGTTCTGTGGGCACTTGAGAATAATTTGTAGCTTGCTGTTGTTGGGTTGAGGGTTCTATAAATGTTGGTTAGATTCTGTTGGGTGGTGGTGCTGTTGGTTATTCTATATGCTTGTTGATTATCTAGTTGTTTTATTAATTGTTGAGAGAGGAATTTTGAAGTATGAAAATATAGTTGTGGATTTGTATATTTCTAATTTCAGTTCTAGCAGTTTTTGCTTCACATATTTTGCTGCTTTACTGTTTGGTACAAATGCATTTATAATTGCTACGTATTCTTGGTGGATTGAACTTTTTATCATTATAGTTTCCTTCTCTGTCTCTGGTAACTTTCTGTGCTCTGATGTATACTTTACCTCATATCGATATAACCACTCCTGCTTTCTTTTGGTTAATGTTTGCATGATATATCTTTATTCATCCTTTTACTTTCAGCCTGCCTATATTGTTATGGTTGAAGTTTCTTGTAGATTCAATGATATTTTTTAATTGGTATCTGATTATTTGTATATACTATAATTATTGATATGTTAGGGCTTAAGTATGCAATTTAATTTTTTGTTTTCTGTTTGTTCTCTCTGCCTTTCGTTTTCTGTTTTCTTTCTCCTGTCTTCTTGTGAGTTAAACATTAGAATTCCACTATGGCTTATTTATAGTATTTTTTAGTTTATTTTTATGTAGTTTTCTAGTGGCTCCTCTACATAGTACATAATGTGTACCTTATCACAGTCTACTGTTGTCATCATTTCGCCAATTTGGGTGAAGTGTAGAAACTCTTAATTTCATTACTTCCCCCTATTTATAATATAATTGTCTTAAATATTTCTTCTGCATACGTTTAGAACCACACCAGACAATATTATAATTTTTGGTTCAACTGTAAAATATAATTTAGAAACTCAAGAGGAGAAATAAAGTTTGTTATATTTACCTACACTTTTGCTTACTATGTCCCTCCGTTCCTATTGTTCCAAGGTCCCTTCTTTTATTTTTCTTTTTGGTTTAAATAACTTTCGTTAGCCATTTTGGGGGATGGGTGGGTCTGTTGGTTTTTCTTCATCTCAGAATAACTTGATTTCTCCTTTATTCCTGAAGGGTATTTTCACTGTAAATAGGATTTGGGGTTGATAATTCTTTTCACACTTGAAAAATGTTGTACTACTTCCTTTTCATCTCCATGATTTCTGAAGAGAAATCAGCTGTTATCCTAATTATTTTTTTTCCTTATAGGTTAGATATCACTTCTCTGTGGCTGCTTTCAAGATTTTTTTCTTTGTCTTTAGTTTTCAGAAGTTTAACTATGATGTGTCTTGGTATGAGATTTTTTTTTTCTTTTTTAGTTTATCCTGTTTGAGGTTTTTTCAGCTTCTTGAATCTGTAGGTTTATGTCTTTTTCCAAAGTTGGAAGATTTTCTGCTATTGAGCACTTTTTCAGCACTGCCCTTTTTCTCTTCTCCTTCTGGGACTCCGGTGACAGGAAGGTTAGATCTTTTGTTATAGTATCACAGGTCCTTGAGGCTTTTATTCCCTGCAGTCTATCTCTGTTTTTCAGATTGGGTCATTTTTACTGTTCCATCTACCGGTTCACTGATTCTTTCTCTGTCTCCTCCATTCTGCTGTTGAGCCTATCATTAGGTTTTATATTTTGGTTTATTGTATTGTTTGATTCTAAATTTTCTTTTGGTTCTTTTTTTGTATTTTTAATTTTTTTGCCAGACTGTTTTTTCATTGGTTTCAACATGTTCATAGTTGCTTGTTTAAGCATTTTTGTGTTAGCTGCTTTAATATCTTTGAGAATTCTAACATCTCTGTCATCTTGGAGTTGGCATCTTTTGATCGTCTCTTTTTGTTCTGTTTGAGATCATGCTGGTTCTTGGCATGATACGTGATTTTTTATTGAAACCTGGACATTTTGGGCATTCAGTTTTGAGGCTGTGCATCTTAACTTAAACCTTTTGGTTTAGCTGGCTTTTTTTTTTTATATGATCCAATAGGAAGTTAGGGGTGCTCACTGACCCATTACTGTCAGGTGGGGGCTGAAGTCCAGATTTCTCACTCCCTTCTGTGGACCATGGATACTTTTCTGGCTGGGAGGGGTTGGAGTACCTCATTACTGTCAGTGGAAGTGGGAGTCTAGGCTCCCCATTTGGACTTTGCTGGCATGGCGGGGGGTGGGGCACAGTTTCTCTGTGGTGTTTGGCTGGAGTAGAGCAGTTATATTCTAAAAGTTTTGTGTTTTTAGGCTGCTCCTCTCCTAGTCCTTTGGCTAGAGAGAGTGAGCTTTTGTTGGAGCCCTTCCTGTCTGTGCCCATTGGTATTTCCAGGTTGCTGGTTTCTTCAGCTCCAAATCTGGGATAAATGAGGCCAAAGATGACCCAGGAAACTCACCATCCTGTTGTTCCTCAGGTCCCAAAGTCCCTGGTTAGTAGCCTTCTCTTGACCTTTTAGAGTGATCTTATGTTTGTTTTTTGCATAATGATCATGGTTTGTTGTTGTTCTTAGGGAGAATAATAGAGAAGTGGAAGCTGTCTCTAATTATATTTTTTATTACTTTCTAAAATTGTTGAAAATGACATGCATGTACTTGGGAAAATTTTAAGCAGTGCAAAAGAGATATAGCGAAAAGTGTCCTTTCCACTCCTGTGCCTAGGCAGAAGTCACATGGTTCCTCTGCCAGAGACAATGTCTGTCACCAGTGCTGTGTGTCCTTCACAAGAGGGTCCATGTTTATATATACTATGTAAGCAAGTGCACATGTGTGTGTGTTCTCTTTTATATACATGGTAGTGGCACTAATTTAAACTTCCACCAACCATAGGGGAGAGTGGTTGTACACCCTGTGGTTCAGCAAGCGCTGTGTATTTTTAAACTTGGTATTTTCCAACCTCCTATATGAAAAACTGGATCTCATTGTAGTCTTAATTTGCATTTCCTACATTGTGTGAAGATGAGCATCATTTCAAATGTGGAAAATGCAT
>VBSM01003157.1:32533891-32580865 GCA_008086735.1 Cheirogaleus medius | reverse complement strand
AGTAATGAAATTAGCTCTATGCCTTATGCCTTTGCTTTATATATGTTGCAAATATTTTTTGCTATTTTTGTCATTTATCTTTTCATGTATTTTATTTTCTGTTGTTAGCTATTTTAAAATTATTGAACTCAGATTTAGCCTTTTTTAAAGAAAAGATATTTGGGTTTTGGTCATGCTTTGAAAGTCCTTCCTACTTCAAGGTTATTATAGACATTCTCTCACATTTTTCTTCTAGTTCTTTCTATAGTTTCATTTTTTGTTTAGGTCTTTGATACATATGATCCAAACTCTTTTCAGATGATTCCTGAGTTCGCTCAACACAATTAGTTGAAAAGTCTATTTTTTTTCCACTAGTTTGAAATGCCACCTTGACTTGTTATGGGTCTTCTCTGTGTGGGTGTTTATCTGCCTTGTCAGCAAATTGCAGATGGCAGCTGGTGGCCTGGGGAGGCTACCTTGAAGTAGTCTCAGAGCCATTTACGTGAGAAGGCACACTTTTAGATAGGATAGGTGGAAGGATGCCTGCTCTTCCCACCTCAGACTGCTGTGTGATTTAGTCTCAGCAAAATATATTCAGTCTGTTTCAGGGACATTGTCCAGTGGTCTTACCCTGAGGGTAGGAGGCCCCTCTGTCTTCTCTTCCATGACCCTGCAGGGTCTTCCCTCCTCTGAAACATGCCCCACATCTTCCCCATGTCCCTGCTCCCCTCTTCTGCTCCTGACACCTGTTTACTCCAGGCCTTCACTATGGAGGCCTAGTTTTTGAGCACCCTCCTAAATGTTTGTTTTTGTTATCCATGCTGCCTAACAAATCACCACAAACTTAGTTGCTTAAAATGACACGCATTTGTTATCTCAGAGAATTATTTTTTCTGTGGGTTAGGAGTCCCAGCATGGCATAATTGGGCCCGTGCTTCAGGGTCTCTCATGAGGCTGCAATCCAGGTGTTGGGTGGGGATGGGTTCTCATCTGGAGGCTCAAATGGGGAAGGATCCTCGCCTTGGCTTTCATGATTCTTGGCAGTGTTCAGTTCCCTGTGGCTGTAGGATTCAGGGCAGCTTGCTTCTTCAAAGCCAGAAAGAGAGCAAGAGAGCCTCTAGTGCCAGTCTACCGGCCAGAGAATCGTATATACCATGATGCAATCACAGAGTGGCATCCCACTACTTTTGCCATATTGTATTGGTTGGAAGTCAGTCCCAGGTCCCACCCAAGCTTGGGGGAGGGAATTGCCCAAAGGTGTGATTTCCAGGCGGCAGGGCTCATGGGACCCCTTGGAGTCTATCTCCTATGGGGTTGCTGTCCTTTAGGCTGTCTCCACTCTGGTCCACACATCACCATGGAGCTAGATTAATTTTCCTAAAGCATGTCTCTGACTCCACCAGTCTTCTGCTCAAAAGCCTGCATTAGTTAAAATTCAAAAGTCCTTATATTAGCATTCAAGGCTCCCTCTAACAGCTGTCTGTCAGTATCTGTCAAAATTGCCAGTGCACAGACTCTTTGACCCAGACTTTATCCCAGAGCTCCACTTCCACACGAGTGAAATAGTGAATACGTCAGTGTAATCCTTGCAGAACTGTTTGACATAGTAAAAGATTGGAAACAACGGAAATGGAAAGGACTGGTTAAACACACTACCATACATCTAAACAATGAAATATTATGCAGCCATGAAGATGAATAAATGCAGCTCTCTGTGAATTCATGTAGCATGATCTACACCAGGGCTTCGCAAAGTGGTTCCTAGACCAGCAGCGTCAGCATTACCTGGGAACTTGTTGGGAATGTACATCCTCAGGCTCCACCTCAGTCCTCCTGAGACTCTGGGGTGGGGCCTAGGAATCCGTGTTTCAGCAAGCTGGCCCGCTAATTCTGATGCATGCTCCATTTTGAAAACTACAGGTTTACAATTTATATAATTAAATGGAGAAAGGCAGAACAAGGTATATGGTATGCTACCAGTTGTGCACAAAAGGTAAAAGAGGTATGTGTTTACTTGTATATGCATAAAATATCTCTGCCAGTATATGTAAGAAATGGGTAACAATGGTTGCCTTTGAGACGGGGCATAGGATAGCTGGAGGCCAGGATGGGAAGGTGACTTTTCACTGTACATCCTTTGGTATCTTTTGAATTTGAACCATTTAATGTATTACTTATTTTAAAAATTAAAATGAAAATCCCCTTCACTCTGACCTCAGCCCTCCTCCTCGTTAGCTTTCTCCCTCACCTCCTGTAGGGCCTCTTCATGAGTCAAACTCATCTCTTCCGTGTCCCTGGGATTTGCGTTGCATTTCCCAGCCATGGACCTTTCTTAATTCTGTGCTCCCATCTGGAATTCCCTGTACTCTTTGCATAATCAAAGTCTGCTCACCCTCAAAGGTCAGATCCAAATGCTGCCTCCTTTGGGAGGATTTGCCTGGTCCCCTCCCTGCAGTCAGATGAAGCCCTGTGCTCCTGGCCTGTGCTCTGCTGGAACTTGCCTACCCATCACTCACGGTGTGTTTGTTGTTGTTGTTTTTGGTGGTTTTTTTGTTTTTGTTTTTTGTGTTTTTTTTTGAGACAGGGTCTTGCTCTGTTGCCCAGGCTAGATGCAGTGGTGTCATCATAGCTCACTGCAGCCTCACAGTCCTGGGCTCAAGGGAGCCTCCTGCCTTAGCCTCTAAGTAGCAGGGACTATAGGTGTGTGCCATCACACTCGGCTAATTTTTCTTTTTTTGGTAGAGATGGGGTCTCGCTGTTGCACAGGCTGGTCTCAAACTCCAGGACTCAAGCAATCCTCCCACCTCGGCCTCCCTAAGTGCTAGGATTACAGACGTGAGCCATTGCGCCCAGCCTATATCCTTTATTGGACTTCACCTTCTGCTCTTTGTGTCTCCTGCACCTGCCGCAGCCTGCAAGGTGGCATCTGAGACTCTTTTAATAAATAACTGAGCAGAGAAGTAAATGATGGACATGAAGACAGTGACAGGAGGCCACAGGGTGGCATGGACAGTGAACAGACGTGAGAGTGGTGTCGCCTTAGAGGAGGGTGAACGCGCAGGAGAGGTGGGAGAGGCTGCAGGAGAAGCTCCGGCAGCTGGGCTTTCTCCCGGCTGGGTTTAGTTCTGGGCCATCGTCAGTGCCCTGCGGGGCAGGTTGGTATGGGGAGGGCAGCCTTCACCTGGACACCATGGGATTTTGTTTTATTGGTAGGGGGAGGGAATTCTTTTAAAGGGACTGAGGTGCACTGTGTGGGGGATGTGATTGAGGGGCAGGGTGTTTAAAAAGGCCTCATGCAGGCTGGCACAAGGGCAGGCTGCCCTGTCAGTGAGGTTTTTCTGATTAAAACCAAGTCAGGGGTGAAGCTGTTTATTTTATATATATATATTAAAAAGAATATGCCCCCAGTGACCATGCTGTCCCCAACCTCCCTCCGTCTCGGGAAAACATCTGACATTTCCTGCACATTTTAACTTTCTAACCAAATAATGAAATAATCATATTGGCTCCTTCGTCACAGGATTTATTTTATCTCTTTCCTGGGCTTCAAAATTCATCTCATATTTTAATCTGTTTTGAGCTCTTTTCAATTGCCTTGGAGATAGAGCCAAAGGTTCCCCGAACTCCTGTTGCCGGGAGTTGTTTGGTTTAGGTTCCTGTGGGGTATTTTCTTTAATAACGTGGTCCATCTTGCAGCGGCAGCAGGAATTCTAGCAGGGCCGGGCTCGGGGTTGGGCTCGCACTTCGTGGCTCCCTGGCAGTAAATTAATGTCCAAATTCCGGTGCTGGGGAAGTTCATTTTCTGTCTTCCTCGTGGATGGTATCCTCCCCTCTCAGTTGTAGTCATTCTTACAAGGCCAGCCTCCTACAGAAACACGCTCCAGACTACTCTAGGCTGAGTGTCCCTCCCTCCCATGAGCGGCAAGTGCATGCAAACCGCAACGGCGGTGGCAACCAGCCACATCCTACGCACTTTCCACGGATTCATCTCATTTGATCTCACACTACCCTCTAAGGGAGACTTGGTACTAGTATCCCCATTGTTTCCATCAGGAGATTGAGGTAAAGAGAGATTAAATAACTTGCCCAAGAGCTGGCACACACCTAAGGTTGCCTCCATCCAATCTGACTTTCCCGCTCCATGTGTGCCTGTCGTAGTTTCCTTCCCAGCCCAACGGTGTGCCCTCAGGGGCGGAGGCCACACCCTTCTTGGTGCTGCCTTAGGTGCACAGTAGTGTCATTATAAATACTTATGGGTGGCTGGAGACCCTTGTCGCATGAGAGACCAGAGGGGGCTCTGTCTAGCCAGGGAGCCTCTGTACCTTAGAGCCAAAAGGCTGATTTTGGGGGTGCATGGAGTTGCCCTAGAACTTAGTTGTGCTTCTTGTTTTAGAAAGTGGAAAGGGGTCACAGCAATGTAGGTGAAGGGGTTTCTTGTGGGGCTGCCGCAGACTGGGAGGCTTGTGCACAACAGAAATGTATTGCTCACGTTCTGGAGGCTGGGAAGTCCAAGACCAAGGCAGAGCTGGTGTCTGGTGAGGGCCAGCTTCTTGGTTCATAGATGTCGCCTTCTAGCTGTGTCTTCACATGTGCAAAGGGATAACTCGGGTCTCTTTGGCCCCTTAGGAGAGCACTAACCCCATTCCTGAGGGCTCTACCCTCATGACCTAGTCTCCTCCCAAAGGCCCCACCTCCTAACACCATCACATTGGGAATTAGGTTTCAATATATGAATTTTGGGGGAACACAAACATTCAGACCATACCAGGCGTGAAACCACGTTTGCTGTGGGATTGTTAGGGAGAAACTGGCGCACACACATCCAGGAGCACCTGTGACCATGAGGGGGAGGGGAGCCTGCTGAGAGATACCCAGCTGGGTGAAGGCCTTGGCCACCAGGAGGGACTAGAGATGGCTCTGTCCCAGGTGCTCTCTGCTGGCAGCAGGTCTGGTCCCCAGTCGGCTGTCTTCATTCCATACAGATGGCCAGATTTGGGGCTAGTGCTTCACATCTTCAAGCCTCAGTCACTTCACCTGCAGGGGGACGTGCCCGTGCCCACCTCCGCCGTGGCTGCACTGCCGGGAAGGTGGGATGGGAGCTCACCCAAGAGGGGCACCCGGGGGAGGAGATTCCTGCCCTGTTTTCTCTTGTTTCCTGGCTGATGGGCCTGAATCTGTGCAGCTTCTGCTCCTCCCTTCCTCCCCCGGCTTGTCCCCTGAGTCCCTCTGGGGCTGTCGTTTCCTCTGCCGTAGGCTTCTGAGCCCTTCCCGTGCAGCCCAATCCCCAGATGCCTCTGATGTCCGGACCCCACCTGCAGAGGTCCTGGTCCCATGGGCCGTGTGCAACCTGGGCTTGGCACTTCTTGAAAGGCTTCCCAAGGGATTCCAGTGTGCCCGGGGCTGAGACCCACTCTCTGTTCTGCAGGGCGCCAGTGGGGAGAAGGGAGGGGAGAGGAGGTCAGGTAGCATTTCCAGAGCAGCACACGTACCTAGGAAGACACTTAGAAATCCCATTTATTAGATGCTGTGCTATGTTTTAGGCCTGGTACTGGATGCATTTTGCAATGTCAAATGAAATTATAAGTGTGTTTCATTTTTATGTTTAGTAAAAGACTATCTGGGGGAGCCAGCACGAGCCACCACTGGGCTCTGGGCTCTGTGACTCAGGGTGGAGGGGACTCCCTGTGCCCTCTGAGCTCAGCATCCTCACCTGTCCGATAGGAATGTTGGTGCCTGGCTCACAGAATCATTGAGAGGAACAGGTGAGATCAGGCATGAAAACATTTTGAGAAAGCAAGACTTCTATACAAATGGAGACACCCTATAGAAACAGTTTTGTTCTACGTTCTATGACTTGTAACTCTCGCGACACCATGCTTTGTGGGTTTGGCCTGACTCGTGGTACCACTGACTGCCCCCTTCCCGCCCTGGCCCAGCTTCAAATTCTGTTTCCCCGAGAAACATGCTCATCTTACCCACAGGAGAGACAAAACACAGCTGTGACCCTTGGGCCTTCCTAGCTGCCATCCTCCTGTCTGTGCGTGACAGCCAGGCTTTGGGGATGTATAATCCGTGTGGAGACCTCCCTTTCCTCCCCTTCCACCAATGACCCGTGGCCACCGGCTGCCCCGTCTTATCTTCTAGGGGGTGTCTGCTGTGTGTGCCCCTCTCACCCCAACCTGCCTCTAGCTGCTCGCCTGGTCTTGGGGATTCCACCCTTAAACACTCAGTCCTGTAGGCCTCTCGGTGCCCGGCACGACCCTGGCCCAGTCCCTCCCCTCTCACCTGGGCTACTTACGGTGTCCTCTCCCCGCCTGGCACCCTCTGTCCTCCGGGGTCAAGTTCAGTACAAAGCCCTTGGTGCTCTGGCTCCGGCCTGTCTCCTCCGGCTCCTCCTGTCACATCTGCGCTCATCCCTCACGTCTGTTGTGGCGTGTCATGGCTCATCGGAATGTGACTTTCCACATGCCGTAACTTTGCCCTAAAACCCCTCCCTGCTCACCATCACCCCGGCCTCGTGCTGCAGAAATGTTCCTTTCCTAAATCCCTGCTCAGCCATCGACTCCCTGTAGGGGACTCCCCGGCTCGTCCACTCCGTCCCCGGTGGGGCTCGCCCTCCTTGCCTGGCTCTGGGCCGCCTCTGCTCACCTGCCTTCCCGGGGCCTGGGAGGTCCCTGGGAGAAGGTTCCGGGTCGGTGCACTCTGTCACGCTTTGCTCCCCAGTCTGCAGTGCCAGGTGCAGAGCAGGTGCTCAACAGTGATCGCAGGATTGAACTGAGTTGGTTGATCTGCAGATGACGACTTGAAGCATCCTGGTGGGCTATAGTGACTTCTGGATGCTCAAGAAAAGGTCCATTTATCCTTGTATTGTTGCAGGATTCCAATGCCTGCAAAGTAGCTGTCCTCACATGGGATCTGTTCCTAATTCACAGATAGCCAGAGTCGACTTTTCCAGACTCCGCTGTGTCCTGACCTCGGCAGACAGCAGGGAGCTTCCTCCCTGAAGGCCCCATTCATGAACAATTCTAGATTCACACACATCTGCAAACGCTGTGGCTGGGCCTGTGGAAGCAGCCGGAACACTGCAGCTCTGAGCCAGGGAGAAGCCCCAACGTCCTGTATGCTTTTCTGGAGTCTTCTCCTGGGTCTAAATTCTAACCCCCTACCCACATTAAGCACCCCAGAAGGGCAGTGGTCTCTGGACTCTGGCCTCCCCCTCCCCACCCTGGCCTCAGCACAGATGCCATCTTGTTCTTCTCTTGTACCACCCATGGCTTCTTTTCCAGGTTTTCTCCCACCTTTCTCTCTTTGGGCGAATGGAAAAGGATGGTCTGTTACAGTTACAAAGCATCACCGCAGAACTGATGCCACCAGCTTTTGGTGGGCCTCCAAGGGGCTGTGCTTGCAGGCCAGGCCTTCTCTGGCCTCCCTTGAAATCCTCGGTCTGTCGGAAGGTCCAGCAGTCCTTAGACTTATTCTCGAAATTTTCCTCTGTACGTCCTGCCTGTCTGTCCCACTCTCACAGTGGCATCTGCTGTCATGTGCCATTACCATAAAACCTTTAACTTCCTGTCACATGCATATCTGTCCTGTATTGGCGTGTTGTCTGTGCACTGTGGGATGGCAGTGTTACACGCTGTAGTGAGGTGCCCTGCCATTGTCTTTGAAAATCATGTTTTGATCATCTTCTTAGTGGCCTCTTTCCAAACCGGCTCTGAAAGCTTTCCTTCCTCCGCCGGTGAAAATGACAGACAGGGACAGAAACTTCGGGTCTCAGAGAGACCGAGGAAGGTCAGGGTGGCTGTGCGTGTGTGTTTGTGGGGGTGGTGGCCACCAGGGCTGTTCACCAGTTCTCTGTCATCAGCCCATGGCAGGAGTGTCCTTCCTGTGCCCTTCGTGCTGGGGCAGGGTCAGGGGGTGCGTGCTGGGCAGTGAGAGGTGGGTGGGGTATGGGTTTCACTTCCAGGTCGGAGCATTCCGTGGCTGGTGCAGGGCCGTCCAGAGCTCACAGGACAGTGGACAGTGTTGGCGACAGTGGCTCCCGCATCAGCCCGAAACCCTGAGTGCTTCCACCAAGCAATGCCCCTGCAGGCCTGTGACCCGCACTGGCCGTGCATGACGGGGAAGCAGACCTGGACTGGCTTTTAACAGCTTTGTTGAGATAAAATTCACGTCTCTCCTTTGTCGAGATAAAATTCATCCTTTCCAGGTATACAGCTGGGTGGTTTTTAGTATAGTAACAGCGTTGTGCCACCATCACCGCTATCTGATTTTAAAACATTTTCATCACTCCACAAAGAAACCCCTTCTTCACTGGCAGGAACCTGTGCTCCTCTGAGCCACTGCGACTGGAGAGTTGTCTGTTGTTACTGCAGCGTAACCCAGCCTATCCTGACTGGCACAGACACTGGTTCTAACCTCGAAGAGTTGTTCTCATAACAAAAACTTGCACTTAGGCTAAATTTGAAAATGAACAGGTTGCGGAAGAGAATTGGTGGACATGTACCGTGATAATGGAATACCACTGTCGTCATCTCAGGCCACTGGGATTGTGGCTGTTGTCAGCAGCCTGCCCGAGTGATTCAGGGTTGGCAGGGCCTGGTCAGGGCTGGCTGGGGCTGGGTTTCGATGCCACGAGAGCTTCTGGGAGTGCCCACAAGCTCCTCATCTTCGTGGTCACCTGCTGTACTGATGGGAGGGCCAATCTCGTGCCACGCTGCCTGGGCACCTGGTGAGAATTCCCGGGGTCCTGCAACCCGGAGACCGAGCAGGCTTGTTTCTCCTTGGAGCCCTTCCTTGCCTCTGTTTCATTGTCACCTTTTCTATGTGTCAGGTAAGGACTCTTGAGAGGCAGAGGTGAGGAGTGTGAGCTCTGGGCCTCGTTTCCCAGCTGTGTCTCTCTCGGGGCTGGCAGAGCGAAGTCAGCAGGCAGGTGCATTTGTCACTGTGACTCTCCTCCGCCCCTTCCCACCCTCTGCCCCCAGTGCCCCGGCCCCCTCCTCCTGGCCATTCGCCACCTCCTCTGTGGTGGCTGTCTGCTTCCCATCTGAACCTGTAGTTTCTCTCACCCCTCTGGGACAGACCTTCCAGTGTGTTTCAAGGTGACAATCTGGTGATCTGACAGATTAATCTCAGCACATATGCTAATGGCGAGTGCAGGCTGCCTGGGGTTTGTTCATTCCTCAAACAGGATTTGAGGGCTCCTCTGTGCCCCGCACCAAGCACTGAACTGTGGGAGGACTTGTGACTAAGGCCTGGTCCTCCCTCTAGGCCCTTCTGGTGCAGTGGGGGAGGAAACGGGGCTGCGTGGGGCCAGCGTTCAGACGAGTGATGTAGGATCATGTGTGTTGGGAGCTGCACGTGGAACTCAGACAAGGAGTGCTGTGAGAGTCGGGAGGGTGGGGAGAATGCTCTGTGGTCAGGGGATGCCAAGTCGCTGCCTTGGGCCTCAGTTCCCCCATCTGTCAATAAAGCGGGTGGGCCAGAGGATAAGAATGACCAGGGAGGTTAGTTCAACATGTGCATCCCCCGGCCCTGCGAGCAATTCAGATTATTCTGGACGTCCGGAGTAGCCCTGAGATCTGGCTCTTTATGTCTGTCTGGCCTCCCCTCCCTACCCAGTTCTGCCCCAGGAGATGGGATGCTGGGGGTTTTAGCCCTGGGCAGGCTGTGAAAAGGTGCTGGGGCTGGGGGGGTGGGGCAGGGGAGGTGTTGGGGGGATGGGGTGTGTGGACCTGGAAGGAGGGGCTTCCAGATGCTAAATTCCTGCACACTGCCCTGCTTTGTGTTGGAAAAGCCCTTTTGCAGCCGAGCACATCACTTCTTTGGGAGACAGGGACATTGTTAAACTCTAATTGGTTGCTGAATAATTTAACCACCCAGTTAGCAGGACCAGGGGAAGGACTGTTGGATAGGAGTGCATTTTGCAGGAGAGCTGAGGCAGCCTGGCCTCTCCGTGCCGTGTGCAGGCAGCCTTGGCCCAGTAATGCTGCAGGCGACCGTGAAGGCTTTCAGAGTTAGTTCACTTAGAGATTCCTGAGGACCCACAGGAATTGGGAATTGGGTCTCCACACAAGTCCAGCAAGATGGTGCCAGCCCCTTTCCTAGTTGGAAAACCCTGATCATCAATTCAGCAAATCCAGGGAGGTGCTTTGAGGATCCTGTAACTCGGTGGTTCTCAAACTTCATGTGCATCAGAGCTGCCCTGTGGGCTTGCTAAAATGGGGCCCTATAATGCGCACCTCTAGCAAGTTCCCAGGTGACACTGCAGCTGCTGCTGGCCCTGGATCCTATGTTGAAAGCCGATGCTAACTGAGCCCTCTAACCTGCGGTGGGGGTCTCAGGACTCAGTCACTGGCCCCAGGGCACTTATACTCTGATTGGGGACCTACCCCTACCCCTCCAGATCAAGAGAATATGAAGTAGCAAGTGTCCAAGGCCTGAAGTGAGCCGCAGATGTGTGCACTAGTGGGTGGGAGGCTTCCGAGGCAGAGAGGCCATAGAGGGGGTCAGCACCTGGACTTCTGTGCCATGCCCCCACACATGGACTAGCATGGGCACAGCACCCCCTGGAGTTGTGCCGTGTGGTGGTGCTGGCGCATGAGAGGCCTTGGGCTAGTGCGTAGGAGCACAGGTTGGAAGCCCAGGTAAGCCTGGGGACGGTGCAGGAGCCGGTGGCCAAGCGGGGTTCCTAGGAGCGGCAGGAAGGAGAGAAGGCTTTATAGGAGCCAGAGCACGGAAGGTCTGAGATGCTCGGGTGAGGAGTTCAGACATTATTTCATGGTGAACTGGGAACAAATCAACAGCAGTTTGGCTCCCCAAAGCAGACATCTGGAAATTGACTCTTTGAAATTTTGAAAAACAGATTTTCAGTAGTAGCTCATGGCCGGTCCGTGTGACGTGCTGAGTCTCAGAGATCTCTCTGTTCCCCCATTCCCTCCCACAGCCTCACTCAATTTCTCCCTCCTAGTCATTGAAATTTCACAATTAGAGATGACTTCCTTTTGTTCTAAATACTACCCTCTCCAAGAGGCTTGGGTTATAAACCAGGGATGCCTATGAAGGAAAGTAACTAACCTTAATATGCTGTGCTCGGTCTCCTTAGAGGGGTTGATGTGGCAGTCTTCTCCAGGGGCTTGTGGACAGGGGACAGAGGGCAGGGAAACTGACCAACCTGGAGGCACAGAGGAGGAGAGGCAGGTGTGGCAGAAGTGGAGAACCAGCGGGTGGGCTGAGAGAGGAAGGAGGAAGACAGAGTTGGTGTAGGGAAAGCCCTCCTCTGAGGCCTGGGCAACAAGAATGTTCTAGAGTGGTGTGAGGCCAGGCGCCCTGGGTGCCAAAGGGCATAGGAGGGCTACAACAGGCTTGGTGGGCTCCCAGTAGCACAGCCCGGTTTATTTAGTCCCCTTTCTCCCTTCTCTTCCTCTGCTGCAGACACTGGAGTGAGGATACTGCTATGCTCCATACCCACCCCTGATGCACCTGCCTTCTCCTCTCTGCTTAACTGGCTGCAGGGCTGGAATGGCTGCTAGGTTTGTAATTGGGAAGCAGGAAACAGCCGTGTCTCTCAAGTCATGTCCCTGAGTCCAGGAGATAAATATGTTTTGAAAACCACATGAATAGAGAAACTCTATTCTAATTGTATTTGGGGATGATCCAAAAGGGAGATCTGGGGTGAGTCCTTTTGCCAGACCTCCTTATTTTCCTGTTTCGAAGTCAAGTGTTTTCATATTGGGTGGTCTGTGAGAACAATGTTTGTGCATATAAAGACTCCAACAGGAAACTATTATGAGCAAATTCATTAATTGTGTTCATGTTGAGGTTGATAATGTCAACCTAAAAAAACCTGTTTGTCTCAATGGGCCGCATAGAAAGAAGGAGTTGTGCCTGCAGGTGTGAATTGCAGGTGTACTCCCAGCAATCACACCTGCAGATGAGATGCTTTTGTGGATTGAAGATCTGAGAAACTAGATGCTGATTTCTGCTACCAGTTGAGCATCTTTTGTTCCACAAAATTCATTGAAAGGAGGAAAATAGGGAAGGCCCAGGAGGAGGTTTGCAGTGGAGATAAAGCGTTTAGGGGCCGCATGGAGGGGCCGGGGGTGCTCACTGTGCTTCTGTCTCCTTCT
This sequence comes from Cheirogaleus medius, assembly GCA_008086735.1. Lineage (NCBI taxonomy): Eukaryota > Metazoa > Chordata > Mammalia > Primates > Cheirogaleidae > Cheirogaleus > Cheirogaleus medius. Next base: position 32,568,758 of record VBSM01003157.1, on the reverse strand, counting down.
TCTTCCCACCTATGCTGCGAGGGAAAATGCGGGAGGGCCCTTGGGGCCCCACCTCCGGGGCCTCATCCTGGCCCCAGCACTTCCAGGCGGTGTGAGGACTGTGGGCGGGTTATGCAGCCATCCTGCTTCTCATCTGTGCTGATTTCAACCCAAGGTCACCTTGAGAAAACATGTGCAGAGCACCTGGAACCTAGCGGGTGCCCTCCCAATGCAGGCCAGCCCCACCCCCTCTCCATGTTGTCACACAGGACTGTGGCCCCTAGAGCAAGGCCTTGAGTGGAAATGCTTAGATCATGGTCATTAAATGGTTTTCACATCAAAGGCAGATGGAACTGGAGGCAACTGGGGGACAGGGCCTCTCCCTCCAGCCCACAGTGGGTCTAAGGCTGAGCCCTGCGTGCATCCTGGTTTCTCACCCCCAGGTAATGACTGTCCACCCAGCCCCCCCCAGCACTGCTGTTACAGAGAGATGAGAAAGCTCATTTGTCAATCAGCAAATCTGAGGGATTGAAGAAGCTGGAAGAATCAACAAATCCATGGAAAGATTGAAGAAGAAGGAGGGTTTTTTATACAGCCAGAGGCTGTGATTTTTAGACAATGGAGGGTGCATCGTGGTATGGAAATAGAATATTCTATTTGAAGTCAGAAGACCTGGACAGAGCCATTAGCTCAGCATCTTGTTATAGGTGTGATTCTGGGCTGGAACTATCTGCATCTCAGTTTTCACATCTGTAAATTGGGTTATAACTGTCCATACCTGTCCCCCAGGGTTGCTTTGAGGATCAGGCAGTATTGGATAGGAAAGCTCTATGCAGGCTGCAAGACACTATGCAAAAGCAAATGATTATTGTTACAAGTTTCTATTTCTATGTTGTTTTTAGGCTTCTAGAGAACTTTCTCATGTTCTCTTTGATTTAATGTACAGCAGGCAGGCTGGATGGTGCTACTCTCATGTACAGACATCTAAGGTTGAAGCGTGCTGGAAGCTACCACTGGGAGGTAGAGGGGGTAACCCAGGCCCTAGTCCTCCTGACACAGGGCACGATGTGCTTCCCGCAGAGCCGTCCACCTGTGCTTTTCAGCTCACCTCCAATCTCGACATCATTTGCTCACCTGCCTGCACATCTCTTCTGTCCTGAACTGAAGTCACTTCTGCTCTTCTAAGGCTTTTGTTCATTTGTAAAGTTGGGATCTTACCTCGATGCCTCTCAAGGCCTGTTTTCATTTTCGGGTGCCCGTGGACTGCCCGCTGCAGTGCCCCCCGCCACCTGCCCTCCCTGGTCAGCATCCCAGGCCCTGGATCTACCCTTCTTGCTCCTGAGCCCCATCCCTGGCTGGCCGAGGGGATAAAGAGGACCACTGAGGGGAGATTGTGCCTCCTCTTGGGGACAGAGACTTTCTGGAGGTGATGCTTTCACTAAAAAGAGTGGCTCAAACAGTGTGCCTTTGGGGTGAGGGTGGCATTCTAGGACAAGAAGCTTGTTGGAACCCTGTGGATGCTCCCAGGGCCTAGCGCAGTGGTTAGCACCTAGTTGGGCTGTGACATTTGGATGAGTTGGTGGTGACACTGTCGGCTGGTAGCTGTTCTGCCTGTTCCCTGGGCTCAGGTTCGTTCACTCACCAGACGTCACTGAGGGCTCAGCGGGCATCAAGCCCTGCCCTGTGCCAGTTGCTGCCCTCTGAGTGCTCACAGTCGGTGTATGCCAGGTCGGGTGCCAGGCAAGGCTCCATTTCAGGGTCCGAAGTGCTAGGATAGGGTAAGGTACAAGGGCTCTAGGGACATGTTGTAAAGGCACCTGTGAGTCCTGGCCTGTGGGGTCAGGGCAGGCTTCCTGGAAGATGGTCCCCTTGATCTGACCATAGAGACCAAATGGAGGTCGAATGGAGGTGAAGAAGGGGGCTGGGCAGGGGGCCGAGCCTCTAGTTCCTGCCCCTGGGGCCCTCAGGCTCACCTGCTGGGACTTAGCTCTCTGCTCTCTCCCCTCCAGCCCCTCCACGTGTGCTCTGAGAGCAGTCTCCCAGAGGGCAGGATTCTGTGTCCTGTCCCCCGGCCGAGCTTGCTGTGTTGGGTGGGTGGGGGCCAATGAACACTTTTTGAGCTCCGCAGGCCTGGCAGCTGCTGCTGTGAAATCTTAATCAATTACCACCATCAAAGGTTTCATGTCTTCCTGAATAAGTGATTTAACTTATCTTTTAGATTGCAATTGACTTCGGCACATAAAGGGCTCCTTCAGTTGGAAGCAACATCTCCACTAGGAATGGATCAAGAGCAGGAAAATGGCGTCTTTCTTAACCCGGGTGCAGCTGGGCCTTTGGAAACCCAAACACACTTGTAATCTCCTCTTGCAGCACAGCTGTGGCAAGAGGCCCTCCTTTTAAGCAGTGGTAACATGCTCTCCCTGTTGGGGAAGCCCGTTGGCTTGCAAGCCTGCGGAATGTCTGTGCGGGAGGAGCAGTTTGCTGGTTGAGATGCCCAAGGCCACTGCTCTTTTAGCTCCTTTGAACTTGGCCCCTCCTTTGCTGGCTGCCAGCTTCACCCTCCTCTTCAGTCCTGCCCACTCACCAACAAGAGCCCTGGGAATTGTGAGCAGCGGTGATCCTCCTGGGCGTCCTGGGTTCATCCCTGCAGTAAGCACAGGGGTGGAGGTGGGCACGGAAGAAATGTGAACTGTGGCTTGTCCGCCCAAAGGCGCTTACATGTCACACCCACGCATGGCCGGGGGTGGCAGTGTGTGTGTAAACTAGTTCAACTCCATGAAGGCAATTCAGCAGTAGCTGGGAGACTTTAATGCTCAATGTCTTTTGACCCAGGAGTTCCACTCCTATGAATTCATCCTGCAGACATCCAGGCACATACAGGAAATGGTGTATGTACAAGGTTCTTCATTGCAGTGTTGTGTGTAAGAGCAAAAGATTAGAAACAACCAGAATGTCTGCCAGCAGGAGACTAGATTAGCTCATTTTGGTGCATCCACACAGTGGCAAGAGTATGCAGCCATGAAAAAGAACAAAGGTGTTTTTATGTACTGGCCTGGGACAATCTCAAAGGTGGAGTGATCAAAGCAAGATGCAGAACAGCATTATGGTATGGTACCATTGGTGTAAAAAAGGATAAAAATAATACCTATTGCTGTTTATTTATCTTGGAATAGAAACACAAGGAGATGTTAACAGGGTTGAGAGGGTGACTTTTCACTCTATAGCCTTTTGTCCGATTTGGATTTTGAACAATAGGAATGAATTTCCTATTTGTGGCAGGCAGAATAATGGCCTCCCAAGATGTGCGTGCCCTAATCCCTAGAACCTGTGAGTACATTGCCTTATGTAGCATGAGGGGCTTTGCCAGTGAGTCAGGTTATAGGTATTGAGATGGAACATTATCCTGGGTTATCCAGGTGGGCCCGGCCTAATCACATGAGCCTTTAAAAGCAAGAACCTTTCCTGGCTGTGGTCAGAGATGAAGATGTGACTATGGAAGAACCTTCAGAGGGATGCTATGCCGCTGGCTTTGAAGACAGAGGAAGAGGCCCCTGAGCCAAGGAGTGCAGGCAGCTTCTTGAAGCTTGAAAGAACAAGGGAGTGTTTCTCCCCGAGAGCCTCCAGGAAGGGACCCTGCTAAGCTGACACCCAGAGAGACCCGTGTCCAACTTCCAATCTCCAGATGTGTAAGATAACAGGTTCACTCACTCAGAATGGCCCACCTCCATGCTTGGAAGGTCTGGAATTCTCTTTTGTGGCCACAATCCCCAAGCTCTCTGCTGTTCATGGCTGACCAGGAAGTTCAGATGGTTTCTTGGTGGGGTAAGAGACGAGGCCACTCAGTGTGTGGTGTGCAGGGCAGACAGTGAAGGGGCGAAGGGGTGTTGGTGGAATCTGGGCTCATCCGGGGGTTGGAGGAGCAGAGGCAGTGGGGGTGAGGAGTCGGCTGCCTCAGCGGGAGAGGCAGGGGTGGGTGCATGAGCCTTATTCTTCCAGATGGTGTGGGGGGGAGCCTGCCTCTAACCCCCTGCCTCCGGATGACTTCCTAGGGGCAGCAGGGGAAAGAAAGCCTGATTGGGGGGAATTGTAGCATCTTTTATGGGAAGAAGCAACAGGCAAGGGCATATTGAAATCTGGGGACCCTTTGGAGAAAAGGGTGACAGTAGGGATGTATAGAGTTGGAGTTAAGTTCTAAATCTGAGCTCCCTTCTTGTCTGGCCCCTGTGGTAATGTCAGCTCCTCTGAGCCCCCTCTGGGAAAACCAGCCATGGAAGCAGAAAGACCTGCCAATTCAGGTGACACTTCACTTATCCAGAGCCCTGCCTGCTGGCACCCTCTTCTATCCAGAACACGACCACAGACGGCAAAGTGAGGGAAAGGTGCCTCTGGGCAGTGAAAATGGCCAAACCTGGCGCTTTATTTCCAAGAACACCTCTGTGCTTGCCCTTGCTCACGGCCTGGGGAGGGCAGACCCCAAGTTGTACATTAGATGGGACCAAGAGATCCCATAAACCCATTTTTGAATTTTTGTAGATCATGCAGCTGACGTTCAGAGATAGGAAGTGATTGGCTCAAGGTCCCACAGCCAGATGGCAGCTGAGCTGGGCCTTGAACTTGGCTCACTACAGTGCACAGTGGACTTAAGTGCTGGCCAGCAGGCTGGGGCCAGACATGAACCTCAGGCAGGACTAACCACATTGGGGCTTGGACCCCCTGAAGCCTCCCTGGGGTCAGAGCCAAAGCCTAGATGGGACACTGGGGGGCCTGAAACATCTGCTCAGGGACAAGCTGCAGAGACGCTGCGCAAAATGGCACGGGGTCTGGGGGTGAGCGTGGAGTGCCGGAGAACCGGGAGAGCTGAACAGAAGTCCACAGGGCGGCCTGGGTACGGGGAGTTGGGAGTGGTGTGAACGTGCCCGATCCCTAAGTGAGTTCATGACGGCTGTTCTAGAATAGCCTACCTCCAGGCATGTCAGGAACTGGTTTGAATGGCGGCTTATAGCACTGAAACAGGAAACAAAGAAGAAAACGCCAAGCATTCCTTGTAATCCTGCAGGGACCAGTTCCCAGAATCTGATTTTTGCTTTCTGTTTCCTGCAAGAAAGGGTTCCAAACCCAGTCCAGTGCAAACCTGCAGCGGCTTCTTACTGAACGTCTATCTGCAGACTTCCTATTTTTACCCTTAATAACTGTAAGCTCAGGGTTACCGAGGTCTTCCTGTTGCTATAGTGAGAGGTGATAGCACCAGCCTTCCGAAGCGCTGGACCCTTGGCTTAGAGGAAAAACAGAATCTGGGTTGCTTTATTTTTGGGTTTGACTGAGAAGATTTAATGCACCATTTTCCAGCCTTTGCAACAATGGCAGTTTGTGCTCAAAATACATAAAACCTCCATAACAAAGAATAACTGGCAATTTGGGGGAGTGGACATCTGAGAGTACATAGAAGATATATTTTAAATTACAAAAATGACACAACTTCATCAAGAGAATCTAGAAAATGACAAATAAATAAAAACACATGTAGTTATATTACCATACTTCAGCCTTCGTGGTCCTGGTGAGTTATAGCCCTGCAATCAGTTTTCCTAAACGTGCATTGGGCAGCAACATAGTATCCATATAATTGGTAGTCTGCTTTTTTAGTTAATATGTCATAAGCATTTTTCTGGGTTGCTGCATTATCTCAGTAAGCATTATTTTTATTGTCACATAATTTCATAAAACATTCTCCTACTTTTCCTCTGTCTCCTAAATCCACACTTGTCTCCATCATATCATCTGTGGCTAAATTCTACTACTCTGATTTGAAGAACTGGCCCGCCTTGTCCCTGTCTCTGTCCCCATCCCTCTTCCCCCGTCCCCTTCTACCCTTCCCAGACATGCCTGCCAGGACTTGCTCTACTCTAAGGCCTTGCTAATCAAAGGTGGTCCCAGACCGGTGGCCTGGGCACCCCCTGGAGCTTATTAGAAACCTGAAATCTTAGACCCCACCTGGGACCTACTGAATCTGCATCTGCATTTTGACAGGATCCCTAGGTGGTTCATAAGTGCATTGCAGTTTGCCGAGCACTGATCTAAAACACACATCCCCATGGCTGCAGGGCAAAAGCCAGTCTGCTAGCCAGGTGCACACCGAGTAGAGACTAAACGGAGGGTGGCAGGGAGTGCATAGGGAAGGGGCAGGCCAGTGGGACGAGCCACAGGTGGTGGACAGCTGTGGGCAGCTGTGGGCCAGGAACTTTAGAGAGGTTGAGGGGAGGGAAGGAGGCCTGTTATGGAAGTTCCAAAATCCAGATCCACAGAAGATGCAGGATTGAAAACTGGGAGCCCAGTTGGCTATTAGGGGCAGGAGTGTGGGCTTGGGCAGCACAACCACCACTCCCAACTCGGTCCCATTTCATAGATGGCGAAACTGAGGCACAAAGAAAGTAAGTCACTTACCCAAGGTCACGTAGCTGATAGGTGGCAGTGCTGGGATACAAACCCAATTCCGGAGCCCACGCTTCTTACACGCCCTGCAATGCAGCCTCCATGGTGTGTGGTAAACACAGGAGGAAGGAAAGAATGAAGGATAATTCCTACAATGAACAAGTACTTTTAAATTTTATTGCATTTAATATTTACAGCAGCCCGTGGGTGTGGGTATTACTACCCCACGTTGTAGATGAGGAGGTGATAAGCAAATTACTTGAGTTCACATAGTTGCTAACAGCTGAAGCCAGGAGTCGAACCCAGGGCATTGAGGTATCAAAGTGATGTTCTTTCCATCTTGCATATGTCACCAGCAAGGTGTGGAGTCGGTCTCTGCCTCTCAGAACAGCTTCTCTCCTTCCTACCTGTTCCCTGATTTAAAAACTGTACCTCTGCCCCGGGGACAAATTGCCCTCATCTGTTTACAGCGGGGAGAAACACAGGGCAACTCTTAGATATTTTTCATCGAGCCTTAAAATGATGAAATGTTAGGACTAGAAGGTACCTCGCTTTGCATTTAATCCATCTGCCTCATTTTATAATTAAGGAAACTGAGGCCCAGAGAGCTCAAGCAACTTATCTGAGGTCACACAGCCAGCTAGTTACAGATCCAAAACTGACTTTGTATCCAGTGCTCTTTTCACGGCGCTGGGCTGTGTTTGCACCTGCTGGCCTGAGCATCCTGGTGTACTCGAGGCACTGCCAGGCAAGCAAGCCTTGTGCTGCTGGGTCACTAATTTGTTATAAAGTCAGCCTTATGTTTAGGCTGGAGGATGCAAATGATAAACCTCTGTTGTTTTTTGAAAAAATGAACTTATCAAAATAATATCTGCTTGCTGTTAAAAGTCCAAGCAGAAGTGTAGAAGTGTGTCTGGAAATGCTCGAAGGCACCACCTGTCCTCCTGGCCCTCCCCATCCCACTCCCCAGGGGTAGCCACTTAGCAGTGCTGTCTCCAATGGCTCCTTAATTTTCCTGCCGGCCGCTGGTTGTATAGGATCCATGCCACAGCAAGGCTATTTTTAACAAGCATCCCAGGCTTCAGGGGGTTGAGGAGAGGGGAAGAAAAAAATATTCCATTTGTATATTTTTAATCCGTGCACATTTGAGCAGGCAATGGCTTTCCTGTCCATACTACCAAGGGCTATGGGCAGTTGATTAGACTCTCTGGGTGCGGGGTAATCCTTTCTCTTCCCCTAATGAGGCCAGAGGGCCAGGATGGGGTTTAGGTGATGTTTCCTGGGACCACGGCCGTCTCGACTGGCTGCCTCTGGATCCTGCCTGTCCCCAGCCCTCTCCCTCCCAGCAGCCTAGAAAATCCTGGCTGGGTTTCCCAGGGCAGCGAAGGCCTGGGAACCTGACTCTTTGTGCCAAGCTCATATTTAGAAATGTCTCCAGCCAGAAGTTGGCGTCTGTCCCACTTGGGCTCTGGGCAGGGGGTGCAGTCACATGTGCTGCCTTTGAGTGGGCAGGTTCTGAGTGGGCAGCAGCCCACTTTGCATATAAACACGATCCCTTTATGCTGAGGGGCTGGCACGGGAACCTGCACTCCTGGGCCCCGGCAGGCCGCAAGCTCTGGTAGACGGATGGGCGATAGGGAGAGGGGAGAGAGACGCCACGAGGCTTGGACTGGGCAAAATGGTGGTAGAGGAGGGGTCCCCAGCTCCCTGTCCCACCTGTCCATTTTCTGCACCCCTTCTCTGGGTTCCCAGGGTGCTGCCCCTACCTGTGTAGACAGTGTCCTGGTCTGGACCTTCCCCTCCCTCCCCTTCCTTTCCCACCTTGTGAGTCCCCCAGTCTGGGGGACAAGAGTGAGGCCTGGCAGAGAGGCCACCTGCAGCAGGGTCTCACTCTGTCTCTCCCTCTCTGGGAGGGGCAGCCCCTCCCCCTCTCCAGATCTCACCTGCAGACCGTGGCCCTGGAGGTCACCATCCCCGAAGGCTCTTCCGCGCTGGCGTGAGCAGTGCGACAGTTCCCTGCTCACCCTTCGTCCTTTTCCATGACAGTGCCTGATGATGGATGAATGAGAGCAGTGGACCCCAGCTCTAAATTGTAGCCTCTGCGGTAATGAGCATCATGCCTTAGCCCCGTGAAAACTCTCCTTTCTTTTAAAACAGTTTCTTTAAGGCGAGGCATTCTGTTCACTCACTCGTGCCTCAGATAGCTAATGAGCACCTAGGAAGGGCAGGCTCCGCTGTCACCAGCCCTACAGCGGGGCACAAGACCATCTCGACGCTGGGTGAGGGGTGGGAGGGTGCCCACCCCTCCACCGCTCTGCAGGGCTGCCCTGGGGACTGCAGTGGCTCACTCACCACACTCAGCTCCCTGGAGAGGAGGCTGCTTTCCTGCCGCCACATCTTCAGAGAGAATCCACATGTTGCAACAGGATCTACCTCCTATAGCCTGGCGCGGAGCCAGTGCCATGTCCTCAGGCCCTGGCACCCTCCCACCCCACCCTCCCCATCCGTGCCTCCTCTCCCCACATCTCAGGGGGAAAAAAGCTCCAAGAAGTGGTCAAGAAGACTGAATAGATATTTTCTTTGTATTTCCTGGGAACAACATGGTAAATAAGAAATAACTGAATGAACGAATGGATGGATGGATGAATAAATGAGTGAGCAAATGAATGAAGGAATGAATGGAAACTCACTCTCTGCTCCAAAGGAACTTAAAATTCAGACGAAAAGAAATGGGCTTGCAGAATGGTGGCACCGTGGGACTGGAGGAGGGGGCCCTAGAGATCGGACTCTCCCCCTCCTTTTATGGGAAGGGTCCCAGGAACCGCAGCCTCAGGAGAGGGGACCGCCATGACGCCTGTGGCAGAGCACGAGCTTAGAGGATGGGTGGCGAGATCCGGAGCTGTGTGCAGGGCCGCCCTCAGTGTCCCTCGTCCTTGGGAAAAATTGCCTTTTCATATGGTTGGGAGTGGACAGTGCAATTTTTCTTCGAGGGTTAATTGTTTTGTTGACAGCAGAGATAATTAGGAATGAGCATCCCGGAGTGAGGGCGACAGCACCATCTGCTGTGAATATGTTTCAGCCCCACCTTGCAGGAGAGCCTGGAGGAACTCCTATCCCCACCCTCCAACCCCGACAGAAAGGCACGTGCTCTCGCTGTTTGCGGGGCCACAGCAGCCGGGTGGCCGAGCAGCCAGTGGGTGGGATGGTGGCTGGCTCGTTAAGGGTATAGTTTCCTTCCCTCCCCCGTGGCATCTAGTGCACACAGTAGGGCTCACTAAAAGCTCCCAAGTTGAACCAGAACCCAACAGAGAGTGCTGATGCCACAGGGCTGATTTTCTGTTCCTCCCTAGCGTGTCACTTGGAGGTCCGGTCCTCTGTGGACTGGAGGTGGGTGTGTGGGGTGGCACGGAGCTATGTGGCTGCCACTGACGTTTTGGGTCATTTTTCTGCCAACTCCATACATTTGCCACCTACCCTGGGTTTCCTGGCCTTTGGCCTGGGCTGCTTGCTCCAGAAGGAGGTGGGTCCTGCCTTTCCTTGCCAGGTAGGAGTGTCCTGGGTTATGAGTTCCTCCATGTCCGCAGAAGCAGAGCTGCTCTGGAACCCAGCAGAGAATCCCATTGTTCAGGGGCATCTGAGAGCTTTCGTCTTATGGGCAGACTCTTGTGGGGTTTTTTATTTTTATTACTTAAGAACATATCACATATATAAAAGAATATATGAAATGTATATGTGCCTTTTGAAGCTAATAATAATAATTGCTTGCTCTTTCAAAGGGATGTCTAATTTCCGGTGTTGCCTTGCACAGGAGTGCCTGGGAGGCCTGAGCAGTAGAGGGCCAGGTGGCCGGGAGGCTCAAGGTCAGCCCAGCCTCCCCGGAGCTGTGGCTGTTTATCACAGCCAATGTCCTTTGTGCCTGAGCTGCTCCCTTTAACTACTAGGAGCCTCCACATTCCTGTCTTCCCTATTTATCACTCTGTTCTCTGAGCTTTCTCCTCCTAGACCCTCCTATCAGGGAAGCAACCAAAGGCCTGATTGTGCTCCTTTTCTGCCCATCCCCCCACAGCGGGGGCAAGCCAGCCACTGTTCCCTCCCCCTTTCCACCTCCACCACTCATTCCCCACTCCTGGGGGAACTTGGAAGGAAGATGAAATTATCCTAGAGCCAGGGAGCTTGCTGGAAAGAATGATAATTGGGAATCAGGAATTACAGTCATGCCTCTTTCACTAACTTACTGTGTGATCTTTAGCAAGCATTGCAACCTCTCTGTGCTTCTGTTTCCTCATCTTTGAAACTCTCCTTCATAGAGCTACCGAGAGACCAAATGGATCCAAGGGATGCAAGAGCAGCTCGAAGGGTATAAATCATTATATATGTGGCACATACAACATTGTCATCATCATGCTCACAAAATCCACGCAGGCCAGAGGAAGGAGCCTCTGTGTCCCTCCTTTCCTTTGTCACCCTCACTTCTGTCCCTGGGGCTTCCTCTTGCTTGCAGTGCTGGGTGCCCTGGTGGATGTCCTCCATCTGCCACAGCCCCTTCTCAGCAGTAGGTCCACTGGGGCCCAGAGAAGCCCAAGGTCGAGGTGGAGCTCAGGGTCAAAGCCCGGTGGGGGGCAGTGGGAGCTGGCCCCTCCACCTCAGGAGCTGGAGGCCACACCTGGTTGGAGGTGCAGGGCTGCTTCGACCCCTCCGGGCAGGGGGTGGGGCACAGTCTTGGTTGTGAAACGCAGGGGCTCCACGGGGCCAGGTGGGTTGACATCTCCACTCCTATCCCTCACTCTGAGACGCAGGGCTGAGGAGAGATGTTCATCATCAGCCACGGGGGAGTTGTTGTTCCTGCAGCCCCCATCAGGGGCCCGAGCTGGAGGAGTTGGGGGATGTTCCACAGTGATGTGGCCTTGCTCTTTGTACATCCCATTGGTGGAGTGAGAGCATCCATGTCTTCCTCTTTCCTGGGGCGATGGAACAGCTCAGGGGTCCTGGTGATGGGTCCGAGCTAAGCTCTGAGTGATGGCTAGGATTTGGGTGCAGGATTGGAAGGTGCGTCTTTCAGGCAGATAAAATGAAATATGCAGAGGTAAGAAAACCAGAATGAAGAATGTGTATGTACATGCGTACACGTATGTGCATGTGTATGTGTTGAGGCCTGGGGCAGGGTTGGTGGGCAGGACATTGCCAGGGAAAACCCTGGGTGAGGCTGAGTTGGTGCCATCACCAGGAGTCGCAGGACCTGATAATAAAGGACAAGAAGAGGGTGGCTAGAACATTCAAGAACAGTCAAAACCCAGACGTGTCTCTGGCCCTGGTGGGTGATGGAGGCCTCTGTTCTTCCTGCAGATCCCTGAGAAGCAGCTGGGAGCTCCCAAGGTCTCCCCGCCCCGGAGGAGTGGGTGAGCTGGAAGACAAGAAGGCATGGCGTGGAGCCTGCCCAGGGCCTGAGGAGGGGCACGGACCTGCAGCCTCTGTGTGGGGGCCGTACCACTGGGGAGAGTCCAGAAGAATCGATGCTTTGGCCCCCGGCGACATGTACACGGTGTAATGACAGGTAATGGACCTGAGGCCCGTCTATCCTTTATGACTGATACGGCAGGTAGGAGAATACATCAGCCTGTAGTAGACATGAAATGTCAGCCCGTGGGAAGATAACTATGCAAACAAAGCAGAGCGAGGCCTGATCGGATGATAGATGGATGCTTTATAGTTATTAGTTTCTGCCCCATGTGCTCGCGGGAGCCAAGCACCGGAAGATTTAGCGTCAGATGGGTTCACTTCCTTTGCCTTATGGGAAGGCCCGATGCCTTTATGGATGTAGCGTGTCTTATTTGAAGAACTTGGAGTAACAAATCAAGAAGTCATTATTCCCTGCCAGCTTCCTTGGGCAACAGGCAGTTCATGCCAGTGGAGAAACAGAGGCAGCGAGGGGAGAAGGGGCTTTGTCGTGTGTCCACGGTGCGTGCGGGACGGACCTGCAGACCTCACTGGTTGGGAACCCTTCAGGCTTGGTTCACATATCTCCGGTGGCAGCGTGTCGTGATGGGTCGGTGTTTCTTGGGAAAAAAGAGAAAGAGGGCTTTGTGGCTCCCCATCTTTCAAGGGTACCAGGGCAAGTAGCAGGTGATCAAAGGTGGCTGGGGAGGTCCTGAGTAGGAGTCTGGAGAGGACAGAGGGTGGGTGCCTCACAGACACCGTGGGTCTAGCAGTTGATCTAGAAAAGTCAGCCAAAGCAGGAGGCATCGAGCATGATTCTAGGGCCTGGAAGGCAGGGCCTCGAGACTAGGAAGACCGAGGGCCAACAGGGCTGGAGACCCCAAAGGTGAGCTCTGATCTGAGGCAGGGCCTCTTCCTGCTGCTCGGGTCTTTGCTGTGTGTATTGTACAGGGTGCCACCCTGGCAGCTTCCACCGTGGGGAAAATGGCAGGCCGGGGTGGAAGCAAAAATAGCTTGGGGCCTTGGGAAACTGACCAGGGCAAGAGCAGAAGAGCCAGTGGCCTAGGGCAGGAGGCCCAAGAGGGTGTGGCAAGTTTCATTCCAGTGCAGGCCAGTGTCAGGGTCCTCAGGGTCAGAGCGGAGGGATGGGGAGGGGAAGAACATGAGGACTTCTGGGTGGCCTAATTCTAAATCAGGCAGAAAGAGTAAGTCGAAGAAGGAATCCAGAAAGCTGAGCCCAGCTAGGGCTTGGGTCAGACACACGCACCAGCTGCGCCCAGGCCTGAACTCCTGTCTGTATGAGGAACTGGATGGAGATTTGAGCTCCAGGGACCCTGGCATGGGACAGTAAGGGACTGGCTATGCCTGGCAGCTCCGCAGGTGCCCAGGGCTAAATATGACCCTGAGGTACCACCCTGGGCTATCCCCAGTTCCCATCCTCAGTGGAGCAGGAGGTCTGTACATCTCAGGCTTGGCTGGGGACCTGGGCAGGGCTGACCTTAGGAGGTGTCATGGTGGGAAGTGATGGGAGCAGGGTGGGTGGGGGCAGAAAAAGTCATTCCCTGCAGGTGGGTGGGTGAGGACTTTCATCAAGTATGTGGCCCCCGAAGAGTAATTGGCAACATGCCTCCTGACCAAGGCCAGAAAGGGTCAAGGACTGGGTCTGTGAGAAGGTTCTTTGCCTATTTTAGCAATATTTACCAGATACCTTTGTGCAGTGGGCACTGAGCTCGGTGCCAGAAATGCAAAGAGAATGAGCCGCGCTCTGCCCCCAGGGGAGGGAGTCTGGGGCACCGAGCCAGGCCCAGGCCTCTGGGAGCTTCAGGTTCCTGTCTCCAAAACGGGGACAATGCTCTCTCACTCATAGGCTAGTGGGGAGAATCAAATAAAACCAAACATGTAAAACACTTAGCACAGCAGCTGGCCCCATAATCGGTGATCAATACATTTAGTTTGCTTCCATTATTCTGCTCTTGGAGGAGCTCACGGGCTGGCGTGGAGCGGGGAAGCCTGGGGAAATGTTTTCTAACTCCCAGGGCTCCGGTCGCCAACAGGGTTGGAGGCCTGGGCTTTGAAAACCCGGTTGTCAGAGTTCCTCTGGCCATGGAATATGTGGTTTCAGGGGGATCCTAGCACTGGGGAATGGTGACTACACTTGAGTGCTTTGGCAGTCGCTGGGTGCAGAGGGTGGGAGTCAGGAGGGGTCGGTCCAGGAATGTAGAGAAGTGTTGAGAAGAGAGGACATTCTCGGGATGCTTGGGGAGTCTGGACTCCTTGGCTTCCGGCAGTTCTTGGGAGCAGGGGCAGGGTGAGGGGTGTGCAGAAGCCAAGGCGAGTTTTGTGATCTGGAGTGGGGTGGCCCCGATGCAAGCCACACGTGTCATTTTAAATTTGCCAGTAGCCACATTAAAAGAAGTAAAAATAAGCAAGTGAAATTAAGTTTAATAATGTATTTCATTTATTAATAACTCAGTATGTCTAAAATATTATTTCAACATGTAATCAGTATAAAAATTATGAATGAGATATTTTACATTCGTTTTTTTCCTACAAAGTCTTTGAAGTTCAGAGTGTATTTTACACTCCAGCACATCGCAGTTTGGACTGGCCCCACTTCAAGTGCCCAATAGCCACATGTGGCCTGTGGCCGCTGTATTGGATAGCACAGGTCTAGAATTTAGAATTTCTCGCCAAGGAGCACCCAGGGGCCAGGGGTATCCTGAGCAAGACAACAGGATTTACTATTCTGTTCCCTTGTTATGAAACATCTATAATGAATCCCAGGGGAGGCTTGCTTGAATAATAAGAGATGCCTTAAATCATTTGTTCTAGATGGTGACTTGTGTTCTCCAGAACCAGCCCTGGCTCTGGTTCTCACCAACTGGGTTCAGGTCTCTGCTACTTGCGGTGGGGGGTGGGGGGGGGAGGCAGTTCAGGCAATTCCTGAAGCTTCTGAGCCTCAGAAGCACCATTAAAAGTGGAACTAATCATTTCTGTCTTGCTGGGTAACTATGAAGACTAAATAAAATAATGAAGAATTACTCTGTGACACTTCATGTCAAGAAATAATTCTTTTTATTTTCCTAAATCAAATGGAAACAAATTTGAGCTCCCCTACTGTCTAAGTCTGGCAGAAGTTTCCTAGCGGGCATTTCTGCAGTTCAGTCTGCACCCTTCCCTGCCATGAGGGTGGGGGAGGCTGTGCTTGTGGATCAGGGAAGACGGGGAAGAGTGAGGCCTGGACCTCAGCCCCTGGTGGTGACAACGGCCTCGGGCCCGTCCTTTCCAGGTCTGTGTGGCCCTCTGGAGGAGGCAGGTCCCCACAGCCAGCTTGTGCCCCAGTGCCAGCCCTGCCTAGGGAAAGCTAGGCCCCCAGGCCAGCATCTCTAGGACCCAACAGCACCCAGGTGTTGAGCTCCAGTGGAGTGAGGGTTGCAGCCACCCCAGGGCCTCAGTCACCCCACCTGGCTTGGGATCCATCTCAGGGATCCTGTCCTGACAGCTGCGTGTCCTTCTTCCCTCTCTCTCTCGTCTCCGAGCCTCAGTTTTTGAAACAAAGGCCCATCCCTACCTAACCATGCCTCCTTTCTTTTCCCAGAAAGAAAAATCCAGTTGGCTCCCCCTGAGGGTAGGGAACACAGATCTCATTGTCACGAGACATGTCTGCTGTTTCCGGGGACAGGGGGAGTACACTTCTTATCATTCTGTGAATGGCTCCTCTAGCTACTTGCCCCCCAAACCAGCAGAAAGCAGTAATTGCTGCACGCACTTATTAACATAGCATCCCGACACATGCGGCTGGCACAGGGTTGGCATGTCACAAGGTCAAGTTCCCCTACGCCCAGCCGCATTTAAAGAATGAATTAAATAATTCCTGCCTCTGAGCCTCAAATGAGATAGTGTGTTTGAAAGCTCTTTGTAAAGTTATCAAATGTTATCCAGACTCTTAATTCCCTGGCTGGGGTGTTTTCTGGCCTAGAAGCTGAGTTGAGGCTGCAGCTTTGATTCTAAAGGTGCCCCTTGGATTCTCACACGGGGGTGCTGCCACCAGATGCAGCTAGGTGCTCCCACGAGGTGCTCCCACTAGGTTCTCCATCCCCTCGGGTGAGCTCCTCTGCATTAATGCCTTGCTTCCTGTTCTCCTCTGGGAGAGGAGAAGGACTAGGTGGCAGTGGCAGTGGTAGGTTTCCCTGACATCTTTATTCTCCCTCAGCCTGTCGTGTGGCATCTATAGCCAGTCCCTCTGAGTTTGGAATCTACCTGAATTATCATGAAAGTTTATAGTCCCTCCTTCCTGGGACTCCGCAAAGCAGAGCCATGGATCTAAGGCAGTCCCATAGGTGCTCCTCACCTCCCTGGCTTTGGTTTGGTGAGGACTGTGTGATGGGGAAGGAGGGCTCCAGGCAGATCCCATGTCCTCGGGCCTCGTGTGGAGGGAGCAGGATCAGGAAGCACCAGGAGTAACTGGGTTTAAGTGCACTGGAGTCAGGACTGAGTCAGCAGGACAAATGGGAATTCTCCAGGCCCGGGCACTGAAACAGTGTTTTCAAGGTTGGGTCCACATTTGGCTGTGTGTGGTTGAGTTAATGGGCCTTTGATGCTCGACGCAGTGGTATTTGGGTCACTGGTGTTGCTGCCTCTCTAGACTCCTGAGCCCCCACCCGCCACCTCCCCAACTGGCTTCTGCTTCTGTTGCCTCTCCTGGGGCCTGAGCTCTCAAAGCTGTCACGAATCCTAAAGGAGTCCTTCAAACCAGTGTCCCTGTGACTTAACATCTATTTCAAAAAGTGATCTATGGCCCATTTGGTGGGGGTGGGGGGCAGCGCATGTCTCAAACTCAAGCCCATTTGGATATGGTTGTGGACCTGGCTTTTTCTTAGTTTGCTGTGAACCCAGTGCATATCTCTTAAGTTCTCCAGGGCTTAATGTTCTCCTCTATTAAATGGGCATAAGAACACATACTGCAGTGACTTAATCCTGTTGCCGGGTGTGCATGCATTCTCAAAGTAAAAGGCGCTAGAGACCTTACTTGCCAAAGATCAGAGAGTATTATGGCAACACCCTTTTCTTGCCAAGTCTAGCAGTGTGAAAATTCTGTTCTTCAAAATTAGTTTCTTTGTTGCTGCGTCTGATATATCACCTTAAATTTTGCAGCAGGTAGAGGCAGGAAGCCCCATTGCCCTTGACTGACAACCTTCATACGGGTATTTAACAATTTTAATTTTTCATGATCCTTCTGATAAAAATAGTGCCCGACTAAAAACAAATACATTTGTATTTTCCATCTCCTTAATTAGTTTCTAATTTGGGGGTTCTTATTAGCTTAAAATCATCTTCCTGAAATGGTCCTTGGAAGATAAAAAAATGTGAAAACCACAATCAGTTCTAGAGAGATCTTACTATTTAATTATGCTGATTGGAGCACTAGAGACCCCTGGTAAAATGAACCTCTCAGAATAAGCTTGATTTGTGTAATTTGGTTTTTAAAAATTTTGGATGCATATGTATCATGTTCAACTATGTGTTGTTGTTCTCCTTGAGATTCTGACTTGTCTTGAGAGAAGGGTGGAGGGAGCGGGGGGCTGCTGAAACCCTGGGACTTCAGCTAAGCCCATGGGGTCACTGGTAGGGCCCGGCCTGAGGGGAACATGGGGTCCTCAGTTTGTCTGGTAATTTAAAAATGCCTTTTCTTAAAACAAACACAAAAGGAAAGGTAGAAGGTCACCCAGAGACAGGCTAGGAAAGGACAGACTGGTAGAATTTTGGAGCTGGGTGATAGGAGAGTATCTTCCATGAAATCACAGGACATGAGTAGATCGAGTTAGAGATGTATCTAGAGCCAAATTCTAGAAAGCGATACAACTTTAGAGGCACTTGCTCAAGAAGACATCTCCCACCATCCAAACCCGTGAATCAATATTAGCTCCGCTAAAAGTTGGATAACCAGATGTCACGCCAAAGGAAGGATACTGTGCCAACCATGATGTCTTCTTGCCATGAAGTTGAAGCTAACCTTGATCAAGCCAGAGCTCTAACCACCACTTCACACAAGAGCTGCAGGGACTAGGGGCCAGGCCATCCCCAAGTCCAGACCAAAGGAATCAGGACAAATGACCTAATTTCTTCAACATGAATGATGTTGCGGTCGGGAAGGGATGGAGTAGGAGGATTGTTGTAGATTGAGTGAGTCTTAAGAGACACACCAACCAAAAGCATCTATGAGTCTTATCTCAATCCTGATTCAAGGCGCCCTACTATAGAAGGGCATGTTTGAGGGAGTCAGGGAGATTAAACACAGGCTGGGTGGCAGATATAAAGGAATTAGTGTTAATTTTTTAGGGTGTATAATAATGTGGCAATACTATATACTGAAGTATTTAGAAATAATATGATATGATGTCTTAGAATTTCTTTAAAAGATTTTGGAAAAAATTTTTAGAAAAAACATTTGGTGTGTATATAACGTTTCAATGATAAGAAGAAGGAGGAGAAGAAGAAATATCCCCACTAGCTGGCTGAGCCCTGAGATTTCACCATTGGAGCTTTGTTCATCTAGCGTAAGCTTTTCTGTGTCCAGTAATACACAGCTGCTTCTGGCAGTGTGGTTTACCCATTAGGGAGGTAACCGTAGGGCAGAACATGTCCCCGGTACAGGATGCCGTAGAGGCCACATGCAAAGTGGTTTCAGGGGGAGGTAAGTTTAGAGAAGGTACCAAAGCCAAAGAGATGTCGTCAGAGCCTTGGTTATGCTAATACATACTGTACATCTTGGATGGGGCTAGGTTGTAGTAATGCAGTGTTGCCCAAAATTATTTGTTATGTACTTCAAAGGAGATAGAAACTTCCAGCCCCTTCAGGGAACATCAGAGTAAGGTCAGAAGCCTGCGTTCCATAGCTGTTTCTGTTTACTAACTAGTCCTTGGGCAATCGTTCAGATTTTTCTGAGCCTCAGTTTTCCTATCTGTAAAATGGGCTTTAACATCACTTGCCACCTACCTCACGAGAATGCGAAATGGCTTTGCACAGTAACAAAGGGGGAGTTGTGTGGTTATTATTTGGTGCCATATTCTGAAACTCTGGTCCACAGACATTTCCTGGAGGCTTGAGCAGCATGGCTCTGTCCACGAGTTGTAGTCTTGTAGTCTAAGATGGAGGTGGTAAGACAAGCTCTCTGCCCTTCGGGAGCCTAGGATGGAATTGGGGAAGTGATACAAATAAACAGTGATGGAGACTAGCAAAGCCATCCAGCCCTAGGGATAAGTGAACAGTTCAGGTTCAGAGGAAAGGGGGATGGCTCTTGGCTGGGGTGGTGTGTGACAGCCACCTGGAGGAGGTGGCACTTGACCTGGGACCCTGGCGAAAACTTAGCCGGGCCATCCCTTTGTTGGTGAGGGGTCAGTCAGCTGGAACACTTCCCTCGCCCTCTGCCTCCACACGCCCACGTTCTGCAGCTGAGCACATAAACCTTGTTTGGATATGGTGTTATCTGCCGTGGGGGCCCAAGGCCTCCCCATCCGGAGCGGGGGTCGATGCGCCCCTTCCTGGCTCCCCCGGCCGCTCCCATCTTCTCCTCTGTTCTCTCTCTCCCTCCCGTTTCCTTCTTCCCACCAGGGCCCCGAGAGGCGGGGATTACTCATCCAGCCCACACTAACTCATTCCTGCCCTCTCTTTTAAGTCAAAAAAAAAAAAAAAAAAAAAAAAAAAAAAAAAAGTATAAACCACTGAGACAAAGCAACAAAGTATGACTCAGACACCCAGTCCTTCGTGGGAAATGTTTATCATCATCATCAAATCACTCCCGAGGGCAGTGAGAGCAGACAGCCCTCGTGCACACGTGGGCAAGGTGGGCAGTGGATGCCTAGGCGGAGGCGAAGGGGTGGAGGCACCCCGGGGAGCTGGCTCAGTGTCTTGGGTGCAGAGCTGGCTGGGGGCCCTGACTCCCCTCACTGGGTGTGCGTGGGGTTATTTGGGTTGTGAATAGCAGTCAAGGGCACTTGCTACCCAAGAACCCACTCTGCACCCCTTTAATTTGCACAGCAGAAATGAAAGAGAAGGCCCTAGGAAAGGACAGCACTGTGGCGGATACTTCGGCAAGATGCACCAGTGCCCAGGTGCCCTGCTCTGGGCCACACAGGATTTGAAGACATGCTGACACATGCCCTGTCCTCAAGGGGTGTAAGCTATTGTTAGTATTGATATTCCGGGAAAGGACTTACTCAGTGCCTGGCACAAAGTTGGCCCCCACTGTGGAGTTGCACAGAAACCTCAGAACCTCAGCTTTGGGGTCAGAGAGCCTGATGTTGAGTTCTGGCTCTGCCACTTGGGGAAGGTGACGTGGTCTTCCTGAGATGGAGGGTCCTCAAGTGTAAACTGGGGTAACCACGTCTCCCTTTGGGATTGTTCTGGGGATGAAGTGAGATGATGTAGAGAGAGTCTCACTCCCAGTGTGCCCCCAACAACTGTTAGTTTTCACCCCTTCCCCCTCTGCCATGGAGAGACATGGGATAAGTTGCACTGAGCCTCAGTTTCCTCATCTATTAAATGGGAATCATTAGATTGCCTGTTCTGCTGATACTATTTAACTATGAAGAGAGAGTTTAATTTAATGGGCAATGTATATAAAAACAGTATAAAGGGTTAGTCAAACATTAAAAAGAACATATGCATATTCATATGTACACACCCACATACATAAACCAGAGCTAGAAGACAAAATCTCAGAGTAGTAAAATGTGTTCACATCGTAGTGCAGGTGGCCTGGGAGGGGGACACATTAGCACCAACTCTGGCTTGGCTTGGCTTGTCCCTTTTGGTGGTTGTACTTTCCCAAAGGCGGTCCGTCCGTCTGTTCTTCTGGTCCCGCAGCCCCCAGCAGAGTGTGGCGAGAGGAAAGCACGTGGGCCAGGCTGGCAGAACCGGCACTGACTCTGGCCCTCAGACTGCTTTGCGTGCCCCTGAGGAGGTCACGGCCACTTCTGCTAAAACATGCCAGTGACAGGACACAGGGATCCAAAAGGCGCTGAGTTAGAGCCTTCCTCCGTTGCACAGCGGTGACCACATGGAGGAGGACACCATCCTTCTGACCCTCAGCCAGGCCTTCTGAGCCCAGTGGAACAAAAGGTTTAATAAGGCTTGATAACTGATCAATGTGCATCCTGCCATTTCAGCTGCCTTTTGGGGAGATGGTGGCGATTATTTTTATATTAGAGAGAGACTTTTTAAAGAAGCCTCTCCGACCCTGTGTTGCTTTTATGACTCAAAGAATATATCTTCTCCCAGCCTTGGTGGAAACAGTCAGGTGGCCACCGGGACTGAGACCAGCCATCCATTAATCCACTTATTCTAATTAGTTTGTAACTCAGCACTCACTCTGGGCTTTGCTTTACAGTTAATGGTTCATCTTTAAATGAACACTTGTCCGGAATCTTCCCTCCGTCAATGGCTGACTTTTAGGAAGTGGTAGTATTGACCTGGCAGCCAAGTAATGGGTCCTGGAGTGCCAAATCTAATTTTGGGGGCCAATATTTCCCTACCCTTTCTCTACCCGGCACATAAAGGAACCCTCAAAAATATGCACTCATTTTGAGGCCACGTGCTGGAGTAGCAAGAGCACAAGGCTGCGAATTGGGGTACAGGAGTTGTCAGCCCAGCTGGGTGGTAAACTCACTGTGTGTCGCCAAGCAAGGAAGTCACGAGACCTCTCGGGGCCTTGGGGCCTTTCTGAAGGACGGGGCAGGGTTGGGAGGGGAGTTCCTCCCCTGAGCCTCTGACTTAAGTTAGACACCGTTAGGGCCAGCCCGACTGGGTGAACGGTAGGTATGTAGTAAATTAGAAAGATCTTTGTTCAGTGACACAAATAATAACTGTTCCGCAAAGGAACAAATGAAAACAACGTAGAAGCCTTTAACTGAGAGAGTGAAAGGACTTGTGACACCTCCCCCACCACTAAAGATCGTCACTGTCCACAAGTTAGGGAGTTGTTGTATCTATTCTTATCGCTGTCTGTATCTACACTATTAAAACAGAAAAATGTATCCATAGTAAACAACAATGGGATCAAGCTAAATATTGTGTCCCCACAGCTTGTGTTTTTACTTAATCTATCTTTTTAAAAAAGGGCTCATATGTATGTCTCTAATTGTTTATCACACAGTTTTTTGTAATGTGGATATAATTCACTAATAGGATGGGATTAATGGAACCTCACTGAGGGACACCTGGGTGGCAGCAGTAAATTTTACCTGATTTGCTGTTTAGCCGCCGCCTCCTCCTCTGAGAGGGGTCAGAGCACAGCGGAGGGAGGGGAAGAGCATGCTCCACGGCCCACGCCTCCTTCCTCCCCTAGGGGTGCTGCCCTCTCCCCTCTTCAGGGATTCTTCTTTGGAAGTGCCATAGCTCAGCAATGCCAGGGCATGGGGTGCCCCCCCCACCCAGAGCTTTGACACTAGGGCCAAATTTGCGGTGGAGACCAGAATGCAGGGAGAAAGGCCTGGGGAGTGGGATGGAGCTGTGGGTCAGAGTGTGCTGACAGGTGCACTGAGGATTTGAACACTGTACTGAGCACAGTGTGGTGCTCCTGGAACCAGAGTGTCAGGAGCTGGGACAACGGATCACCTCAGGGCGTCGGGGAGCAGCGTGGGCACAGCCCTCCACAGAAGGACAGGCCGTGAGCAGAGCTGGCCTGGTGCAGGTCCCGGGCCATTCAGCCTCCCTGATCCTTCTGGCAAAGAGGCAGGGAGGCCGGGCCAGCCCGAGCAGGCTGCGGGGCAGACCTGGCTCCCTGTGCACGCTGCTCCCAGCCTCCTTCTTGGCCAGAGGCTGGTGACTCGGGATCCGGGTAACAGCACTATTAGCATCTGTTTTTGTGAGAAAGCAGAAAGGGAGGCATTTTTGGCTCGTGCACCTGAAATAATTTCCTATTTCCTATTGTGTTTAATTGAATTAGAGTTTTCAATTAGGTAAAGTATTTATATGGTTTGAAAATCGAAATACTATACAAGGATGTACCCCAAGATTTCTCACTCTGACCTCTGCCCTTTCCCGTTTCATCCCCTCCCCCATCACCCACATAGGGAACTGGCTATTTTACTTTGTGGGTTATTCTCCCAGTGTTGCTTTGTGCTAAAACACAGAAATTCAAATATATATTCTTAGTTTTCCATTTTTACCATACAAAACATAGCCTACTGTATACTTTACACTGCACTTTGCTTTTTTTTTATTTTCTTAACTATATATACTGAAAATCTCTCTATATTAGTACATAGAGCACCTCTTCTGTTTTTTAATAGCTGTGTAGTATCCCACTGTATATGCATGTACAGAGTTTATTTAACCAGTCCCCTATGGAGAGACACTTGGGTCATTTCCAGTTTTTTGCCGTTAAAAACAATTCTGTGCTCTGATGTCAGTCTGAACTATTTTGTTATGTATGTGTGTGTTTTTAATTACAGACTACCCGAAATCTTTTTTAGAAGTAGACAAAGTATGCATTATCTGTAAACAGATAAAGGAACAAGACTTGTTCCCAGATTCCTACATTCTGTTCCCCAGCCCCTTGGCCAAAATGCTGGCCAGGATGCAGTGTTCTGCCAGCCTGGGCTGTTAGAAATAGTCTTTGCCGTCGTTTCATACTGCGGTTTGGGTCCCGAGTCCAGGGGTAGAAGCAGCCGTGGCCTGGGCTAGTCAGAGGGTGTAGATTCCAGTCCCAGATCTGCTGCTGATGCCCTGGGCGACCCTACGCAAGCCCCTTCCCTTACCTGTCACAAAGGTGAGCTGTGTGACCTGAGGTCCTTTGCTACCCTGACATTCTTTGGCTCTGGAAGCAACCAAATGGTGTTAAGTTCAGTGTTTAACTCCTCAGGCCCTGAATATCAAGTCGAGAGTCACTTCCTTCACTTGGGGGCTCGTGCTGGTGTCCCCTGGGTGGCCGGAGTGCTTTTGTCAACGTGCAATCCAGGCTTTGATGAAGGCGGCCTGTGTAATAAAGTGATGCCCTTGTGCACATTCCCACTGCTCGTAAGAACATTCATTTGGCCACAGATATGGGAAGGCCTTTCATTGCTAGTGCATGGAAAAGGATATTTCACACATGGTTCACATTAGCCCCATGATTTAGCTTCTGAGTGACTAAGAATCAATGCAGCAGCCAACTGGCACCCGAGAGCCCATTTGTATTGTATTACCGGCTGCCGCGGCCCCACCTTTGACTGTGATCTTGTCAGATCTGATAAGGTAATAGTAACAATAACTTATATTTTCATTACGAGGGCTCTTCCCTGCCGGGCTTCGCTGCCGCTCGTGTGCCGCCTTTGTTGTCTGTCTGCGCCCATCCAGGGCGTGTCTGAGTCAGTCGGAGCCCTCACAGTGAGTGTCATCCTAGAAAAGAGGCCTAGCATCATCACTTATCAATTAATCAATCAGTAGATCAATCGGTCATTCACTCCAATGTCGTGCACAGCAGCCTTCAAACTCAGCGTGTCCAACAGGAGCTCCGGACAGTCCCCACAGCCCTGGGAACCAGTTCATCCTGTGCACCTCTGTCCACTCCATCCGCCGGCCCTGCCTCAGTCCTGTACGCACGTGCATAGTGGCTCTGTCTGCTCTCTGTGTCAGATGCCCCTGGGATCTGCTGCTGCTCTCCGTTCCTCGGTTGTCGTTTGGTCCAGATCCCCACCACCTCCCCTGGACTGGCGGCAGGGCCTCTGCATTTTCTCTCACCACCCCCAGCCCAAGCCAGGCTTCGCACAGCACACAACAGCTGCTCGGGTAAATATGCTCATCCGACCATGTCACTCCCCTATCTAAACCCTCTAGTCACCTCTTGCTGCTTTTAGGATACAGGTAAAAATTCTTACCAGGGCCCGTGAGGTCCTGCCCACTTAACCAGCTTCCTCTTGCATCCTCTTCCCTTTTGTTTCTAGAACAGTGGTGCTCTTTCCTGCATTCGGGTGGTGGAAGGGGCAAGGACGCCTTATGGGGTCTCTTTTATAAGGGCACAAACCCCATTCATGAGGCTCTGCCCTCAGACCAAATCACGTCTTAAAGACCTCACCTCCTAATATAATACCATCACCTTGGGGGCTAGGATTTCAACATATGAGTTTGGGGGGACCCAAACAGTCAGACCATAGCATCTTAGTTGCAATTAAATGTCTAACAGGCTATTGACTATTTGCCTCCCCACCAGAGGATAGACCGCACGCCTCGTTGACAGCTGAACCCTCCGATTCTGGCTCCACACAGAGACCGTAGCAGGGGTGTGTTGAATCATTGAGGGAAGGAGCCCATGAGCAAAACGCTTCTGGCTTTGTGCTCCTGAGCAAGGTGCCTGACTTTTCCCAGTGTCAGTTCTCCATGAAAGAGACAGTAGCTTCCCCAGAGGAGCGTTGTGAGGATTACATAGAAAATCCATGCAAGGCCCTTAGCACAGTGCCAGCCCTGAGCAAATATTGGCCAGGGGATGGCACCGAAGCCCCGAAAGGTTAGACCTAAGTCACACAGTTACTGAATGTGGAGCCTGGTTTTCTGCACTGGCTGCGGTTTCCAGTCCTGCTGCTCCTATAGCACAGTGGTTCACAGCCAGGGTGATTTTACCTACCCTCCTCCAGGGGGATTTGGTGATATCTGGAGATAACTTTAATTGTCACAGACTTAGGGAGGGGAATGCTACTGGCATTGGGTAAGTAGAGGCCGGGATGCTGCTAAACACCCTGCAGTGCATAGGACAGCCTCCCTGCCTCTCCCCACCGGGCAGAGAAGCCCAAAATGTCAGTTCCGAGATTGAGAAATCCTGCTTAGGGTTTATAGGAGGGCCGTGGGCAAACCAAGTCCACCCGAGACCAACCTGATGAAGGGCATCCTCTCTGACAAGGGCAGGAGGTGCCTAGGAAGCACCTATCCTGGGGACGTGGCCTCTGTTGTTTGGGGCTGTGCAGGGATGGAGGCCTGGACATGGAACTCAGAGGCGTGAGTCAAAGTAGCTGTTTGGAGCAAAGAGAAAACAGAGGCAGCCTGATCCAGTGTGAATGGGGGCTGAGGAAAGAGGATAATTTCTGCGAGTGGCATCTTTGCCAGAACCTTAACAGACATCGGCATCCACCTTCCCCTTCTCATTTTCCAAATGGCCTTCAGCTCATTGGAGATTGAGATGGGAGCACTTTTGCGGAGATGCTGCTCCTGGCTGGGGCGGATCGGCGCAGCCTGCACAGCGCAGCCTGCACAGCGCAGCCCTTCTGCAGTGGCTCTGCGAGCAGGCTGCCCTTGGGAGGTGTGAGGACGCAGGGTAAGTGTAAATCACACTCCATCCAGTTTCCCCACCCCTAGCCCGGCACCATTTTCACCTAGGAAAGTCTAATAAAAATGCATTCCAAGTCCTAGTCCTAAAGGGGTAAGGATGGGGGCGGGGAGGGAGGGGAGGGGGGCCAGCCCTATGCAGCCTTGGTTAATGTGCGTGAGCCGAGAAGCAGCCCGAGGGAGCAGGTGGTCCTGGGCATTCACTCCACTCTCCAGGATGTGGGGCAGCCCTGCAAAAAGTCCCTGGGCCTCAGCCCACCATATGAGCTAGGTGGGCACTTGCCCTGCCTGGCACTGTCCCTGCATGGGCGCAATCGGCTCATCTCAAGGCTGATGGCACCTGCAGAGGTGCATCTCACTGGGAGATGCGTCAGCCTGGCTTTGCAAGTGGCTGGAGAGAGGCATGTGGCAGGAAGCACCTATGCAGGACAGGGACCAGGAGCTAGACCAGGCCACTTGAGCAGTGCTTCTCCACCCTGGACTGCACATTAGAATCATCTGGAAGCTTGGAGGCAATCCTGGTGCCCAGGCTGGACTCCAGGCCGATTGTAACAGTCTCTGGGGGTGGACTCAGGTGTGAAATCACAGCAGGCTGCCCTCACGCCTCCCGTGGGCAGCCAGGGCAGAGAACCATGGATCTAAAACTTCCCTGGGCTCCGACAGTCTGGCCGCATTGAGGCCCGTAACGGGGGCACCATGGGAACCCCGGTCGGGGCTCTGGGAGGGAATCACGGGGCTGGCAGACCCCGGGTGGGGAAGGACCGCACAGATGGCTGGGGATTCCGGCCAGGCAGGCAGCACGAGGATTTGGGAAGGAGCAGGAGGTCTCAGAGGAGGTGGCTGCCCAGAGCCAGGGCCTGAGGAGCAGGGCTGCAGCTGCCAGCACACTTCCTGCGGCTGGCGGGGCGCCCTTCAGGGAGGCAGGGGAGGGAAGGAGACTGAAGTGCCCACCGGACTTGGCCTCTGATGCGGAGTTTGTGGTAGATTTGGTGTCACGTGTCCGGTCTTTGCTGTCAGACTGGGAGCCCCTGGGAGAGCAGCAGCCGTGGCATAATGGTATCCAGGGCTCGGCCACTTCTCACCTCCTCCGCTGTCATCTCTCAGGTGCTAGCAGCTGTCACCTCTCTCCTAGATTATTACAATAGCCTCCTGATTGGCGTCCCAGCCTAAGCAGGAGCCAGCAGGACCCTTTAAGATGTGTCAGATGGCTTCCTCCTTTGCTCAGAACCTTCCAGTTCCCCCCATGTCACTCAGAATAAAAGCAAAGACCTCACCGCGGCCTGCAAGGCCCAAAGGACCTGGCTCCATCCTCCCTCCTGCTCCTCTACCCGCCTCCTAGGCGTGCTGCCCTCCAGCCGCTCGCCTCCCCGTGCTCGGGCACTCTTGCCTAAGGGCCTCTGTGCCGCATGTGTCCTCTGCCTAGAAGCTCGGCCCCCCGAGATCTGCACGCCCCCCTTCCCCTTTCTTCACGACTTTGCTTGAATGTCACTTTCTCGGTGAAGCCTTGTCTGCCTGCCTTCTTCTTGTCTCCCGAATACTCTCATTTCTCTCCATAACACTCATATATCAACACTTTATCTTTTGTTTACTTCTGTCTCCTACACTAGCATGTGAGCTCCAGGAAGCCTGGGAGATTTTTTTTCTGTTCTATTCGCCGATGTAAACCCAGAGCCCAGAACGGGGTCTAGCCTGCAATAGGCGCTCAGTGTACGTGTTTCTGTCTGTCCCCCTTCGAACTATTAGTATTTAATCATGATATTTGGCTGATGATGTTCTCTCCATTGGTCCACGCTTGGGCTGCTTTTCTTTAATTATGTATTTAGTCATTTTTAACTAATGTAATAAGCACCCAAGAGACCGTCACCATAAGCAAAGCTAGGATTGACAAAAACCTACATCCAAACATGTGAATCTGCCTCAGTCCACTCCCGGGCCTCCTGAGGTCACCATCTTCCTTAATCCTGTGTTTATCATTCCCTTGCTTTTCTTTTTACCTAGTTTTATTATATCTGTATATATTTCTAAAAAGTATATTTTTGTAGTTATTTTTAGGCTTCTTATGCTGTACATAATCTTTGGAACCCTTTTCATTTAATATTATATTGAGATCTAGTTACGTTGCTGCATGTACCATGGTTCTTGCCTTTTGACTACAGAGAATGTTTGTGGAATGAATATTTAGCACTACATCTCCCACAGTGCCAGGTTCATCATAATAGCTGACTTCTATTAAGTACTTCCTCTGTGCAAGGCACTCTGCTAAGTGTTTTCTGTTAACCCCATTTAACAGATGGGAAAACTGAGACACAAGAGGTGAGCTGTTGGCCCAAGGTTACGCCCAAATGGCTCAAAGGGGCAGAGGCAGGATTTGAACCCATGTAGTGTGGCTCCAGAAGCCTTGCTTCTGCCCTTATACTGCACATTTGTTCTAAAGGAACAAATGAGTGAGCTTACACACACACTGGGATTGCCAGCCATATAGGTACCCCACAGAACTTGGTTACAAATCAAGGTTACACACACACACACACACACACACACGTGTGCACACACCCACACATACACACGCACAAAGGCAGCATTCTGGAATTGTTCATGAAGACGTGTTAATTGACAAAATTTATAGTAGGAGAAACAGATCTTATTCTCTGATGCTCACTAAGATCATTCTGTCTGTCTCTGTCTCTGTCCATCTTGTCTCTATTAAAAGAAAATGCCATCTGGGCCTTGTGCTTACAGGGGCTGGGGGCTCAGAACTACCCCAGCAGGCCGAGTGAGCCCCTGGGCTTGGCTGCCAGGAGAGGGGAGCAGCCTGGGACCCATGTCCTTGGCCCTGGGAAGAAGGGGATGGCTCCGGACAAGTTTGTCCCCCTCCACACCGGGGGCCCGGATGACTGTAGGGCCTCACTCAGCAGAGCTGGGCACGCGGTGAGCATCGTGGGCAAGGACTGCTCCTTTCAGGGCTCTTAGTCATGGGCCAACTGCTCTGGGACCTGCAGCACACCCCTTAGGGGTGAGACTCTTTTTCTTATATCAGGAACAAATGAAAGTGATGGGGACCCCGAGGGCTGGGCAGGGGTCCCACAAGCAATTACCCCTTCTCTGAGGGTGTATGCAGAGGGTCTGGCTTAGGCAAAAAGTGAACACTGTGGAGGCTTTGGTCCCGAGTCCAGTGGTGGGTTCCTGTGAGCCAGGTTGGACCAGGGGGAGGCTGGGGGCCATGGATTTTGCCCTTCTAAAGTGAGGAATGGCCTGTCCACCACATCGGCGTTTGTCCAAGGCCTGGAGCAGAGCGGGTCTGGAAGGGGCTGCCCGAGACTTGCCTCCTTGACCATCTGAGGACAGCAGAAGGGGCCTCTCCGGGAAGCCAGATGCCTGGGAACCAAGAGGGTGGGCCAGCAGCCCAGATGTTTCACCTGAGGTGACGGGGACAGATTAGACTCATGAGGTGGGTGGTTCCAGGCCAGTCCAATGGGAGGGGGAGAGCTTAGGCTGTTTTTTCAGCAAGTGACATGTTCTGCTGGTATCAGTAGGGGGTGGCAGAGGGCAGAAGACAGGCAGCTGGGCCTCCACTGGTCCAAGCCCACCCAGCCCTCAGTTTCCACTAAACACCTTGGGGGCCTAGAAGCCTTAGGACTGAGTGCAGAGTGGCATTGCTGAAGGGCCGGGTCTGTAGCTAGTGTGTATGCCCTTAAGTAGCGGGTGGGTGGGAGTCAAGGGAGGTGCAGGTGGTCTTCCAGGAGAGGGGAAAGGACTCTTGAATGCTACCATGAGGATTAACTGAGATACTGTGTGTAATATTTGCCACGTGGCTGCCATGTAGGAGGAACCTATCCAATCAGCAGACAGCACCCGTGCACACCCTTCCCTTTGCAAACGAGTGTCTCCTATGTGCTAGACATGTTCACTTTATCATTCCACACAATTCTCGCAGCAACCGTGTGTGAGGGACATGCACAGCCCATTTTACAGAGGTAGAAACTGAGGCCCAGAGAGGTTCCTTACTCAGGTTTCTTACTCTTACCCTTAACAGGCAACTTACTCAGGGTCATGAAGGAGAACCAGGTCTCTTGACTTGTCACCATTTTGCAGTGGCCTCTCGTGGTCACAGCTCAAGGTTTCAGGCTCCTCAGACACCCATGACCCGACCGACCTCAGGCAACTCCTACTCCTAAACTCATCCATGGAAGAAGGATCATTCTTTTCAGAATCCTTTTTAAAACAAAACATCGCAACTTCCTCTGTGTATTTTCCTTGAAGACTTTTAGTAACATTCTTTTGAAAGTTCCAATTCTGCTCCGTCTGTAAGGAAGGGAAACAATGAGTAAGAGAGTGTTGTGTTGAGGCCCAGCAGGTGCTGGGTGTCCCAGGTGGCTGGTCGTGGTACCCAGGGTCTGGCTGGGGAACTGGGTGGCCTCTCTGCCAGGTCTCCAGGGCTGGAGACTTGATGATGAGGATCTCTGAGATTGAGAGGGATGGAGGCTGTGGGAATTGCAGGGGCTGGGCTGGGGGCTTCTGGTGCTTAAGTGGACCTGAAAGTCTATCCTCTATCCACAGGCCTTTCCAAGGCTTTGTTTATAAATCTCTTTCCTTTTCTTTTTTAATTTTTTCTTTTGAAGACAGGGTCTCACTCTATCACACAGGCTAGAGTGCAGTAGTGTCATCATAGCTCACTGCAACCTCGAACTCCTGGGCTCAAGCGATCCTCCTGCCTCAGCCTCCTGAGTAGCTGGGACTACAAGTGCTTGCCGCCACACTCGGCTAATTTTTCTATTTTTTTTATAGAGATGGGGTCTTGCTCTTGCTCAGCCTGGTCTCAAACTCCTGGCCTCAAGTAATCCTCCTGCCTTGGCCTCCCAGAGTGCTCTCTTTCCATTTTGAGTTACACTTTAGGGGCGGGGGACATGAAGATAATTGAGATCCCCTAAGTATCGGAGCTGGACAAGACCATTGAGCTCACCCACCCTGGACATTCTCTGGACAGTGGTTGGCATGGGAGGGGTAGTGGGGTGGAACTCTGCAGCCCCCCCGGAGAGGCTGATCCATCCACACACACCATGCACATAGGAGCTGGCATCCCTACTGGGAGTGTGGGATCTGGGCTGGACACAGGTTGCAATCTACCTTCTTACCTCCCTCTTTGCCTAAAATGAGGAAAGTGAGGCCCAGAGCAAGAGGTGGCTTCTTGGGGGTCCCCAGGCTAGTAAGTGGCAATGCTGGAGACAACTGAGTACCAGGCCAGTGCCCTTTGCACTCAAACAGGGCAGGGGTGGGAAAAAGGAGGAAGGAGGAGAAAATGCGATGTCCTTGGACATCATGAGTCCCTGTGGGAATGACCTTCATTCCATTGTGAATCCAAACACGTGATCCCTCACCAGATCACAGGAAACCTTCGATCATTTCCCTGTGTCCTGTTGGGGCTTTGAATTTTCAAAAATCCCTGAGTCCGGTGAGCCTAATTCAGCATCGTTGTGCCAATTTACCCCCAGCAAGTTTCCCCTGCTGTTGCTGAGTGACTGGGGCATCTCTCAAGGTCAGCTCCCCAGGTACCTGCTTTATGCAGAAGTTGTTGTGTTCCGAGTGTCTGGACTCAACTGGCTTCTGAAATCATACACATTATGTCCCAACTCTAATTGGCACTCTCGAAGGCACTCCCCGGGCAGATTAGGGTAGGCTTTGACAGCCCGAAAAGAGGACAGGAGAGGGCTGCCCTGCCCACGGTCACCATGCCCTCCACGGAGGGCTCCTTTCATCCTGAGGGGCTGTGCAGAGCCCGGGCGAGGAGGGGAGCGGAGGGAAGCCATGCCCATTAACAGCCGGCTCAGGACTCCCCTGCTGGCTGCAAACAATGCCTGCCTGCCGGCTCCTGAAGTCCTTGGGAAAAGGCTCATTAAAAATGAAAGCCAGGGTCAAGGCGGGCACCTCGGGTGGCCTGCAACCTGCACCCTTCTCTCAGCTGTCAGCAGTCTCTGGGGGGTGGGCCGGCTTGCAGGGGAGAGGGCAACTGTGGGCTCTTCCTCCTCTGTTCTCCAAGGAAGCTCAGCTGGGGACACCTTGCCGAAGGCGCTTTCTAGAAGGGGCTGCTGGGTCTCGCGCCTGACTGGGGACCCAGTGTTGCCTGTGTCCCCCACCTCCCGTCATCCCATGCGCTAGTCCCAGCAGTTCTTGGCCAGCATGTGCAGTGGCCCTCTCTGGGCCTCTCTGGGCTCTTCTGCCCTTTCCTCCTTCAATGGCCACTGGGATTTCAGATAAGCAAGGAAAAGAACGTTAGTAAATGTATATCCCACGTATTGCATGGGACATACTTATGCTAAAGAATTATTTGTCATTTATCTGAAACTCACATGCAACTGGGCATCTTGTATTTTTGTCCACTATATCTGGTAACCTCCCCCACAAAGAAATCTTCCCACAAGAGTGCTGGGACCAAGAAGGGTGACATCTATGTGCTGTGGCTTCTGTCCTCTGCCAAGACCAGCTCTCCTTACCTGTGCTCTGGAGCTTGTAATTAAAGCAGCAGGTTCTGACTCAGTAGGTATGGGGTGGGGCTGAGAGTCTGCATTTCTATCAAGCCCCCAGGCCAGTGCTAATAGGCTGTTAATGAGGCCTGTGCTGCTAGTCCAGGGACCCGACTTTGAGTAGCAGGGAAATAGAGCAGTGGTTGCAGGCTGAACATCAGAATGCTGCTGCCTGACCCCCACGACTCTGACTTAATTCATCTGGACAGGGCCCAAGGACCCCAGGTGATCTAATTCCCAGGCAGGCTTGAGAACTGCTGCCCTCTGCTCTTGCTGGCCTAAGGCCTCTGGGTTTTGCTGGGTGCAGGGTGAATCCACTCCACAGCTCCCGGGGGCCCTGTTCCTGTGAATGGTGCCCCTGGAGCTGGGCATGCCGGCCACAGCTGGCCTGGAAAGCAGAAAGCCTAGCTTTGAATCCACGTGTTGGATACTGTGTGATCCTGGACAAGTCGCTGAACCTCTGT
Organism: Cheirogaleus medius; assembly: GCA_008086735.1. NCBI lineage: Eukaryota > Metazoa > Chordata > Mammalia > Primates > Cheirogaleidae > Cheirogaleus > Cheirogaleus medius. The sequence continues at coordinate 32,535,640 of VBSM01003157.1, read as the reverse complement.
GAGCCTCAGGTCTACATTCGTAAAGGGATGGAGGGAGTGACAAATACAACAAAAGGAGGATCAGATGAATAAGATCTGATACAAAAGCTTCTCTGATCTACAGTCAACCCTGGGAACATTAGAAGAGATGATAACAATAGGAATCGAGTGAAGAAACTGTAGCATCAGCCTCCGTGGTCGAGAAGGCTCAAATGGAGTCCGTTCACATTTACACGCTCCATGGCGTCTGGGAAGAGTTTGTCTTGTTTACCACAGCCCAGAACCTAGCCCATCACCAGGGTTATGCGTGACACACGGTAGGCACTGAAAACACTGCTGAGCCAACGATTGACTGAGACACAGTCCCAGAAGCCTGGGGACAGCTGAGCTCCCAGGGACAGGGCACGTGGCATGACCAGCACTGACTCCTGTGGAGTATTTACTGTGCGCCAGCCACTCTGTGAAGCTCTTTATATATTTAATCCTCACAACATGGCTATGAGGCAGGTACTGTTATTAGCTCTGTTCTTCATGAGGCACAGAGAATTTAAGTTTTCATAGCTAGAAAGCAGCACATCTGGGATTTGAACCGAGGCAGTCTGACTCCAGAAATCATGTTGATAAACATTGCCCTTTACTGCTTGTCTTATAGCTAAATAGCCACATGAGTATTAAACCATGATATAAAGGAGTCATCACTTGGATGCTTGCTGGACAGGTGGAACAGACATGACACAGGGGATAACATGGCTCACTGTGGTGCTGGGGGTGGCCAGGGGAGGCCAGGAGAGGAGCTTGGCAAACTTCAGGGTCGGGGGGCAGAGCTGGGTGGGTGGGATGGACAGGTGTGCCAGCTGCCTGGACCACCTCAAGGAAACCCTCATGGGCTGGGAACCAGGCGGGGAAGTTGGCCAGCTGGTAGCAAGGCCCACGAGGGGACTGGGTGTCCAGGATGTGGCCAAAGCCCAGGCACGCGAGCTGGGCATCTCCCGAGAGCTCCTTGGATGCCCCCTGAGCGGGGGCAGACTGCACGTGTGCATGAAGGTCAGGTAGTGGCTCCAAGGGGTCAGACCTGGCTTCACAGAGGAGGAAACTCTGACACTGTCCCTGAGAAATGGGTAGACACTGGACAAGCAGACAGCAGGTCAAGGATGTCCTAAGTGGGGCAGGAGGATATCAGCACAAGTACAGACATTCTTGCCTTTACCTGAAAGAGGAACTAATTGAGGAATTTCAAGAACCAAAGCAGGCTTGCTAAGGAGAAATATTTGGTCCAAAGTGGCTGCTTTTTCTACTTGTCTGTAAAAATCCAAATTAAAGCGAATTTTTAGTGGAATGACTTTTACATTTTTATAATTTTACTTTAGGACCCCACTGCTCCTAGGTTTCCTTTCAGAGTACAAGGTAAGACCACAGATTTGGGGTCAGACATATCTTGATTTGACTCCATCCCAGCCCCTGAATAGCTGTGTTCTGAATCTCTGTTTTCTCGTCTGTTGTACCGAGACTGTCCTGTGCCCTGTAGGATGTTGAGCAGCATTCCTGCCCTCTACCCCTGAGATGCCAGTTGCAGCCCCTCGCCGCTTCCAATGGTGATGATCAAAAATGTCTCCAGATATTGCCAAATGTCCCCTGGGAGGCAAAATTGCCCACAATTGAAAGCTACCGTAATAGACTCTGGCTTCCTCTTAGGCAAAAAAGGCTAACTGTCATTCATTCATTTTTTCCATTCATTTTTATTCCATAGATATTTATAAATTCTTTTTTTTT
>VBSM01003157.1:32483431-32533408 GCA_008086735.1 Cheirogaleus medius | reverse complement strand
CCCCCCCGGGTTTCTCAGTGGAGGGGCTGGGGTGTGGAGAGTGATTAGAGGAGCCGCAGGCATCGACCTGCAGGTGCCAGAAATCCATTTCTGTTGTCGATTGAATAAATCTGAGAATGGTTAGCAAAGATTTCACACAACATAATTTACTGCCCAAATCGGCTGAAAAGATGTGCACAAATTTGTCACATGGAGGGGCAGTTACTTTGCTTTGACGTTGGGAGCCAGGCAGCCAGGGGCGCGCTGATGTGTGTCCTAGGAAGGCCAACGTGGAGAGAACAAGTGGGTTTATTAGGTCACCTCACAAAGAGCGCTCTGGCCACCAGCCTAAGTTGCCACCTTGGACTCCCCAAAGACCTGGGCTGGGGAGGGCAGGGGAGAAGAAACCCATGTGCCCCAGATGTGTCCTGAACAAAGATTCAGGGAAGCAGTTGCCTGCCCAGGCCTGTGGGCTTGGGTGACAGCGCCTCTCCTGGGCATCGTGGAGTAAGGCTGCTGGCCATCCTTTGCAGACATACACAAAAAAGAAAATAAGTCTCTCTCTCTCTCTCTCTCTCTCGTGCCTTTTTAAACACCAGAAAAGACAGAAAGGCTGTTTAGTTTCAACAGTAGCCTTTCTTTGGAAATCTTGGGCATAGCTCTGTTTTCAACTTGAATCCACTACTTACATTTCTGGTTTTAAAATCCAGACCTGCATGAACAGTCTGGAAAACAGAAAGTGGAAGGAGTAGTTTTCACTTGCTCAAGAGTGCCAAGAAATGAAAACTAATAGTAATAATAACAACAGTGATTTCAAAAGGACATTGGGGAACAGCAGCCAGTTTTGGGTGATTGCTGTGTGCCAGGCACTTGGCATTTTCAGCTTGTACCCTATCCCTGCAAATGTTCCATTTCATGGAGGAGAAAAGCCCAAGCCTTAAATTATCCAACTAGGAGGTTTGGTGAGGCCAGGACTCAGATCTTGGGTCTGAAAAGAGAAAAACGACATAATGTAGTAAATCTTTTATAGGGTTGAATTTGTCTCTTAAAAGGATAGTCTTTTACTCTGAAATTTACATTCTACTAACATTTTTGGTGATAAGTTGCACTATCTCTCTTGATAACTATAAGAACCAGTACACATTAACCCCCTTCCTTATGTGTCTCAGGTCCTACAGCCACACTGAGAACAACCCTAGCTGACATTGTCCCCATTTCTCTATTTCCCTGCCTTTCTTACACTTCCTGCTTAGGGTTGTGGATTTGCCAGAGAGGGAGAGTGAGGAGGAGGAGAGAGCAGGAAAAATGATAAGTGACAACCCTTAGGGCAGTAGTGGTTTTTAAAGAAAAGATCGTAATTCTGTTGAAAATTGCTGGAGAAGAGTACGCAGTCCAAGTAGGCATATGCAAATTATATGCAAAGCGTGCACGGCCCTCCTATTTCATAACCTGGATGTAGCCCTTGGGAAAATGCTAATGGAGACTAGTGGTCTCCGGCAAGCCTCCCTTGGTGATCTCCAGGAGTCTGGCCCTAATTAAAGAGTATTTTCCCAGCAGTGTGGGGCTCCAGCGATTTTTATTTTTACATCCCCTTCCCTCCTCCCTCATCTCTACAGGCCTGTGGCCGAGCCTGAGAGGGATCTTCTAATTCCAGGGTTGGTGGTTAAGGAACATGGTCAGAGACCTGGCCTCGAAGCTTCTAGAATCTTTAGGTAGGTCTCACTTTCTATAGGTCTTCTAGGGTCCCAGCCCAGCTTCACCCTGAGGGAAGGAACTGCTTAAAGCATCTGTTTTCCAACTGGAGCATGCACCAGAATCACATGGAAGGGTTGGGAAGACCCCACCCCAGGGTGTCAGGTTCAGAAGGTCTGGGCTGGGGTTCAAGATTGTGCATTTCCATCGGGTTCCCAGATGATGCTGATGCCACTAGTCCTGAGACCACAACTTGAGAACCACTCTCCTAGAGCGAGCAGCCCCACTCATGGGGTGGGAGGGTGGGCCGCTGGTACTGTTTGTTACCAGACTGTGACACACACACAGAAACTGAGAGCAGACGTTTAGAAACCCCTACTGAAGTTTGGCATTGCCACAGCATCTAAGCACATGACTCTTTTTCTATCAATTCATTTTTATTGTATTTTACAAAAGTATTGGTCCCATTGGGAACTTTGGCCAAGAGGACCCCGCCTACTAGCCAGGGGTCAGGGCAGTCCCCAGGCTGCAGGAGAACTGGAGTACCCACTGAGAAACCAAGGCAGGAGGACTCTGGCCAGCCTGGGCGTGCAGTGGACTGTCCCCAGAATGTGCTGGAAATGTGGGGGCTGGGGGGGATGGCAAGGGGTTGGTTGTCACAGTGGCTAGTGGGGTTGGGGGGAAAACTGGCATTTAAAGGCTGAGGGGTGGGCATAAGCACAACGGAGAATTGTCCTGCCCTAAATGCCAGTAGAATCCTCCCCCCACCCTTGAGGAACAATAGCTGGGGGTGGGCAGAGCTGAGAGGCTGGCCTAGCTCCAGAAGCCCTGCCTTCTCTCCAGGGTGGGAACTGGGGCCCCGGGAGCGGAGGGGGGTGCTGGTCAGACCAGCCCAACCAGAGTGCCCTCATCTGCACATAGTCACCTTGTGTGTGTGTGTACATGGTCTTGCACAGGCGACATGGGTGTTCGTGTGGCCATAAAGTTGTTGGTGTCCTGTGGGTACCTCCTGCTTTATGTAACACCAGTATACAAAATTCCCAGAGTGGAAGAGGGGTAGACTGGCAGGGCGCTGTGAGGATAATTTCTTTTAAAAATGATTCATTGTAGGAGTCCCTGCTACCTAAAAAAATGCACCAAAATTGTCATCTATACACGACTTCCAGGACAGCCATTTGCCTACAGTAAGAGATACCTGTTCTTGCAGAGGAAGTGGCTGAATTTAAAGGTGGTGTGATTCGAAACAGTGTTATCATGCATTGTACAGTAGGTACCCCAGTGATAAGTGGCTCTGGTTAGAAGGGCTCCCACCCGAGTTGGGGACTTGGCAGCCTGTGTCAGCTCTGGCCCTCACCAGCCCCAGGCCTGAGCAAGTCCTCTTCAGCCAGGAGGCGAAGTTTTGCGATTCTGACCTGCCATCTTTGTAGACAACGTTTTGACTGTTTACGGTGACAGTGTGAGAAGTAATTAGTTGTCTTGTGCCTTTGGGCACATGAAGAGGCTACTGGCTGTTCAAGCTCAGAGTCTAGATTGCAGAGCCTGGATGGGGGCACAGCATTCATCAGCCCTTCATTTTACAGGGGTGGAAACTGAGGCCCTGGAGGCCCCGGAATCTGCCCCGAGTCAAGCTTGCGTTAGGGCAGGCAGCCCGGCCCGTTGTTGGAGGCTTACCATGTAATTAATGGGATTTGGAGCAATTACAGGCACAGTAAAGCCCCTCGTTTGTTTCTTGTGCCAGGCATGAGATTCCTTAGGAGGGTGGAGCGGGAGAGTGGAGGGAAGGTGGTAAGGAGGTGGCAGATAGTTGGCAACTCATCCCCTGCCAGGCCTGCTCCGTGGAGTGCTGGCTCACATTTTTATGCTGTGTGCTTCAGAGGATTCCGGTGCAAAGGGCATTATCTGTTTGAGGTACCCACCTATTTTCCCTTTGGGGCTAATTCTTGTTGGTTTTTTAATGCTGTTCTGTAAAGAGTCTGCCTTTTTCTGTTTTGTTTTGCAATCAGCACTGCACAAGAAAAAGTGGGCATCTTTCTAGGGTGGGGGTGGCTAGGCTCTGACCCTGCCTGCCTCCTCTTGTGCCTGGGGACAGGTGCTGAGCCCTGCTGAATAGTCACTTGTTGGGGCAGGGGAGAGGGCAGGAGATTTGGTGTGGGATGAGAAGATCCGCACCTCCAAGGTTTTACAGCTATATGCAATTCTGTGGCAGAGCCTAACTGCCAGGCACCTCAACTTGACTGTTCATTAATTCAACAAACGTTCCTTGCACACCTGTTATATTATTTCCCAGCCACTGTACTATCTGGGGATACAAAAAGTTCTGGAGACCAGTTGTGGCAATGGTCGTACAACACCGTGAATGTATTTAATGTCACAAAACTATACTCTTAAATATGGTTAAAATGGCAAATTTTATGTTGTTTATATTTACCACATACACAAAAAAAGGTAGCAAAACAGAATAAGGTCCCTGCTTCTGGGAAGTAGCTAGTGTTCTGCAAGTTCCCCGTAACTGTGGCCTGCAGCCTGGATGGTGACAGTTAATGGCCGTGGTGGAGGACAGGGGAGGCTGGGAATGCCCAGGCAGGCTGAGGAGGGTTGCCCACCTGTGCCCATCACACTAGGTATCTACGCAACAGAGGGTGCTGACTGTCCCTTACACAAATTTCCTGCTAATATGTGATTTTGAGATGTTGCCGGCATAGGGACTGTACTTGTTTGAATTTCTGTTTAGAACTAATGCTTGTTCACAGAAATATTTTCAGTTGTGAAAACTTTGGGGTTGCAACCATGGTGACACCCTGAGCTCTGGGTCTGGCTTTTTTCTTTCCAGAATGTGTCTGAGCTAATTCTCTTTCAGACACTTCAGTGAGCTGGGGCTACATAGCCTCATCCTTGGCTTTCTTAATATTTCCTGTCGATTAGCCATGAACGCACATGCCACCCTTGGGCAAGTGACTTAAGCTCCCTGAGCCTCAGTTTCTCTCCCTGCACAGATTCTTAGGAGGTCTGAGCCCACATGATGGAGGGCAGGGAAGCATTTAGCCACAGGCCTGACGTGTACCAATCCTCTGTGACTGTCAGCTTGGAGAGTTTCTATTTGTTTGGGCATTAGCACATCCTGTCTTACAACCAATGAAGCATTATTATTTAACATTTTACCATGTTAATCTTCTCTCCACCCAGGTTATATAGCACCCAGGAGGGGTATTGCTTCTTCCTGTGCATACCTGGTAGGTGTGCAGCAGATATTCAGTTGATTATGAACAGTGTGTTTGTAAAGCCACAGTCTGGGAAGTATTTCCAAATATTTAGTTTGTCCACGGTGCAGCCCCACAGCAGGCCCCCGAGCAGGGCCTTGTTCTGGGGGCCAGTCAGTCCCATGTGAGTCTCGGATCCCCAGTAGCTCTGCAACCTTTCATTTTGGAGCCATAGCTCTGGCCTTTTCAGATGGTCTCAGGTACTGATGGCCGGATCACCCAGCAACAGCCACTCAGATAATTACACGGGTTTCCAATTGTTCACCGCTTTATGTCCTCAAAGCAATTTCAGAATCAATTTGAGGTTTGACAGGGACGGGTGGAGGTCTTGCTGGCCTGGGATGGCGTGCTGGGCCTGCTTAGCGCTTGTTATAATTCCAGTGGCAGGCCCCGCACACCTGGGGAGCAGGGGCACTGCCCTGTTTTGCAACTCGGGGGAAGAAAATCAATCAATCAATCAATGAGAGCATACCTAATTAAAGGTAACAAAGGCTCTAGGCTCTTCATCCCTCCCCACAGTCTGAGGCCCATGCAGCACTAGTAGGAAAACCAGCCTTGTCTCAAACAGGATTAAAATGAAGTCAGGGTGTTAGAAATCAAATCTAGCAAGGCTATCTTTTTAAACAACAGATGCCTACTCCACATTGGTGCGTGGAACCCCTTCCTAGGTGCAGCTGTAAAATGGATTTATGCAGTTACTCTGGTCTCAGTGTAATAAGTTCACTTGGAGAAAGCACTTTTGTGATTGGGGGTACACCAGGCACACTGTACCCCTCATGAACTGGATCAGAATGTTGGAAGCAGGCAGCCTGGCTCATGCCCTGTGTTTGGAGGCCCCTGCACACAGAGAAGCTACTGAATTCAGTGGTTAAGGTGTGGTCTCCTGACTTCCTGGGTTTATTCCTAGCTTTGCCACCCATTCACTGGGGCGCCCTGTGCTGGTTGCCACAAAATCTTCCTCTGCAAGATGGGGGTGGTTGTAGCTCCCACCTCTGAAGTCTTTTGAAGGATTACCTGAGTTATCACAAGTTAAAGGCTTATAACAGTACCTGGCACAGAGTAAAGTCTTGCTACTTTTATCACAGAACTGTTTCCCTAGCAAGGGAACTGGTAAAGCTATCCTTGAGTTTGCAGGGAGTGAGATAAGTTTATTTTGGGTTTCACTTTGCAAAAGGGATATAGAGGCCCAGAGGGGTGGGTGAACCCAAGTTCACAGAACAAGGTGAGAGTGGAGGCAAGCCTGGAATCAAGGCCTTATCCCCGCCTGGGGTTGGGGCCAAGTGCCTCCTGAGCTGTGGAGCTTGTCGCAGGCGCCCCAGGCTCTGGCCTTCAACCTGCTTCCAAGCCTTGCTCTGAGATCTTCCACCCTGACCTCTATTCTCATGGCCAAGATGAACTCAAAGCCTCATCCCTTGCAGGAGAGTTGGTATCTTGACAGGGTCAATGCCTGAAGCTACAGGAATGGATTTGTGGAGTGTCAGGAACCCGCTCACAGGTTGAGGAGGTATTTGGGAGGCAGAGCAGGTCCCTGGACCTTGCTGTTTTGCATTCTCAATCTTTGCTTCCCACTGACCCTGTCTTGTAGATCCCCCACGTCTCATCAGAGGGAAGTTGGGGAGTCTTGGTGATTCTTGGGGAGTCACTACCTGCTTTGGCTCTTTGCCTTTTGTTTTGGGACCCTCAGGCCCAGACTCTTAGGACTGACTTACCACCCTCCTCTCTTCCACTCTCATGGGAGAGCAGGTGCAGAGGCCGGACTGAAACAGTGATGTCACTTGCTACGGAGGCACACGGAAGAGTCAAGAAATGCAAAGCTGTGCTCTCTACAGCGATTGCAAATTGGTCTTCTTGTGCAGGTGCGCATTAAGCGCTCCCAGTAATAGAAAAGGAGGGAGGGGAGATGGACACTTTGGCAGCCTGAGCTGCTGGGACTGCTGGCGCGATGCTGCCTTCGTCCTCCCTTTTCTTGCATCATCCTGGGGCTGTGAACACTAATGGGACTAAAAGCTTTAAAAACCAAAGACTATGCTTGGGTTGTGGGCTGTGGGGTTGCAAAGGGAGGACCCCAGGCCAGAGGATGCAGTGGCAGATTAGATCTGAAGAACAGAACTGCAAATAAATGGTTCACACCTACCAGTGCCTAGCTTTCCTGGGACTCACTCAGCTGCCAGCGGGACTGGAACTCAGCTATGGAGTGCGGTGTTATGGGGGGAGGCCTCGCTGGAGGGATGTTGTGAGAACGCACTTGAGAGGTTCAAGTTCAGACTCCAACATCCACATCCAGCCAATCCAGCCTGGTTCACCAGATAGACAGTGGGCATCGATCTGGCCTGACTTAGCCAGTTCTCTGCAATTGAACACACTGCAGAGTGAGAAAAATTATTTTACCTGCTGGTGTTAGTGTTCTCCAAGGGGAGGAACTGCTTTCATTTAAGGACCACCTTGATAGGTCATTTGGGTGAGAGATGAGGCCTTGAGGGAATGAATAGAAAGAGAAAAAATATATATATATATATAGAGAGAGAAAGAAGAGCTCCTCTATATAAATCTGAGCTGGAATTGCAGTAAAAAGGAGGGAGAGAGAGTAGACCCAGTTGAAGGCTGGGATTGAGTTAGTGGAAGTGGCCAAGAGAGTGTCAGAGAACATTAGCCCTTCAGTTTAAGATCCTTGATGGCCCTGCTCTCTCCTGAGGCCTGACGAATCTCGTCTTCGTTCCCGAGGTCTGTCCATCAGCGCTCCTGCTAGCTGGCGCGAGCCCACAGGCTGGGCTGCAGGCTGGTCGCTGTGGCTCCTCACAGTGGGGGGCTGTGGCGAGCACCCTCACCCCCTGCTGCTCCATCCCCAGTTCTTTCAAGCCAGCAAAGACTTAGAACAATTCAAAGTAGAGCTTCACCTTGAGAAGGCTACTCAATCTGACACCTGGCAGAAAACATCCAGTGCCTCTCACCCAGCCTGGCACAGATCCATCATTTTCGGCAGCATCCATGACAGATGGCCACTGGCCTCTGCTCAGGTATTCCCAGTAGCAGGGGGGCTCACTCTGCTGGGTAGTGACAGTTCCATTCTCCACTCTGTTAGGACGGTCTTTGTGAGATGGAGCCACGTTCTGCACTCACTCTCCCACCCTCCCCCAGCCACTGGCCGTGGCTTTCCACCCTGGCCCCCTCTCCTGCACAACAAATACCCCCTGTGGTGCCCGTGGCCACCAGTCCTCTCCTTGGAGTTCTTTTCTGGCTGAACATCTCCTGTTCCCCTTCCTCATCTGTCGTGGTTCCCTGGATGCCCAACAAGAGACTGATAAAGGCATGCCCTGTTCATCACAAGTAAATAACATTACCGGGTCCTCAGAGGGCATTTTCAGTGGATGGTCAAATGTGCAATGTTTTTTTATTTTCCGAAAACTGCCTAAAAGCCAGGCCCAGCTGTGCCCACCCACACCCTCTCGAGGTATGTTCTCAGCCCAGGAAGGCCCTTGCTTTGCAGCGAAGCTGCCCTGGCAGTGGCCCTCTCGTCCCTTCTCTGTGCTCCTGGCCATCTCTGCCTGTCTGCTGCTTCACAGCTGCCTTCCAGGCTTGTCTGCCGTGTGGGCAGGGTGGCTACTGCCCAGATCTCCAGGTTTGAAAGAGCTGAGGCTAGCCCCCTCCACGTCCCTCCCCAGCACGTTCCCTCCGCCCATTTCCTGTCCGGACGTCTCTCATCACTAGCAGCGCCTCCCGGCCCCACCCATCTGGCCGTGCATCCTGTAGGGGCTGTCCTGCTTCAAATCTGCAGGGGACATGGGGGGGCACCGGTGGGGCCAGGGACTTCACCAGCTGTGTGGGCTCAGGACCTGCTTCCTGATGCCATCCTTGATGCCCAGCTCTGGCAGTGTATGGTTCCTACTTTGGATAGAAACTTCTGTTTTTCTATTCCAGAGCCTGCACACTCCCTCTGGGTAAAGCTCTGTTTTGTGGGGGAGATTGCGTCATAACTCATTTGCCTGGCAGGGACTATTGATATAACCTGGAACTCATGAGAAAAACCTAGCCCAGTGTCCCGCCTCTGTGTCACCTTCAGATCGACTGGGGAGCTTTGCAAATACACCAGTGGTCAGGCCCCACCTGCAGGGAGTCTGACCCAGCTGGACTGGGGCAGGGCTGAGGCATCTCCCCATTTCCTGCCCATGTGCTGCCCTGGGCCCCACCTCCCACCCAGTCTTTGTGGCAGGACAGGGCTGGACGTTCACGTCTGTGCCTTAGAGGAGAACGTGGTGAGGCTAAGGGGGAGGCTGGGGAGGCCTCTCTGCCCCTCAAAAACTGCACAGCCAATCACTACCTAATTCTGAACTCCTTGGACAGGGGACAAAGAGATCCAAAAGTGCATACAAAAGTGCATACACGCACAGGACGGCTGCTTTGCTCTGCTGTTCTGCATCCTTCCGGCGGCTTCTGGTGAGAGACCAAGTGCTCAAGGAGGGGTCTGCTGTGCCAAGAGAGCCTCAGGACCTGGGTGCAAGCAGGGAGAGGGCCAGAGACTGGACAGGAGCCCCTACCCCCACCCAGGCCCACACCTGCTGAGGGAGACGGGCCCCTCTGAGGGCTCTGCTGGGGACAGCTTGAGCCACTGGCTCCCTGGCTCTGGTTTCAGTTACCTTGTTTTAAAATGTTGAGTGTGGGGCTGGGATTATGGCCAAAGTGCCCCTGGCTCTGTGTGGTCAGATGTGGCATTGGCTATCAGCAGGGAGGGACACTGTGGGGACAGAGCACCTGGGTGGAGTCCAGGGAAGCATAGTCCGATTACACCCTGTGTGGATGGAGTCCCAGTGTGGACGTGGGTGTCGAGATGAGACCCCCAGCCCGGCACAGTGGCCCCTGCCGTCCCCACCAACCAGAAAAGGCTCCTGCCCTCCATGGGAAGGACAGTAGGGCAGCCATCGACTCACAGCTCTTCCCTTGATATTAGGACACTTAGTGACCGCAGAGACAAGAGATAGAGCTGCATTTGTAGCTACTGTAGCATTGAATATGTGGCACAGGCCATACCCAAATCAAGGCGTGCGTTTTCATACAGGACCACCCCTGAGGCAGCAAAAAGCCTGTTACTTGGGTACCATTTTATCCTCCTAATAAGCGTGTAAACAGAAAGAGAATTCATGAAGTTCATGTTTCTGCCTTCCTGCAGGAACATTAGCAGGCATTGATTTTTAGCTGTGATGTATGCCACTTCTTACTGAAGGGGACAATGCTATTTGGGATTCTGTGAGGTTTAAAACATCCTGTACTGCCCAGTGCTGCAGCATGGCCAGGCCCACTCTAATAGCACCTGATTTGTTAGGGTGACAGGGAGGTGACTGTGATGGCCTGTGGCAGGACATCCCAGCCCAGAACCGATTCCCTCGGCAGGGTATAGGTTGGAGGTGGTGTAGAGAAAGGGAAGAAGTAGAAAAGCCAGAGACAACGGCCAATTCATGATAGAACTTCTCAGAGGGGTGGGGGCAGAGGGCAGTGGGGAATGAGACCAGGGAGGGACCCCCAGGGCTTCAACCACATCTGCAACATTTTATTTTAAAAACAAAATCCAAAGGCAAACAGCATAATATTAAGATATGATGATGCTGGGGGCGTGTTCAGGGATGTTTATTATATGACTCACTATTTGTCAATACATTTGGAATAGTTCCTAATTAAACAAAAATGCAAAGGAGGCTGGACACAGTGGCGCATGCCTGTAGTCCTAGCACTTTGGGAAGCCGAGGCAGGAGGATCGCTTGAGGCCAGGAGTTTGGGGTTGCTGTGAGCTATGATGACGCCACGGCACCCCAGCCTGGGAGACAGACACTGTCTCAAAAAACGAAACAAGAAAGAAAAGAAAAAAGCAAGGCGCAGGGCAATTTGTGTAGTAAGCCACTGTCTGTGTAGGAAAGATCACTTGGGAGCGTGTTGGCACTCATACTGCGTGTTTCTGGATGGACTAAAAGGACACGGGGGCAGAGGCCACCTGAGACTCCGGCACACGTTGCAGGAGAGAAACTTCTTTTCACTTACACGGACTTTCAGGCTTTTGGGATGTTCTGCCAGGTGCCTGTATTACCTACTTTTTAAAAATAATGTAATTATTTTCCAAAACTTCAGAAATGACAAATAGGGGAGAGGAAAACACAAGGACAAACCACAAAGGAAAGTGAAAAAGGGGACAAGGAGAGAAGAGTGTCCTGCAATGCCAGGAGTCAGCCGGGCACTCGGTGGGAAGGTTAGCAGAGACCTCTCCCGGCCCCATGAATGGGGACCCCTTTCTGGGGGCACCGAAAAGCAGCCTGGAGGAGGAGGCTGCCCACCGCCTGCCTGGCGCAGGGCTCCACTGGATGTCCCTTCCCCGTCCTGTGCAGGGAGCAGCCCTGGGCCTGCCTGGGCTCTCCCGCCACGTGCCAGCAACCTGAGGGCAAGTGCTGGGACCACAGCGCATGGGAGTGGCAGGTGGTTGGTAAGGTCCAGGCGACAAGTTCTCTTGGGGAGGAAGTGGAGCCTGGAGGGGACTCCCTGGCCTGGAGTTGGCTTCCCTCTGGGCACCAACTGTTGTTGGGTACCAGTGGAGGGGAAGGATTTATGCCGTGGAGACGACTAGACATGTGATCCCAGGCTGTGTCTCTAATTGGCTCAATGTAAAACTCCTTCCTAGAATTTTTCAAATACCTAGAAAACTGGTCTTTGGAATGAGCCCTGTTCCCCACACCACCTTCCTGCCCCACCTGTGACCTTCCTCCTCCTGCTGCTGGACCCAGGGAGAGAAGAGAAGCCAGTTCAGATGTGGGAGGGAGGGGCTTTCTCCTGCGTGCTGCCTCAGGCCTGCCATCTAGAGTTCCGGCTCCTCGGGGCTGCTTCAGGCCTCTGAAAACATTTAGGCCCCAAACTGAGCCAGGCCCACAGAAGGAGCTCCAGAAAGGTTTGTTGGCTTGAATTTGACTGCTGAGAGCTACGTGTGTGTGGCAGGGGTGGAGGTTGGGGTGGGTAAACTGCCTGACCCCCTCAGCTGAGACGAATCACAGCCTGAGTTCCCCTGGGTTCGAGTCCTGGAAGGCCAGGAGCTCTGGGCTGCCAGGGAAGGGAGGGACTTCCAACCCCCAATGGCACTAGATCCCACCTTCCTCACGTTCTCGGAGGAAACATTCTGGAAGGAGCACCGAGAGGCCAGTTGGGACCACGACCTCTGCCCCCACAAACTAGTGCTCAGCAAGTCAGAAAAATCGTCACCTGTGAGCCCCGGGGAGTGGGGTTAGAGATCACTTGGAGCCATGCTTCTGAAGTCTGGCCACAACCAGCAACAGTAGCTGGGAACTTGTTAGAATGCACACTCCCAGGCCACCCTGGCCCTACCAAAGCAGACTCTGGGGTGGGGCCTGGTGCTATTTTTAACAAGACAACACCTGTAGCCCAAGCTGACGTACACGGAGTTTGAGGCCTGGGCTTCTCCTCTGCGGAGGAGAAAGAGACCAGCAAGTGGCTTTTGGAGCGCTATCTATGTGGCGCCGACTTTTATGCCCAGCCTTGGTGTGTGCCTGTCATCTCCTGTTTTGCAGCGAGGAGCAGGATGCCCAGAGTGGGCAAGCGTTCTGTCCGGTGTCCTGCAGCAGGCTCACGGTGGGCAGAGACCGGGCTCTGGGCTCCCAATTCCTATTCTGTTGCTGCAGTTGTATAAACGAAAAGGAGGAAGCGACAGTGGATGCAGGGAAGTTTCAGATTCCCAAGGGAAGGGATCCAGGTTGAAATTTCAGGAAATAATAACTCACTCGGCTCACCATGGAGCCATGGTAGCTTCCCCTGCCATGCCCGTGGGGCTGCGGTGAGATCGGGTGGGATAAGTGCCTTGCAAGTGCTGGGGGCGGGGGAAAGCCATCTGCATGGGGACAGACAGTGATCAGGGAGGGCCAGCCTTGGCCGTGCGGAAGCAGGGGTCAGGGCAGGTCGGCAGCATGCGTGCCCCGGTGTAGAAAGCCTGCCTCCTGTGGAGGTGGAGGGCGGCCCAGGGCCGGGTCCATCCCAGCGGAGAGAGCCTGGCGAACACTCGCACGTGGCCTTGCTCCGGGCTGCACCCAGCGCCGCAGGAGCGGCAAGGACAGCTGGGAATTGTGCTTCCTTCCCAGCACCGGCACCAGAGGAGCTGGCCTGGGGCACCTGTCAAGGGGATCAATGTTGGAGGCCCGTGTTATAATGGGAGCCAAGCTAGAAACAGAAAACTCACCTGGGAACGAGGCCTGGGGGTGGGGGTGGGGTGTGCAGGATTAATTTAATTAAGCCCTGCTTTGGGGACCAGGCTAAATTTAGCAGCTGCCTCGGCTGCTTATTTGACTCCTTCCCTGCGACTCCCTCCCATCTGCCCACTGTGCCTCGTGCAGGTGATTAATTCCGAATTCTGGGCTGCCACGTACACACGCACCTGCTGATTGCCTTGTCCCTTCTCCAAGCCTCTGCCAGTGTTCCCTCCTGGGCTCCCAGGGGAAGGCGCATTCTGAACCACCTCAGCAGCCTGCTCGCCCTTCTCCAGGGACGTAAACACTGTGTCCTCGCTAATGACTCCCGTGGTGGCCAGAGCAGGCCCAGCCCTGGGCCCCAGCACCTCACCAAGGAAACACCACTGCTGCAGGCCCGGTCTCCAGCTTGCTCATTTTATTGTTCTTGGTGAAGTTTAAGAAAAAGGTTGCAAAGTGTGGCAGGGACTGAGACTCTGAGGCTTTATACCTGTGCCTCGGAGGGAGAAGGAGAGAGGGTTCTCTCACCACCGTGTTTGTTCCCGTTCTGCACTCTTCCCCTTTCATGATCTATCCTTGGTCTTTTCGATCTTTGGGCTGTTTTTTTTTTTTCTCCTAATTACCCTCCTTCCTATTTGGGGGCAATATTCTGAAGTTTATTAGCATCCCCACCCAGTTGAAACAGCGTGACAAAGGGAAGGAGATTGACTGGAAGATGACATGAATAATAATAAACACCAAATGATGATTCATGGTTGCTGTGGCCTAAATGTTTGTGTCCCCTCAACTTGATTCATGTGTTGAAACCCTAACCCCTGATGTGATGGCATTTGGAGGTGGGGACTTCGAGAGGTGATTAGGGTTAAATGAGATCTTGAGGGTAGAGCCCTCATGATGGGATTAGTGTTTTTGTAAAAAGTTGGGAGAGACTCGAGATAACTCTCTGTGTGCACACACCAAGGAAGGCCAGGTGAGGGTGTAACCATCTGGATCTCGGCTTCTCAGCCTTCGGAACTGTGAGCACTAAATTCCTATTTTTTAAGACACCCCAGTCTATGGCATTTTTGTTACAGCAGCCCAGATGGACTAAGACAGTGGTTTAGAGCAGTTATTTATCAACTATTTATTGAGGATCTGCAGTGGGCCAGACATTGTGCTAACGTAGAAGCCGCAACACTGAGCAAGACACAGTTCCTGTCTCGAGGTCATCTAAGGAGGTTATAGACAAGCAAAACTGACCATGGTGGGGGTGGGTGGGGGTCAGCACAGTGCCTACCTGAGAAGTGACGGCTCAGAAAATAGTAGCAGTGGTAATAATCGTGGCTTTCCGTGCTTTCTGCCAGGAGCCAGGCTCAGTGGGTGAGATATGAACGTCCTTTCTTCTTCTCGCTTTGCTGTCGTCCACACCACTCCATCGGCTCGCTCTTCTAGCCCCTGAATCAAATCCGAGACAGATGCCCTAGCTTTTCTGGTCACACTCAGATATTAATCAGTGGCTTTGTTTTTAGGCATTGTAAGTCCAGCCCAGTTTAAAGCCCCAACCTCAGCCTCTCATCCAGTTTCCAGTTTCTGCCCCCTTCTCCACCCCGGGTCCCTGCCCAGGTTTGGTACCTGCAGCAGAAGATGGGGCACAGATGGTGTCTCTCCTCTCACTCAACCGTCTCCTTCCTTTTTGGCCATTCCCTCAACTGGCACACTTGTCTCCCCCGACCACCACCACTGCCACCACAGTGACAGCACTTGTTGGTCAAGAACACTGGAAAATGACTGCAGGGACCATAATGGCTGTGGTTATGGAACGGTGCAATGTTTTGATCAGTTACAGGTCTATGAATATAAATACTTTTAAAGCACTTTCCAAATTTGCAGTGCCACATAAACACTAAGATGGTTTTCATAACGAGCATGTCCAGACACTGCCTGTCCCAGTGGACAAGGAGACCTTGGATTCCGTGTGGATTTTGGGAGTGTGGGGTTCACGTAGGTTTCTCCTTCAGTGTTTCCCTTTGGGCTGTTGCCACCTTACCACCTTGAGTGTCCTTTCGATTTTAATCCCCCAGGGAGGAAACGTCTTTGTGGGAATAGTTTTCTTCGCTGTTTCATTGAATCCAGGCCAGCTGGGTAGAGGAAGATCTGTCATTCCTTTTCTACCCCAGACATGTCGTCCCCACCTCCACACCCACTTTTGAGTTTAAATCCTCTGCACATAGTGGGGGTGTGTTCTTGCGAAAGATCACAGCACATCGAACCCAGGGCTCCTTTATATTTTGTCCCCAAAGCAGAAAGTTCTGTGGTGACGGGGGTAGAGTTGGGGCTAGGGAGATGCTACCAAACAGCCAGCTCTTGGCTTTCCAAACTGGTAAATATTACTTGAGCAGCCTCTCATTGTAGAGGGCTGGGAGAACGTTCTTTTCACAAATCCTAGCAAGTGTAAATACGTATGTAAGTATATGAGTATATCCTAGGGGCCGGGAATTTCGACCTTCAGCCACTGTCTCTCCATATGTGGAGGAAAAGGAGGGCACCCTTGGGGGAGAGATGTGGCAAGGTGGGGTTTCAGGACTCAGCGGGGCCTGGGTGGTTGTGCTCAGGCGGTCCCATTGCAGCCCCTGAGCATGGGGGAGGGGTCTGATCAGCCAGACACTCCAGAGGTTGGTGGCCAGGCCTTGCCTTCCCTCGGCAGGGATGAGTGTGCAGGGGACAGGGCCTGGGGCAGAGCTGACTAATGGTCCAACAACAGGCCCCTTGCCTGCCCAGGGGAGGGTGCACAGGCTGTCCCCAGTCCTCCTCGCTCCTAATGACCCTTGAAAACACCACAGGGGGCAGTTCTGCTTGGCTCACCAGGACAATGAGGGTCTGCGCTGCAGCAGTGAAGCTGAGAGCAGCACACATCCCCCACTGGCACGGTAGCCAGCTGGCTTGGAGGTTGCAAACCCTTCCCCCTGCAGAAGCCATCGCCCACTCTCTCCTGCTTCAGGAGCTTGGGCAGCCCCAAGAGGTGGCCCTCCTAGTGTGGCTGGGACCTTTATAGGGAACACAGTTGGACTGATTTCCAGAGGGCCTGGACTCTGTGGCCTGTGGACCTTGGAGCTAACAGCCCCAGCCAGAATCCACAGGATGGCCTTGAGTGACAGGAGCCATCCATGGTCCTATAGGTGGTTTAGGTCTCCTTCTTCCACTTTATAAAAATACTACTAGCTGTCATTTATTCAGCATGCAATAGGTGCTAAATGCTCTAAATAAGTGATCTCTTTGAAAGCACACAATAACTATAAGGAAGGTACTACTGTAACTATTGCACTCCCTGTTTTAACAAGTGTGAAAGCAGCAAGATGAGGTGACTAAAGCACATAAAGTACCCATCCATATTGCTACATAGACATCAAGTTCATTCATTTTAACTGCTGTATAGTATTTCATTGTATGAAGCTCCACATTGTATCTATCTTCAGTGGTAACTACTATTGTGAATAGTGTGCACCTGTCTAAGACTTTTCTCTGCCCACATATTCATAGGTCCGTATAAATCCCAAAGGTCCATATGTATGTGTGGATGTGTGTGCCCTAGATTGTAAACTCCATGTGGTTAGGAATTTTTTGTATCACGGTCGTATTCCCAGCACTTAAGCATACCTATCACATACAAGGTACTCAATAAATATTTACTGAATAAATGCATATGTAAATGCATAATTATGTTTTGTGAAGTTTAAGAAATCATTCCATATTTATTTTTCATAGGTGTTTGGTTTTCTTTGCTTTAATGAATGCCTTTCCATGTCAGTGCGTATAGATCTGCCTCATTCTTTTGCACTGCCGCATAATATTCTACAGATAATCCAATCATTCTCTTGCTGATGGGCATTTGGGTTGTGTCTGATTCTTTTGCTGTTACAACTCTGAGATTAATATGATTAAACTCATCTCCTGGAGCACAGGTGTGAGAGACTAGAAGTAAAGAACATACCTACAAGTGAATTTGCTAGATCTTAGAAAACACATCTTTATTCTTATTATTTTTTTATATTTACCGATTCCTCTCCAAAGATTTTTAAAACCCATTTATACTCCTGGAAGGAGTGTGTGAGCATTCCCACTTGCCCAAGCAATACCTGGTAGTATTTGGCGTTGGGAAGTGTTATTGTTTATAACCTTGTTTTTCCCTGATTGATCATTGAAGTTCAGTCAACTATTTCCATTTTTTGATTGCAATAAACATTTATTCTTCTGATTCTAAATGATATCTATTTTAAAAAATATTAGGAGTTTTTGCATGTATATAATGATATAATTGATTTGTATATTGATTTTTGTCTTAGTTTGTTCAGGCCACTATAACAAAATACCATAAACCAGGTGGCTTATAAACAACAGAAATTTATTTCTCACAGTTCTGAAGGCTGGGAAATCCGAGATCAGGGCAATGGCATACTCAGTGTCTGGTAAGGGCTTTCTGGTTCACAGACAGTTCCTTCTAGCTATGTCCTCACATGGTGGAAGAAGCCACTGAGCTCCCTGGGCTCTGTCTCTGCGACCTAATCACCTCTCAAAGGCCCCACCTCCTAACACCATTACCTTGGGGGTTAGAATTTCAACAGATGCATTTTTTGCAGGGGGGACCTAAACATTCAGTCCATTGCATCTTGTAACTAGTATCTTTTGTATTCTTTTAAATTTTAACACGTTGCTATAAATCCTTTTAGACCCATGTAGAAGATTATATCATGCTCAAATAATGTCAGTCTCATTTCCTCCTTTCCAGTTTTTATACCATTTATTTATTTATTTTTTCTTGCCTTAATGTACTGGCTAAGGACATCCAGTACAGAGTTGAGTAGCAGAGAGTAGCAGAGTAGCAGAGTTGAGTGCACAGCCTTGTGTTGTTCCTGATATTAAAGAGAGTGCTTCCGGGACATCACCATTAAGTATCATAGTAGCTGTACATTAGATGACCTTATTGGGTTAGGGAAGTTCCATTCAATTCTAGTTTGGCAGGAGTTTAATCAGGAATAACTATTTAAATTCTATCCTGTGTTCCCCGCTACTTCTGAGATGACTATATGATTAGTTTCCTGTAGTCCATTATGCTAGTAAATTACACTAGCAGATTTCCTAATGTTAAGCCAATTTTTCCAACTCCTTGGAAAAATTCAAACTTGGTAATGATATATATTTTAAAACTATATTTCTGCATTGGGTTTATCAATTATTTTTCAGCTTTTTTTTTTTCATCTTTATTCATGAGTGAGGTTGGTCTGTAATTTTCCTTTTTGAGACTTTCTTGGTCTGAAGTTTTTATTCACCTTACAAAATGGGTTAGAAAGTAGTCTTTCTTCTCTTATGCTCTAAGAAGATTATATATAAGATGAAATGGTCTACTTGTCACATGTTTGGTAGAATTTTCCTGTAAAACCATTTGTTTTCTTATTTTTATATTTTTGCCTCTATATTCTTTAGTTTTATTCTTTTGAGTTTTTTTCTAACAGTTTGTTATTAATTAGCCTTTTTCTAATAAGAATTCAAGGCTATAAGTTTCTTTTCACATATCACTTTATCTGTCTCCTACAAGTTTGATAGAAAGTATTTATATTATTCAGTAGTATTTTTAAATTTCTAGGATGATTTTTACCTTCGATCAGTGTTTTAAAATTTATGAATATAATTTTTGTTTCCATTTGTTTTTTAGTTATCATTTGTTAATAATTTCTAATCTAATTTCTTTTTTTGTCAAAATACTTAAGTCAAATCTAATTTAATTTCATTAAAATCAGAACATGGACTGTGTTACTCTTTCAAATTATTTGAAACTGCCCTATATCTTCTGGTCAGTTTTAAAAATTGTTCTATGTAAACCCAAGAATATGTGTTCTCTAATTTGGGGTACGAGGCTTTACATTAAATCAAACTCACTAATTATTCAAAGTCAAAAGTTCAAAACTTACATATTCTTGCTTATTGTATCTCTTTGACAAGAGTTTCTAAATTTTCTACTCTAATACTGTGTTGGCTCATTTCTCCTTGTACTTTTATCAACTTTTTCTTCATATATTTTTAATCATTATACTATAATTATATTTTCCCAGTGAGTTGAATATTTTGTCATTAAGTAGTGATCTGTCCATCTTCTAGAAATACTTCTATTGACATGTTTATGAGTGGTGATCTCTCTCATTTTCAGTTTATCTGATAATGTCTTCATTATACCCTTACTCTTAAAAGATCATTTTAGGGGGTTTACAATTCTAGGGTTGTATAGTTATTTCTGTACTTTGAAAATATTTTCTACTATCTTTATTGCATTAGGTTTTTCTTTTTTCTGGTTACCATGATGGATCCAGCTGACAAAAATGTAATATACACCCCACCCCCATGCCCAATACACACACACACACCCCTACACCTGCCCTGGCCAAGATGGCCATGATAACAACCATGAACGGACAAAATGATATTTTGAGGCTGGGCTTCAAACCAGGGGAGGGACACTGTTAAATGCCTGAAAAGGAGAGGGAATGAAAGTCTGAGCGTTAGAGCTGAAGCCAAGAGCCTGATAAGTATGGGGACCTGATTTAGAGTAAAATAAATGTAGACTGAGGTTCTAAATCCCTCAAGGGGAGGGAGATCACGTATAGATCCCTGTGTTTGCAAAATCAGTGTCATAATCCCAGGAGCCATGGGGGGCAGTTTCTTCTATAAAATGAGAACCCTAAATGTTCCATTCATCAGCCCAGGGAATTCACAAAGTAGTACCATCTTCTAGGGACCAGGAGTGAAAAAAAAAAACAAAAATAAAAAATTTGCCTATGAGAAAACGGAACCCTAAGCTGATATCATACCCCAAACAGATAAAACTCTCCTTTAAAGACAGACACTCTTATATTGAAAAAAAAAATGTTTTAAGGGACTAAATCCAGGTACATGTTATTTGTAAGAGATACACATACAATTTAATGACACAAAAAGATAAAAGCCAAGGGTTACAAGAGAATATATCTTACAGATACAAAAACAGGCTGCTCTTGCAGTGTTATTAACAATGTAAAATATGAGGAGAAAAGCCTAAATAAAGAACATCATTGCTTAATGATAAAAGTGACACTCTACCAGGACATACAATAATTATGAATCTTGATATGCCTAACAACATAGCCTCAAAATAAGGGGAGCAGAAATTGAAAGAATTAAAAGGAGCAAAAGATAAATCCACATTTACTGTTGGAGATTTTAAACACACCTTTTATAAACAGACAGATCAACGAGAGACAAACTAGGAAGGCAATAAGATCTTCAAACAAGACAAGTAACAAGCATGAGCCAGTGGATCTATCACCCTGCACCCTACAAATGGAAACTATGCCTTCTTTTCAGGCGTATGTCTCTATAGACACTAACCATGAACCAAGACCCTAAGGAAGTGGCAGCAAGTGCCAACGAATCAACAGCATGCAGGCCACATTCTCTACCATCATGCAATGTAACCAGAATTCAATGACAAAAAGAACTTCCATCTGCCTTTAACAATTAGTCACTCTGCCTTTGATGCTGGTGCCAGCCACAAGAGCAAGGCTCAAGGGAGGGTGGGGTAACCATGAGGCAGGAGGAGGCTGGGGCATGGAACTGGAGAGCATGTTCCACTGGAGTGGAACTGGAGAGCATGTTGCTTGCTCCTTTTGTTCTCGAGCATGCTTAGTGGAGTCTCCTTTGCAGCTGACTCCATCAGGGTCAGGTAGGCGGGAGAACTCTTATATTTATCCTACAGGTGAAGGAACTGATGGATAGAGAGAGGAGCTCACCTTCCAAGGTGCTGGAAAAACATCACTGGTAGAGCTGAGACTCAAATTTATGTATTTTGACTTCAGAGTGGTTGCTTTGCTCATTGCCGATTCACACTCAACTTCATGGCTGTCTAGACTATGGTTCTGAGAGCAGGCCCTAAGCCATGTTCAATACCATCCCCAGTGCCTGGCAATGGAACATTTTAGTATTACTTATTGAATGAATGCTGAATCAAGTTATTAATTTATGCATAGATGTTTGCATTTATTTGTTTCTGAAAAACTTTTCTCATGGTAAAATGATACTTGTTCCTCATAGGGAATTTGGAAAAAAAAAAATACAAAACAGAAAGTAGAAAGAAGAAATTGAAATCTCCCATAATCCTCTCATTAAATATTTTATAAAACATATTTTAGTGGCTGCACAATGAGTATACATGTCCTCAACATTTAGGCTATTTCCAAATTTTCCCTGTTATAAAGAATTCTGTGACAAGTACAACTGTGCCCTCATTATTTCCTAGAGCTGGGAGTACTAGGTCAAAAGATATGAAGTTTTTTAAGGTTTTGATAAATATTTCCAGATTCTCTTCCTTAAAGCTTTACTCATTTGCATTCTCCAGTGTAAGAAAGCGTTAATTTCTGTGCACCCTCATCAACACTAGGCATTTTTTTTTCTTTTCCCTTTCTAAGGCAAACTATTTATTGAAGTATTACATACATAGAAAACGCAGACATCATATGTGTGTGGCTCAATGGATCTTCACACAGTGAATATACTTATGAGCCCAGCATCTAGATCATGACGTAGAAGGTTCACAGCACCCCAGAAACCACCCCCATGCCCCATTGCAGTCATTGTCATGTTCCCAAGGGCAACCACTGTCCTGGCTTTTAACATCATAACTTAGTCTTGCCTGTATTTGAATGTTATATACGCTTTATATAAATCATATAGTATTACTCTTCAGTGCCTTATTTCACTCAACATTATGTTGGAGAATTTGTTCATATTGCTGTGTGCAGTTATAGTTTGTGTATTCTCATATTCATATTGCATTTCGTTGTGCAACTGTACCATAATTTATACATCTTACTATAGGTGGGCATTTGGATAATTTCTAGGTTGGGACTATTACAACCAATGCTGCCATAAACATTCTTGTACCTGTCTTCTGGTGAATGGTTGTAAGCATTTCTGTTAGCTGTATGTACCTAGAACTGGAATTGCTGGGTCATAACACTAAGTATTTTTAATTAAAAAAAAATTACTTAATAAAGCTGCTGCTTAAATCAAGGAATAATAGCCAATCGGAAATTTCCAACCATCTGAGTGTTGGGTATTAGTTGGGCCTTGGGGCCATTCCCTAGATTTCTCATATCATGTCTTTTTGGGGACTGCTGGCTCCCATAGGTGTAACCATGTGCATATAAAAACCCTTGTATTTAGGATTTCTATATAGAAATGGAGACATTTGCAAATATGTACGCAGTATGATCAGAGTTGGGGGTGGGCTAATCACATGGTTGTGCAGGTGACCCTGAGCAGGGATTTGGGGGGGTCCCTTTGTGGGGACCTTTTGTTTGTTCCAGGTGTGTTCAGAGGGGTTGGGGCAGACTGTACAGGGCTGGAGAAGCCAGACCAAAACAATGGGGAGTTTATTTGATGGATGGTAGGTTGTCACTGAAGGCTTTAGAGCAGGTTAGGGGCTTCATGGAAGCAATGTTTTAGGAACATCTATGGGAATATAGCCAGAATCCAATGCATGCTGGGTGGAATGGCACTGACATAGGATCCTGGGAGTCCGGAGGGTGGGGCCAGGAGTGCCCTCAGTTATGGGTGGAGTCTCAGGAGCCTGTGGACCCCCTGGGTGCACTGTAGCATACTGTCACTTTCTCCAGCCTCCTCAAGGCCTTTCCTGCATACCCTGCTTCTCTGACACACTGGCTCCAGCACCCTCCTGTATGTGCTGCTCATCTGTGCAGCTGCACCACAGCACTGGCCACACCGTGTTCTAATTGGGGCGAGCTCCCTGGGGCAAGAGCCACGAGTGTCCCGTTTCCCACCTTATTCCAGCCCCTAGCACAGTGCCTGGCATGTAGGAGATGCTCAAGCAGCATTTGTGGAGCGATGGATGTTCTTTTGCATCAAACCTGTTTCCCCTCTCAGCCAAGCCCTTTTGAATGACTCATAGAGATCTGCTCATCGTGGCTCCTAGCCACTGCCTCGTGGTTTCCCTTGTCCTTTTCCTTAAGGCTCTTGAGTTCTGCGTGCAGGTGAGGGTTTTGAGGCAAACTCAGGGCACGGCAGGTCCAGAGCTTCCCCTCCTCCCTGCTTCTGTGGACGCGGGGCTGGTCTGCAGCCTGGACAGCCCAGTGCTCAAGGTGCCCGGCTTTGTGCAGCCTCCGCCCATGAGGCTGCAGTGGGGAAGCCGCCTGAGGCTCAGGACTGGGGAAGGGCCTTCATTTTAGCAGCAGCCAAGTGCAGGTCATTTTGGGGGAGTTACTCCTTGTCTGCCCCTTCCCTGAAAAAGCCAGGCCATGCTGTCATCGGAAGACAGAACTGCCACGCCAGTCCCCACGCAGCCCTTTGTCTTCATTCATGTGGGTGGTTATCCACCCTGGAGCTTGGACGTGATTCATGGTGATGAAGGCTGCCCCGTCTTGCTGGATCAACCTGCCCCCAATGTGAGGGGACACCAGCCCTGCCCGAAGCTTTGTGAGGAAGAAGTGTGGCCTCTTTTCCTTTGGTTGCCATGCTGACTGTGAAATGACTGTGGGGAGCAGGGACCCTGAAGCATCCAGGCAGGAGGACCTGCCGCCTGTCACTTCAGACTGGAGAGGGATGAAGCCCTGTAAGTACTGGATGTACCGGATTTCCTTCTAGGGCATTCTTTTGTGACAGTGGAACAGGAGCAGCTTGCTCAGGGAACAGCCAGCGGTCTGTGTTCCAGGGGGCAGGGGTGGCGGGGGTGGCAGCTCCATGGTTGCCCTCTGGGCCCCGGGGCAGGCGGGTACTGTGGACTCCTTCCCTCTCAGCGTGTGAGACCCGAATGTGACAGTGTGCCCCGTGTACCAGTTCCCCCGCCAGGCATGTCAGCCTCAAATCAGTTTCAACTGTCTCCAGCAAGTTCCTCCAGATGATGAATTTAAAACAACAACAAATACAAAAACAACTCAGAAACAAAATCAAACCCGAACCCACTGCAGTCCCTCAGGGGACAGCCTGTGAGGAACTAGTTGACAGCAGAGAACAGGTAGGCGGTGTCGCAGTTGTCTATTGTCACATAGCAAACCAGCTCCAAATATAGTGGCTTAAAGTAGCCGTTTGCTCACGGTCACATGCGCCAAGATTTTGGGCAGGACTTTGTGGAGATGGCATTGCTCTCTTCCACCTGGGGCACTCAGCTGGGGCTGGAGGGTCCAGGATGGTGCCACTCGCAGGTCTGGGGCCTTGGACCTACTCTTGCTGGGAGCCGTGGCCCTTCTCCACCCAGCCTGGTCCTCCTCTTGTGGCCCTTGTGCTCCAGGGCCTCTCACTCCTGTACCCTTTCTCTGCAGCACAACGGCCTGACTTCTTTACCTGCGGCAGGGACCCGCCTCTGCAAAAATAGAAGCTGTGAGGCCACTTCAAGCCCAAAAGGTCACTCGTGCCACATTCCATTGGCCAGAACAAAGCACGCGGCCTGTCCAGATGAAGGGCAAGGGAGCCCGCCTCTCGGTAGGGGATGGTGGTGGCCGTCTTTGGAAATAATCTGTCACCTCCACTGCTTGTGTTCTTCCCACCACTGTCACCTCTGGGCTGGTCCTCTATCCTGTCCCATTCCACTTCGTCCCACCACTGCCTCTCGTCCGGAGGGAGAGGATGCTGCCACCTGGCAGAAAGGATGGTGATTTAAAAAATAAAAAAGGCTCCTGTGCTGTTTTTGTGGTTACAAACAATGAGTTTCCAAACTCTGTTGTTCATTACAAACCCAGCATGTCTGCCTACAGATGTGGCACTTGAGGGAACGCGTTCTGATTGCTGTTGAAGAACCCTCCGACCAACGTGGCTGTGAGGCGGGGCTGACCCCAGGGCCCCTCCCACAGTCTGGTGCGTCCTCACCAGCCAGTGTTGTGCGTAATTATGCAGCCGTGGAACCTGCACCTTGTTAAACAGCGTGTCTGTTGTTCTAGCGCTCCTTACAATCGACATGAATATTAAATTCTCCCAGTGGAAGTAAAATAGCTATTTATTTCACACTTTTATTTGGGACAGAAAAAAAAAATCCCTAAACTCAGGGACGCACCTGCAGCCCGGTTGTGGCCATTTACGTAGCTAGAAAACAAAATGAGAATAGGAATGAAAAGGGTGGATGTTCAGGAAGCAATTTTATAATATGAGATTCTGGAAGGCACCTCAGGTTATGAAACCGGAGGCCTCTGTATCGTCTCTGTGATCTTTTGCCCGTCACGGTTGCCACTGTGTTTGTCATCGGCCTGGTCCTCCTCCCGTTCCCAGATCCCATCGGTCTCTCTCCCCTCCTCCCCTCAGCACTCCATATCCTGAGTCCATTTCCAGGATCCCATACCTAAGATGTTTCCAAAACCAAATTTCCAAAATCAAATTTGCCTTCGGGGAGAAAAAACAGGTCTGTAGTTAGTTGGTGCCTGTTGCTTAATGCTCTCTCTGTGATGCTGCTTAGCAGATGATTGGAATTTAAAGGGCTTCTGTTTTTCATTGGTTTTAAATGGGGTGTCATTAAGAGCTGAGGGAAGAAAGATGAGGCTCACCAAGGTGCACTTCTGAGCTGCACCGTGCCTGTGCCTTTTATCCTCCTGCTGGAAGATGGTGCAGAGCAGTCGTTTTCAATCACTTAACACCAGAAAAGCACGTCAAGTGCGAGGGAAAGACAGCAGTAAGTGCATTTTTTTTTTTTTACTTTGAATACATAAAATGGTGTGGATTGAGGGTCAGAAGACCTGAGGACGGTGACCCCAGCTCCATCAAAAGTAAACTCTGTCGTCTTGGGCAAGTCACTCTTTGGGCTGCAGCATTTGCATCTCGTAAGCCAGGG
This sequence comes from Cheirogaleus medius, assembly GCA_008086735.1. Classification (NCBI taxonomy): domain Eukaryota; kingdom Metazoa; phylum Chordata; class Mammalia; order Primates; family Cheirogaleidae; genus Cheirogaleus; species Cheirogaleus medius. The sequence continues at coordinate 32,507,426 of VBSM01003157.1, read as the reverse complement.
ATTTGGACTCGATTCATTCTATCAACTCTGGGTCAGGCATTGGCCGGGCCATTGGGCTTAGAGACTGAGTTCGGTTGTGCCCTGCCCACAAGACGCTCCGGGTAACAGATGGTCTCTGAGGTTCTGTGATAATCGAAATTCCCCGACAGAGGCACGTCCTGATCCTGCGCATAGCAACGCAGCAGCACAGGCTTCTGCAGAGGGGACCCGCGCTGATGACTGCTGCTGCCGTTTTGCAGGCCACAGGCGTGGAAGGAATCTGGTACGGGTCTCTAGCATTCCTATACGTTTTCACAGGGTTTGTTTAGGAAAACACTCTGCCCGTTCAGCTAGGCCTGGTTGGGTATCTATTAATTAATTAATCAATCAATTAATTTTCCATTGCTAGAGATTGGACCTTTCTTTTAATTAAGTCATTGTTTTGCTCACTTGTGACTCTTTTCCAGTAATAAGTACTTGGTGTAATTAGGAAAAATAACTTTGACTTCAAGTGGGAGGTGACAAGGCCCCCAGAGCAAGTCCCTATGGAAGGAAGGGTTGGTGGTTAGCAACCTGTGACGAGAGCTGGGTGTGTGGGGCAGGGTGTGGGGTAGGGAGGACACCTTTGCAAATAGCGCCTCAGCCAGAACCAATGCAGCTGCTGGTTGACTTAACTACCACGCCATACACAAGAGTCAGGGTGCTCACCTGGGACCGGCCTCCTGCCCTTTGCCTTCCTGGCAAAGGTCCAATGATTGTGACATAGAGTTTGGGGGAGAGGGGACGGTGGCCTGGCCCATGGCAGTGACAGGAGAATGGGGACAAGTGGGTGGAACAGAAAAGTATTTTAGAGGCAGACTCAACAGAATTTGGTGATGGGTTGGACATTGGTGTTAGGGAAGGGTGGTGGGGAGGAAGGGGATGAGTCAGGTCTCTTAGCTCCTATAAAACAGGTCAGGGTGGAGACAGTGCTCCTGTGAGCCTTTGACCCTAATTTACTGTCATAATGCTGCTCCCCAGGAAAACAGGATTTAAGTTCAAAATCCCTGCTTTAACAAATAAACCTTAGAGTGCAACTGTTTGGAAGCTGGGAAGCAGCTATATACCTTTACACCAAGGACCTATTGGGGGTTCTTAAGAGGTAGTCTGGTGTAGCAGAAAAAGCATGAGATTAAGGTCAAGACTAGTTCTTGACCACTTCCATTACTAACTAACTGCACGTAACTAGAACAAACAACTTATCACAATACTTTGCCTGTGTACTTCACCCACCACGAAAGCAATGGGTGGAAGTGTTATGAAAAGTGTACATGCTATGAAGTTTACAGAAATGATCATCTTATTCACATTATAATGTGGTTTTCTTAGTGGGACAACAGTAATGAAGTGGGTGAATTGCTTCCCTTTTTGATAGTTTTAATGTTCTCTCTACTTAGCAAAATAATATATGCTTATTGTTTAAAAAAAGGAAAATACAGAAAAACAGAAAGAAAGAAAATCACCTACATTTTCACTACTCTGAAAAAACCACTCTTAGTATTTTGTCATATTTCCTGCAGGTAACACTTTCATGGAAGTTTGAAAATTAGGGATTATTTCAAACATGTAGAGATGTACCGAGAAATTGTGTAACCATTTTCTATATACCATAGCCATAATTAATGAATCCTAATATTTCTGCCTTATTTGATTCGGATTCTTTCCTTTTTAAGATAAAATGTTGTAGACACCATTGAATATCCCTCCCTCCTTCCCCTTTTCTTTCTTCTAAAATTTAATAGCTATTGTATAGTTTTTACTGATCTGAATATAAACTGATATTTCAGTGTTGTTTTAAACTTTATTGGGGTAACAATCTAATTTTTTTTTCTATTTTTGGGTAAATTTATTAAATAGTCTATCCTTTCCCTACTGATTTGTAATGCCAAGTTTGCCATATACCAACTTTATATCTATCTATGAGTTTCTTTCTAGGATTGCTGTTTTTTTTATTATTATTATTTTGGCTTCATGGTCCATCTCTATGATTTTAACATATAAGTCTTATTAGTAAGTTTTCTAATAAGTCTTGAAAAATAATACAGTAAGTCTCTCCAGTATTTTTTTTCCAAAATTGTCTTAGCAATTCTTGGCCCTTTATATTTTCACATGATCTGTATCATGTACCACAAAAAACATGATGGAAATTTTTTTAAATGGAGATATAATGTATATACCATAAATTTCACTCTTTTAAAGTGTACAATACAGTGGTTTTTAATATATTTGCAGAGTTCTGTAACCGTCACTACTAATTCCAGAACATTTTCATCACCCCAAAAAGAAACCCTGTACTGATTAGCAGCAATTCTATTCCCCTCTTTCCCTTGCCCCTGGAAACCACTGTCTACTTTTGTTTCCATGAATTTGCCTGTTCTCTACATCTCATAGTAATGGTATCATACAGTATGTAGCCGTTTGTGTCTGCCTTATTTCACTTAGCACAATGTTTTCAAAATTCACTCATGTTGTAGTGTGACTCAGTACCTCATTCCTTCTTTACGGCTGAGTAACATTCCATTGTGTGGCTATACCATATTTTGTTTATCCAGCCATCAGTTGATGGACATTTGGATTGTTTCCACTTTTTTTTTTTGCTTATTATCAATAATGCTGCTGTGAACATGTGTATGCAAGTTTTTGTGTGGGCAGATGTTCTTATTCTCTTGGGTATATACCTAGGAGTGAAATTGCTGGGTCTTTTGGAAACTCTATGTTTAATCTTTAGAGAAATTGCCAGAGCATTTCCCAAAGTGGCTGCACCATTTATTTTACGTTCTAGTCGGTGTGAAGTGGTAACCTGCATGGCATTTTGATTGAAACTGCATTGGTTTCCAGATTTACTTAGGGAGATTAGCACCTTAATATTGAGTCTTCTCATCCAAGAGCCTGGTATGTATCTCTCTCCATGTGGTCAGATCTTTTTTTATGCCTTTCCAGTCATCTTGCTGAATTCTTTTATTGTTTTAGCTTTAGGGGTGTATTAGTCAAGGTTCTCTGGAGAAACAGGATGGAGATATATATATATATATATATATATATATAAAGAGAGAGAGAGAGAGAGAGAGAGAGAGAGAGAGAGAGAGAGGGAAAGAAAGAAAGAAAGAAAGAAAGAAAGAAAGAAAGAAAGAAAGAAAGAAAGAAAGAAAGAGAGAGAGAGAGATTTGTTGTTAGGGATTGGCTCACATGATTATGGAGACTGAAAAATCCCATATTCTGCCATATGCAAGCTGGAGGCCTAGGAAAGCTAGTGGCATAGTCCCAGTCCAAGCCTAAAGGCCTGAGAACCAGGGGACCCAACGGTGTAAGTCTCAGTTCAGGTCCAAGGGCACAAGAACCAGGAGCACCAGTGTCCAAAAGCAGGAGAAGATGGATGTCCCAGCTCAAGCAGAAAACAAATTCACCCATCCTCCACCCTTGTGTTCTATTTGAGTCATCAAAGGATTGGATGTTGCCCACCCACATTGGTGAGGGTGATCTTCCTTACTCAGTCTACTGATTCAAACGCTGATCTCTTCCATAGGCACCCTCACCAACACACCCAGAAATAATGTTTTACCAGCTATCTGGGCATCACTTAACCCAGTCAAGTTGATATATAAAATTAACTATCACAAAGTGCATCATGAACAATGATATCATCTGCAAATAATGAAAGTTTTTGTCTCTATTTGGTGATTACACTTTTTTTTTGGTCTTATTGCACTGGATAGGACTTTGAATTCAGTGATAAGTAATGAAGGTGATAGTGGCATCCTTGTTAGGGTCCTGAGTTTAATAAAAATACAACTAAATTTTCACTATTACATAAGATATTTTCCATTAGTTTTTAGTAAATACCTTCGTCAAATTAAAGAAGATATTTTCTATTCCTAATTTGCTAAGTTATTATCAATAGGTATGGAATTTTGTCAAATGCGCTTTCTTCAGGATTTTCTAAGCTGATGATACTTTTTTGCTCTCCTTAATCTGATAATGTAGCATATTGCATTAATAGATTTTCTGATGATAAACCATTTACATTTCTAGGATAAACTGTAGTTGATCATGATGCAATTTTGATACACTGCTAAATTTGATTTGAGACTTTTTGTTGTCAGTTAATGTCTCTTATGAACTCATAAATAATTATTTGTCTTCTGGTTTGTTGAAGTAATAAGTCAGACACTATTTGCCACAGTAATGCCTGTCAAAGTGGCGGGCTGTAAAACTCCAGCATCACATTCATCCAAAGGACACTCCCCAGGAAGGTGACTAATTTTGCCATTCTTATCTACCTGATAGAGTTTTAGGGTGGCAGCGTAACCTTCTTTCTCTTATGTTTTTTCTTCTTCATAGTGGTGTGAGACTTCTCTCTCCTTGTCTCAGCACCCCACGAAGTCTCAACACAAGTTGAAGTGTGGACTCCTTTTGATGTTGTAATTGGATACAGTCAGTGCCTCTTCTGGTTGCTTGCCAACATGGACCAGTCTGTGCCGAGCAGGAGGAATTCCTCCCTGGGCCTGGATCTTGGCCTTCATGTTTTCTGTTTTATCTGAGGTTCAGCCTTGAGGGTGATGGTCTTCCTCATACAGGTTTTCATGAAAATCTGCATTTTGGGGGTAGTTCCACCTGAGGTTGAGGGAAAGGAAGAGATGGGTTAAACCTGGGGAGAAAGAGAAGGTGGCGCACAGGTCGCTGGCTGGAGAGTGGCCAGAGAACACACACTCACCACAAATGGGGGATCTGAGACTTTCTTAAAAAGGATTTTTGGGTCTATTGTCATAAGTGAGATTGGTCAATAATTTTCTTTTTATTAATATGTACTCTCTGTTTGCAGTTATTAAGATTATACTAGCCTAATAGAATCATGTTGCTAGTTTTCCCTCTTACTCCATTCTCTGGGATAGTTTGCTTTGGACAGAGATTACTCATTCCATAAAGATTTGGCAAAACTTGCCTCCAAAGCCTTCCTGGCCTGGTGCCTTTGAGTGGGGAGGCACAGATTTCTATCTCTTCAGTTTTTCTGGGGTTATGAGTGTACGCAGGTTTTTCACTTCTTCTTGAGTCAGTTATGACCATTTATACATAATTTTAAATAAAATTGCTTGCTTTTTTCCTAACTTGGCTCATAATTCCTCTTTTGCTCTCATAAGTATCTACTGTTTTTGTCAAGAAATCCCCATTTAAATCCTATTACTAATTTTTTGTGCCATATTATTATACTTTTCCTTTTGTTCAATCTTGCTAAAGATTTGTCTTCCAAAGAACTAGGTTTATGTTTTGATAACTGGTTTCTTCTTTGATTATGTTAATTATTTCATGTTAATTATGTTAATTATTTTAACTCTTCTGCTCTTTTTAGAGACAAGGTCTTGCTATGTTGCCCAGACTGGCCTTGAACTCCTGGGCTCAGGAGCTCCTCCTGTCTCAGCCTCCTGAGTAGCTGAGACTACAGGTGTGCGCCACCACACCTGGCTGCTTCTACTTTCTTTGTGTTTTATCTATTATTGCTTTACTAACTTCTTGAGGTGAACCTTTAACTGATTTATATTTATTCCTTCTCTCTTTCTCTCTCTTGTCTGACACTGATAGTGTTACATCAGTTATCTTGTTATTATTATTGGCCTGGAATGTCTTTTTCCATCACTTTATTTTCAACCTCTTTATATTGTTTTGTTTTAGGTGTCTTTAACAATACTTAGCTGGATTTTCTTTCTTTTTATTCATTCTGAAAATTTGTCTTTTAATAGGTGATTTTAATCCAGTTTGGGACCAGGGTAACAAACCTTCAGTGTAGACTAGAGACCTCCAGGAAAGTGTGCAGGAGGAAACCACCTAAGGAATCAAACATTGTCAGAGCCGTCAACCCATCAAGTGACCTCTACCTTCCAGCTATGGGCTTCCCTCTCTCTGCTCCCAGGAGTCTCCTGAAAGTCTTTAGATGTGGTTCTGGATCCCCCATAATCTCATCTGTCCCGATAGTTTGAGAGTTGAACATTCTTTAGAGTGGTGGAGTTCAGGCTTTGACCATGGAGCTTTTGGTCTTTCCACACTGCATTAGCTCCTGGTATGGGAAGACTCTGATGCTGGACTTTGTCTAAGCAGGGACTTTTTATATCCATCACTTCATCCCCCACTTCCAATATGGTGCTTGATCATATATGCTGTGGTCTGAATGTTTGTGTCCCCCCCAAATTCATATGTTGATACCTCACCTCCAAGATGGTGGGATTGAGAGGCGGGGACTTCAGAAGGTGATGGTCAAGAGAGTGGCACCCTCATGAATGGGATTAGTGGCCTTAAAGCAAAGGCCTGAGGGAGGCTGTTCTGCCATGTGAGGACACAGCAAGAAGGCACTATCTTTGAAGCAGAGAGCATGCCCTTACCAGTCACCAAATCTGCTGGCACCTTAATCTTAGACTTCCCAGCCTCTTGGAACTGTGAACAATAAATTTCTGTTGTTTATAAATTACTCAGTCTAAAGTGTTTTGTTATAGCATCGCAATGGACTAGGACAATATGCATATGTCTGTTTAAATAGACAGATATAGATATCCACCTCTACATCTATATTTAAATCTGTATCTACATCCACCTACATCTATATATATGTGTCTTGACAAGGACTCTCTCCTTGACAAACTTTAATCAGGCTCCTCTGAGTCCTCTTCTAGACTAGGCCTTGACCTTGGCCTGCTGAGCTCAGTTTTAGCAGAGTCCTGCTAAGCCAGTTTATTGAGAATCCCTCCTCCTTGATGTCTGATTGCCCTTGATATCTAAGCAAGTTCCTCATCCCCTATCCCTGATGTCTAAGACCTGGGCTTGCCTTTAGTAAGAAGCCCGTTAAGCCAGTTTAGGGAGAATGCCTTGCCCTTAATGTCTAATCAAGTTCTTCTGAGTTATTTCCATCCACTGACCCCCTCACTCTGCTCCTTGGCTATAAATCCTAAGCTGTCTTTGCAGTATTCAGAGTTGAGATTTCAGTCCTAAACTGAAGTGTCTCTCCTCTACTGCAATAGCTTCAACAAAATCTGTCTTGCCAAACAAATGTCCCATGCAAAATTTTCCTTTTGCAGTCTTCTATATCTGTATCTATATAGTGCACACATTAATAAATGAATGACGTGAAGTTGGAGAAGTGCTCATAAAGTTGTAAAAAGTGTCCTGTTGGACTTTGAAATTCAGTGCTTAAATAAGTGTATGGCTTGCGATTCCTGAAGCTTTCACCTCAAACTTGCTCTCATCTGCTTATGGAAAATATCTTTGCTAAATGCTGTGCCCAGTTGCTGAAATGGCTGATGTATCTTGAATGCAGGCTGCAGGAAGTGCTTGCATTTCACATCTGTGAGACAAGGACATTTAGAAGCTGGAAATCTAAAAGACCTTTTGTCTTAGTCCATTTGGGCTGCTGTCACAGAACACCATAAAATGGGTGACTTACAAGCAAAAGAAATTAATTTCTCATAATTCTAGAGGCTGGGAAGTCCAAGATCAAGGTGCTGGCTGATTTGGTGGGACTGCTTCCTAGTCAGCTGTCTTTGGCGGTATACTCAGATGGTGTAAGGGGCGAGAGAACTCTCCAGCGGTCTCTTTTATGAGAGGATTAATCCCATTTCTGAGGGCTCCACCCTCATGACCTACTCACCTCCCAAAAGCTCCACCCACTCCTAACACCGGGAGTCAGGATTTTAATCTATGCATTTGCGGGGGACACATTCAGCCCATAGCACCTTCCAACCTGCAAACCACACACTGATGTGCTCAGAGGAGCCCTTGGAGAGAAGCTAACGCAAGTGAGAGTGTGAAGGAGAATCTGATTGCCCTTCATTCCTCTGGCCTTGGTTACCACATTGACAACAATGAAGACCCAGTTGCAAAAGGACTTAGCTGCGGGGACAAATGCATTTCAGTTGGTGGACACTCCAGCTGCGGGTGTCCTGCCAGGCCGTGCTCTGTTCCAGCCGACTGCTTTTAGTTGAATAGAACCGTCGAGGGGGCCTTGTTGTCAAGCAGTGAGCATGTGCCTTGTATGAGGCTGGGTCAGCTGTTGCCAGGGACCGGTCAGTTGTTGACAGTGAGAAGGCCTGGACAAGAAAAGGAAAAGGAAAGTGTTACTGTCATGTAGTTTCTGTGGTGCTGAGGGAGATTTCTGATGAGCAGTGGGGAGGTGGGGCCAGGAGGAGATGGCCCTGGGTCTTGATCTCCTTTGGCCAATTCGAGAAGCTAATCATGGGCCAAAGAGGCAGGTGCCAGGGCGTTCACTGCAGCTGTACTTGCAGCAGTGAAGAATGAAAAACCACCTCAAACGACCTAAATGTCTATCAGTAGAGGAATGGCTGAGCTGTGGAGCATTATGTAGCCCTTTAAACAATGAGGTGGAGCCCATTAGACAGGATGGTAGGTCCCATGGTAGAACCAATGCCTTTCTTTATAACACATAGCTTGTAATACTCCTTGTACTGGCCTGAAATGGGATTCATGAATACATAAACCTACCACACACAAAATTAAAAATAAAATGTGTTCTGTGAAGCTACCTATAACATAAAAGAGAAATAAAAGGAAAGTAACTTGTAGTAAAATTGTATTTCAGTCTATCAGTGCTTAGGCAGGAGTAGACTAAGAGACATAATGCAGTAGTCGTATACACTTGTCCCCGTGCCTAGGGCCACCGATTTGGAGCTGATGCTGGGGGTTGTGTGGGCAGCTCAGTTACGGGGAGCAGCACCGCAGCTGCGATGAGATTTCTTTTCAAGTGGCGAGTAGTGCCTGCTAAAATTATGGACAAAACAAAATATACTTTCTCTACAGTGCTAGGACGCAGGGCAAGCCCGGGCTGGGTGGGGTCACAGAGGCATTGCAGGTTACTTGGCATCCATATTTCCAGCATCTGGGGGTGGCATTGGCCTTGGTGAGAACCTCAGGCTTTGCATCCTGCGGATGAAGAGACTGCTGTGCAGAGAGGGGAAGGGGCTTGTCTGTAGTTAAAGGCAGAATGGGAGCTAGTACCTGACACCCTTTTCATAGTACTTATTAATCACCTCCTGGTTGCCTTCCACCTTGTCACGGAGTCAGTGGGAAGACATGGGCCCTGGGATAGGAAACTGGGGTGTTGGTGGGTCCTAACTCTGCCAGACCATTTAACCTCTCTGCCTATCAGCTTTATTTCATTTTAAAATACTTTTTGAATTTTTTTTATTTTGAAACTGTTTCAAACGTACAGAAAAGATATAAATATAGTACAATGAGCCTTCCCCCACCCGTTTCTCTGAACCATTTGAGCGTAAATTGCCAAGCTGATGTCCTGTCATCAGAGAATATTTTAGTGTATATATCCTACCAAAAAAAGACATTCTCCTACAGAACCAAACCGCAGCCATCCAAACCTGGAAATTCACATTGATATGCTGCCACTCGATAATCCTCAGACCCTCACCAAGTTGTGCCACGTGTCTCAACGCAGAATCACACGTTGCATCAAGTTGACGTGTCTTTTTAGTCCGCTGCAGTCTAGAGCAGTTTCTCTGTCTTTCCCTGACTCCCGTGGCCTGGGTGTTTTTGATGAATCCAGGCCAGTTATTTTGTTAGTGCCCCTCATTCAGGGTTGGTCTGATGTTGGCATGATGAGATTCAAGTGATGCCTCTTTGACGGGTTGGCTGCAGAGGTAATGCCATGTTCTTTCTGTTGGCAGTTTTATTTTAAATGTGATCATAAGGAAAGCTGGGCTCATTTATTGTCCCCTCACCGCGGCCAGCACTGGACCTAGTGCTTTGCCCAGATAAGCTCATTTAGTGCTCACGGGGGGTACGTTCCATTGCAGTCACTGCTCTAGGGATGGGCACACAGTGGCCCAGAGAGGAGAAGTGACTTGCCCAGCTTAGGTGACAATCGGAGATGAACCAAGACTTGAACGCAGGTGTTCTAGCCTCACGGCTCCTGAACATGTTGACTGTGGGCAAAGAGAACCAGAGTCAGATGCCAGCTAAAGTGGTAAAGACAGATTTTAATCAGAAACTACTGTAACTGGGGAAAATAGACTTTGGTATAGAACTGAGCTCAATTCCAAATACAAGGACAATTGTGGGTTTATAGCTGAGGAGCAGAGTTAGAAAATTACTAAGTGGAGACATCAAGGGTCGGGAGATTGTTGCTAAACCAACTTAACAGGATTCTTGCTGAAGGAAGGCCAGGGCGATCAGATATCAAGGGTGGGGGCTTTTTGGTAAAACTGGGCTCTTCCATCTGGGTAGGGACCTTCCTGGTACGGCAAGGACTAGAAGGCAGGTCCTCTTCTCCCCCCATCTCCTCCCATTGTCTCTCTCCAAGAGTGGTGGGATCGCTCCTCCCCCTCCCCGTGACCTCTCCATGTGGCTTAACCTTTCTGTTTTCCACTTTCTTATCTGCAGTCAGGACTCCTGTCCTTCCACCTTGCTCATGGTGGTGGTAGGGGGTGGGTGGATTGAGACAACAGATGGAAAAAAGCTTTGCAAATTTCCCTGTTGAAGGTAAAGGATTATAGGCTGCTGTTTTGGCTCACTCCCAGGCACAAGCCCATGAGGGAGTGTCCGCCACATGAAGATGCAGTTAGTCACAGTCCCCGTGTGAGCAGACCAGTTGGTGGGGGCTGGCCGGGTTAGGGGAGGGTGATGCCAGGGAGGCTGTTGCCATGGCGACTTGGTGGTAGCCCTCCCCAGCCTCCCTAATCCCAACCCCTGCAGCCAGGTTTCCGAAGCGCTGCTTTCCTGCACGTGGAAAAGCTGTTTCCACCTCTGTGAAACCTGGATTGTGTCTGACAGCTGGAAACCAGCCCCTCAGAAGACCCCAGAAGGTCCTCCATCTTGGGGAGCGGGGCTTGGGCTTCCCTGAGCTTGCGGGGCGAGCCTGGCTGCATCTGTGAGGATGTGCTGTGACCCAGAGCCAGCTGCGTGGAGTGACATGCGGCGAGTGCTCCTTTCTTTGTTTCTCTCTGATTTATCCCAGTTGTGTTCATAAAGGTGACTTGATTCTGTGGTCATTTGAAACAATGAGCAGCTCAGTCTTATTTGCCCCATAATTACAGCTCAGCTTCTGACTGTAATTGATGTTAGCCAGGCCGGGTAATGTTATATCTTGCAAAGATTGGCTCATTAATTGACTGTGGAGATGTCACCCCCACACTGGAGGTATTAACAATCATAGGCCTTAAGTAGTGCTGACTCAGCAGCGGCAGGGCTGCAGATTTCTGTTGCTTCCTTCAGGATGAAATCCCTGCAGTGGGATTACTAGGTTATGGGGCACAGATATCTGTGTTTTGATATCTTGATGTGTTTTACTAAATATTTTCCCCAAATATTGTACCAGGTTTTAATGCCATTAGCCATTTATGAATGTTCTCATTTCTCTGAAATCCTACCAGCATTTGATTTATTAATTCCGTATAGGGATGCTAATTTATAGGTATGAAATGGTACATTATTGCCTTCCTTTGCATTCTGGGGGACTTGAGTGGTTTAATTTGCATATCTTTGATTACTAATCTATTCTACATGTTGGTTTATTGTTTTTCCTCTTATGTATTGTCTGTTTATATTCTTGGCTCCTTTTGGCTGAGTTGTTTTTTTAGAAGCTTTATTGTCACTAAGGAGGCACACGAACATGAATAGACACAGTCCCCCAGGTCTAGAGTGCAGATAGCCCACCATATGGCCACTCTGCTCACCCACTCAGGACTCTGCTGTGGCGGGGGGGGGCAGGAAGGAGGGCAGCAGCTCATTTTAAGGGTGCTGCAGAGCTCAGCTGCATGCATTAAGTCCATTTTTGAAGATTCTCTATTTGTTCATCTGAAAAAAGGAAGGAACAGCTAGATCACCTCTGAGTCTGTTCCATTTCCTCTAATCCTTAACTCTGGCGTCCCGGCAGGTGGGTGCAGAGGCGATGCAGAGATGAACGCAGCATGATGCTGCCTCAGGTTCCTGATGATCACGGGGCTGGTGCCCCAACCTCTCACTGCCGACGTGAGCTGCCGAGTTGGCACCATGTACATGGTGCTGCTTGCAGGGGCGATGGGGGCCCAGAGAACAGAGAGATCCATGTGACTACTGCAGTCTGGGGTGTGGAGGACAGTCCCAAAGAATGGGTAAGACTTAGCCAGACAGAGAGATGACAAGGGTTTGCTAGGTGGGGGGGAGGCATCTTCCAAGCACTGGGGACAGGAACTTTCATGGTGTTTGTGGGACAGTGAGGCGTTGAATCAGGCTAGAGCACATGATTCCCATGGGAGCTGGGCCACTGTAGGCCAGGGAGGAAGCGTGGTCCCTGCCGTGAGGCCTCTGGGCCAGGCCAGGTGGAGGATACCACCAGTAGGGCAGAGAAGGCTTTCCGGCGGTGGGAGCACGAGACGACAGCGGTGGACACAAGGTGGACAGCTCTCCGGCAGGGCCCAGCAGAAGCTCCTGGCTTGTAGGTTCTGCGTTGGGAGATACCAGCTGCTGGGGCACTGTCAGAGCCGTGAGTGGTCTGGGGCATGCTCTGCAGGCTTGTCCTGGCGGAGCCTGAAACTCCCTCAATCCGGCCCCATATTCCTAGAAACAAAAGACAGCAGCGTGGAGTGAGAGGGACATGAGATCTTCTTGTGCACACTTATACTGGGTCAGTGGTTGTATGTTAATGGGTCCCTATCTGTCGGGTACACCCCATAGAAAAGAAAGGCTGGGTAACATTTTTGTGTGTGTGGTAATTTTGGGGTACTTGTTTGTGAAGTAGATCCACAGAACTTACACCAAGACGAGACCACTCTAATGGCACTCTTTTCTGAGCATTTTCACGTCAGCTGTGTGAGCCTTGATTCTATATACTGCCTGGTGTTTCTCTTGGAGGGTTTCCTGTGGGGAGCCCTCATCCCCTCAGTGGGACAGTAAGCTCCCAGAGGACAGGGCAATAATACCAGGGCCTGACCACAGGGTGAGGACACTGTAAGTGTCATGACACAGCTGGCACTTGACTCAGGGCCACCTTGTAGGTGTCTCATCCTTCAACTTCACCTAACTCCCCCGAGACTGGAAGCATGATGTGCTTCCGGAATGGACTGGTAGCTAGGGAGCCTGGGTTCACATCCAGCTCTGCTGTCCTTTGGCTGTGTAGCTGGTCATCTTATTCTCCTGTGCCTCAGTTTCCTCAACTGTAAAATGAGGGAGCCATTGTAAAATGGGAGAAAGGATATATATTTCAGATTCTCGTCGACGCTCATGTTCTTTCACATGCTCATCTGACTTTCCAGGGACACAAATCCCAGCCCTGTGGGCAGACACACTGGAATGTCCTGGAGGATAGGGAAGCCCATCTTGTCCCCTCTGCACCTTCCTCCCAGATCTTCTGCTCTGCTGCCATTCACAGATGCTCAGATGGCACCAGTCCAAGGCATTCTGTCCAAGAAGGGCCAAGGACAGACCACTCTCTCCCATTTGGTGCTGGAAATAGATCTTGATGACTTGGAAGGTTCAGAGTGTCCACATCCCCTGATGCCTTTCCATGACAGCCACATCTCTCTAAGGGAGTGGTGCGGAGCCCATGGAGCCCAAGCTAAAGCCACGTGGCCCTCACTTCCCAAGGTAAAGGGACAGTGAGAGCTTGGGGAGAGTTTGGGAGCTGCAGGTCCATGATGTGAAGTTGCTCTGTGATGCTGGGAGTGGCCCAAAGGAGAGGACTCCGGCCAGAAGTCAGGTGGGGGTCTAGGGTGGGAACGTGGGGCATCCTTCAGATGAACTCTTACTTTGCAAAGCATTGTCCCATGAGAAAACAGCTCTTTCGGAAGCCAGTGACTTAATGCAGTTTTTCCCACACAGTCTGGCAGCGCCGGGTCTTTATTATACACCACGGCAATAATCATCACCATGATAATAGCAACACTCCATTTGTTCAGTCTCTTAACTTGGAAATAAATAAGAGCGCTGATCTAGTGTGAGCTCCTCTCTAGTCTGTCTGCCCCATCATCGCTTCATAGCAATCACGGAGCCCCCTGGGGACACGGCGCCCTGCCCAGCACTCGAGATATTAAATCCACCTAGAAGCAGGTATAATGATGCTGACCCCGCAGGGATGTTCCAAGAATTAATTCCTGTGGGCTCTCCGTTCCACTTTTCTCCGACACATTCAATCTTAGGAACCCACGAGTTGGTGACGTTTATACCATGAATTAAGACATTCCGCTGTTGCCCCTGGAACTCTTCATTACGATCCTGAGTCAATCAATGGCAAGGAGGAATACTATTTATTAGTTAAGTGGATGCTATTGAACTCTTCATTTAAGTGGCTTTTAATTCAGTGTTCTACTTGCTGTCCTCCGCTTCGCCCTCGCTCTTACACATTTGCCCACTAAAGCTCGGTGTGGGGCCGCCATGCTGCTTTTTATCATGATTTTGGGTTTTCTCTGGAAAACAGTTTTCAGCTGAGAAGAGGCAAGACTCTCAGAGTGGGCAGAGAGGCCAGACTGGCAGGCCTAGAGCAGGCTTCACCGCTGTCTGCTGGGAGGAAGTGGGCGGTCTGGGAGGAGTGAGTCAAGACAGCTTTTCAGATAAGCTTCTGCAGCTCGTGTGGCCTTCACCGGTGTTTTGTGCTTTGGTTTTACCAACTTGAAAACCCTACTGCGGTTCTGCCACCCCGATATGAGTCACAGAGGTAGTAGGTGGGAAGCATAAAACCTCTCCCTGACCGGAGGCAGGCTCCGACTGGCTCCCTAGTGGAGGCTGTGGCAGGCTGGCTTGACCTACTGCATCCCCAGGGGTACCTGTGGCATTATTGCCACATCAGAATAATGAACATATCCTTCACCCCAGAAGTTTCCTTGTGCTCCCACTCCTTTCTGTCCCCAGGGGCGGGGGATGCTCTGGGATAGATCTGCTTTCTGCCACTAGAAATGATTTGCATTTTCTAGAATTTTATGTAAATAGAATCACACAGTGTGTATTCTTTTTTTTTTTTTTTGTAGTTTCTCTCACTCAACATGATTATTTTGAGATTAATCCAAGTTGTTGCATGTATCAATAGTTTATTTTTATTGCTGAGTAGTGTTGCATGGTATGGATGTATTGTGGTTGTTTGTTTATCCGTTTGCCTGTTGGTGGACATTTGGGCTGTTTGCAATTCTTGGCAATTATAAATTAAGTTGCTATGAACATTTATGCATGAATCTTTGTATGGACTTATGCTTTCATTTTTCTTGGGCATATACATAGGAGGGAAATGACTGGATTATGTGGTAGGTGTATCTTTAACTTATTAAGAAGCTGCCTAACTGTTTTGCAAAGTAGTTGTACCATTTTCCACTTCCACCAGCAGTGTATGAGAGTTCTGGTTATTTCGCATTCTCCTCGACATTTGGTCTTCTTGGTCTTCTCAATTTTAGCCATTCTACTTGTTGTGTAGGGGCATCTCATTGTAGTTTGAATTTGCATTTTCCTACAACTAATGATGTTGAGCGTCTTTTCATGTGCTTACTTGCCATCCATATATCTTTTTTGGTAAAGTGTTCAGACCTTTTGCCTATTTGTGGAGAGGTGGTTTGATTTCTCTTTATTGAGTTTGGGGAGTCATGTATTCTGGATACAAGTTCTTTATCAGATATGTGAGTTGCAAATATTTCTCTGATCTGTAACTTGTCTTTTCATTCTCTTAACTGCATCTTATAAGGACCAGAAATCCTAAATTTTGATAAAGTCTGATTTTTCAATTGTTTTCTTTATTGGATAGATGCTTTTGGTGTCATATCTAAGACATCTTTGCCTAACTCAAGGTCACAAAGATTTTTCTCCTATGTTTTTGTCTAGAAATTTTATAGTTTTAGGTTTTATATTCGGGACAGTTATCCATTTTTAGTTAATTTTTGTATCTGATATAAGTATATATCAACTTTCATTTTTTTGCATATGAATATCTACTTGTTCCAGCACAATTTGTTGAAAAGGCTATTCTTTTCCCACTGAATTACCTTTTACACTTTTGTCAGAAATCAGTTGTTTACATATGGGTGGGTTTATGTTTATTTTTAGACTGTATTCTGTTTCATTAATCAGTTTACCTATCTTTGTACCAATACCAAACTGTATTGATTACTGTAGCTCTATGAGTCTTGAAATGAGTTAGTGTCAGTTATCCAAATTAGTTCTTTTTCAAAGTTGTTTTGGGTATTCTAGGTCTTTTGTATTTTCATATGAACTTTAGAATTAGCTTGTCAATTTCAACAACAACAAAAAAGCTTGCTGGGAATTTGATTGGGATTGCACTGAATTTTCAGATCAGTTTGGGGAGAATTGACATGTCAATAATCTTCCAACCCATGAACATGGTGTGTCTCTCCATTTATTTAGATCTTTAATTTCTATAAGCAATGTTTTGTAGTTGTCAAAACAGATTTTGCACATCTATTGTCATATTTATCACTAAGCATTTCATAGAACATATCTTGATGCTATTGTAAGTATTTACTGCTTTTTTAAATTCCAATTTTCAATTGTTTGTTACTAATATTAATATATAGAAATACAATTAGTATTTGTATATTGATCTTATACTTTGCAAACTTTGTACAACTCTCTTATTAGTTCTAGTAGCTTTTTTGTAGATTTTATTGTGTTTTCTACATAGACAATCAGGTCTGTCAATAAAGGCAGTTTTACTTCTACTCTAATCTGTATGTTTTTTAACCTTTTTCTTTTTTTATTGCACCTACCAGAACATTCAGGCCATGTTGAATAGGAGTGGTAAGAGTATATACCTTTGACTTATTTCTGATTTTAGGGGGAAAACATTCAGTTGTTCACTATTAAGTATGATATTAAGTATAGGTTGGCTTGTTTGTAGATGCCCTTTAGTAGGTTGAGGACGTTCTATTCTATTCCAAGTTTATTGATAGTTTTTCTTTCCTTAATCAGAAATGGGTGTTAGATTTTATCATATGCTTTTTTTGCATCTATTCAGATGATCATATGGTTTTTCTTATGGTATGTTAATATTGGTAGACTCACATTGATTTTCAAATGTTAAAGCAACTTTGCAATCCTGAGATAAATACCACTGAGTCATGATATTTATTCTTTTTAAATATTGCTGAATTCTATTTGCTGAAATTTCATTTATAATTTCTTTATCTTGTTCATGAGGTATATTAATCTACAGTTTTCTTTTCTTGTAATGTCTGAGTTTGGTATGAGGATAATACTACCTCATAGAATGAATTAGGATGTATTCCCTTCTCTTCATTTTCTAGAAGAGTTTGTGTAGAATTGGTAAAGTTTCTTTTTTAAATGGTAGAGTTCATCAGTGAGGCCATCTAGGTCTGGGATTTTCTTTATGGGAAGGTTTTTAACTACAAATTTAATTACCTTACTAGATAGATGGCTATTAAAGTTATTTCTTTCTTCTTTAGTTTTTGCTTCAGGTTTTTCAAAGCTCTGTTATTACAGAAAAGTTTTGTGTATAATAGTTTCCAATTGTTATGTCCTCCTCCTGATGAATTAATCCTTTTATCATTATGAAGTTACCTCTTTTTTTCCCTGGTAATATTTTTGCTCTGAAATCTACATTGTCTGACATTAATGTAGCTATTCTAACTCTTTTTTGATTAGTATTAGCATGGTATATGTTTTTGATCCTTTTATTTTCGTCTATTTATCTCTTTATATTTAAAGTAGGTTTCAGTTTATAGTTGGGTCTTCCTTTATTTAATCTAACAATCTCTGCCTATTAATTATAGTGATTAGACCAATTATGTTTAATGCGATTATTGATGTTTAGGTTTGAATCTATTTGTTTTCTATTCATCCCATCTCTTCTTTGTTCCATTTTTCCTTTTTCTGCCTTCCTTTGAACTGAATATTTTTTATGGTTCCCTTTTATCTCCTTTGTTAACTTATTACCCAGATCTCATTGTTTTGCTATTTTAATGGTTGCTTTCAGATTTGTAATATAAATCTTTAATGCCACAGTTTACTTTCAAATGATATTATACTACTTCATGTGCAGTATACAAACTTTACAACAATACATTTCCATTTATCCCCTCCTGACCTTTATGCTAATGTTGTCACACATTTTACTTTTACGAATCTATAAGCCCTATATGATATTGTTATTATTTTGTATAAATACTCAATTATCTTTTAAAATACAGATATAAATACCATTTCCAGTGCTATCATTGCTTTATGTAGGTCCATATATCCACCCAGTATCATTTTCATTCTGCTTGAAGAATGTTCTTTAACATTTCTTGTATCATGAGTCTGCTGGTTATGATTTTTTTCCCCAGCTTTTGTATGAGTGAAAAAGTTTCATTTCACCTTTGCTTTTGAAAGACATTTTCACTACGTAGAAATTCTAGGTTGACAGTTTTTTCTTTCAGTACTTTAAAGATATTCCTCCACTGTCTTTTTGCTCACATTATTTTTTATGAGAAATCTGCTGTAATCCTTATATCTGTTGTTCTGCATGTAAGGTGTCTTTTTTTCCCTCTGGCTGCTTTTAAGATTTTGTTTTTATTATTGGTTTTGAACAATTTTATTATGATGTGTCTTTGTATACTTTCTTAATATTTCTTGTGTTTCAGGTTTGTTGAGCTTATTAGAACTGTGGGTTTATAGTTGTTTTCATTTTAAATCAAGTTTAGTAAATTTCTGGCTTTTTTTTTTTTTGGAAACAAAGTCTAACTCTGTCGCCCCACTCCACTAGAGTGCAGTGGCGTCATCATAGCTCACTGCAATCTCAAACTCCTGGGCTCAAGCCATCCTCTTGCTTCAGTCTCCTGAGTAGCTGAGACTACAAGTGCTCGCCACCACACCTGGCTAATTTTTCTATTTTTAGTAGAGACGGGGTCTTGCTCTTGCTCAGGCTGTTCTCAAACTTCTGATCTCAAGCCATCCTCCTGCCTTGGCCTCCCAGAGTGCTAGGATTATGAACGTGAGCCACTATGCCTGGCCTGGCTATTATTTTTTGAAATACTTTTTTCTTCCAACTCTCTCCTTTACTCTAGAGACTTCAATTGTGTAAGCTGCCTGAAGTTATACCTATAGTGCACTGATGCTCTGTACATTTTTTTTATTCTTTCTTTTTTCTCTTTGAGTTTCTTTTTGGATAACCTCTATTATTATGCATTCAAATTCCCTATTCTTTTTTTAGGGGAGAGGGAGCAAGATCTAATCTGCTATTAACTGGATTCTATCCAGTGTATTTTTCATCTGTCAAAAGACAAACTTACAACAAATTTAAAGATCTTAATTGGCTTTTATTTGAGATTCTAGAATCAGACAATATCTCATTCTATAAAATAGAATGTATTACTACTTGACATTGTGTCACACTCTCTGTATAAGTTGTTCCAACTCACAATACCTTTACAATGCACTGTTATCCCCATATACTATAAGGAAATGGAAGCTCAGGAAAGTGAATAAACTTTTCCAAAGCCACACAACTAAAACCAACTTTTAACCCCACAGCTGAATCCAAAGCCAGTAATGCTTTATAATTCAGCTTTCCAGTTCTTCTGGCTGATAGTGCTCTTTTCAATTGTTTTTAAAAGTTTATTTTTTATTTCATCAGTTTATTCTTTTAACAAACATTGATTACCTTTTACACACACACACATCAGTTATAGTATTAAGGACTGGATAAAAATATGAGTAAGAACAAGAGTGTGGTCCCTACCTCCTAGGGTATTTCCAGTAGTATGAAAATTAGAAAAGAATTCAAATAAATGCTATAGTCTATTTGATATACTATAATAGGTTTGTTAATTTTTTCAGACGTTTTACTTTGAAACATGTGTCAAAATTTTAGTTCAAGCAGGTCACAAGAAAAGAAGCTTAAGTGGGTTAATTCAGAGATTGTCTCCCACAGAAGAATTTTATAGGAAAACAGGATGATTAGGTAATCACTGTTAGACTGCATACAGTAGAAAAAGGCTTGTTTCAAGATCATTAGATCCTGACTGACAGTCAGCTGAGTGGGTGGGTATCTGGCTTCCCAGAAGAGGTCTTAATCTCATTAAAGTTTATCAGAAAATTGCTTAAGCATTTTATCAATGCTAATTTCTTCCCAGAAGGAGGTTGGGAATTACATCATGCAAAAAGGTTCTACCCCATACCAAGTTTGGTACTGTGTTTCCTTATTAGGTATGTGGACAAAATACAGTGGAGCAGAGGAGAGATCACAGCAGCGACGCCGCGTGTGGTTTGAGTGTTTGCTGTACAGCAGTCCCTGTTCCCTGTGTTTGACAGATATTAATTCATTAATTCTCACGTGGTGCTTTGAGGTGGAGCAGCAGTCCCCAGCCTTTTTGGCACCAGGGACCTGTTTCATGGAAGACAATTTTTCCACAGACCTGGGGGGCAGGATGGGGGGCTGGTTTGGGGATGACTCAAGCACATCACATTTATTGTGCGGTCAAACCTCTCTGCTAATGATAATCTGTATTTGCAGCCACTCCCAGCACTAGTATCACCGCCTCAGCTCCACCTCAGATCATCCGACATTAGATTCTCATAAGGGGCGTGCAACCTAGATCCCTCGCATGCGCAGTTTACGGTAGGGTTCTATGAGAATCTAATGGCGCTGATCTGACAGGAGGCAGAGCTTATGCAGTGATGTGGGCGATGAGGAGCGGCTGTAAATACAGATGAAGCTTTGCTTGCTCACCACTGCTCACTTCCCACCTGGTTCCTAACAGGCCACAGACCCAGTACCGGTCCACAGCCTGGGCGTGGGGACCACAGAGGTGTAGAGGCTTTTATTATCCTCATTTTTGCAGAGGAGGAAAGTGAGGCACAGAAAATTTAAATTGCTCAAGGTTTCACATCTGGGGTGTTATGGAAAGGTCAGGAAGGTAGCATAAGGAAGGTTGGAGAATCTGGTCCCCAGATGGAGGACGGCATTCTGGGCAGACTGGCCTCCACCCCATTCTCTGCCAGAAAGCCATGCTCATCGTCGGGGGTGTGGAGGGTCTGGGTCAGTGGAACTACGTGTTCCCCATGCCTGTGGCTGGGGCTGTCCATTTGGGCTGGTCCTTGGCTCTAGAGGGTGGCTGGCTCAAGTCCTGGCTGTGTTTCTAGACCTCGAATTCTGGTTTGGGCAGAATGGAGACCCCCTTCCACCTAGAAGCTTTCAGAGATATAAGCAAAGCTTCCAGCCAAGGCAAAAACACACTAGCCCAGCCGGCCACCCACAGGTGGTGCGAGTTGCTTCTGGGGTCATTTTAGCTCTAGCCTGAGTGTTCCCTCTTGTATGTTTGTTTATTTGTTTGTTTGGCATATTTATGCCTTGCCTTTAGGCTCCACAGCAGAGGGAGCATTAGAAGAGTCCTACTATTGCAGTGTAAATAAAAGTAAAGATGATACCGTTTTCCCAGGACACGTCCAAATTGATAGCTGACGCAGTGCTACTTCAGGCACAGGAAGAGCCTTTCCGAATGGAACCTGTCAGAAATCACAGGAGATTCTGTGTGCAAATTGAACATTTACAAAATAATATCTCTTATGTCACCTATAAATTCCACTAACCCCAATCCAACCGTTATATTATTTTTACATATTATCTCTTCTAAATGTTACACACGCCGGGAGTGTTGTCTGTGGTGCACACCTACTATTTTGTATTCTGCTTGTTTTCAATGACCAGTGGATCATAAACATTTTTCATGTTTCTGCATAATTATCATTTTAATGGCCACATAATATTCCATTGTGCAGAGGTACTGTAATTTATTAAACCATTCCCCTTAATGTTGGCCATTTATGTGTTTTCAGTTTGGGGCTTTTATAGATAACGCTGCAGTGAGCATCTTCTTGCAAATAGCTTTTTGCTGCTGTTGAATTTCCATAGGAATAATTCCTAATAGAGAAATTACTGGTAAAGGATACCGACATGTATATGGCTGTTTCTCTATATTGCTGAATTGCTTTGCAAAAATATTATTTAATACAGTGTCATCACTCTGAAATGAATCTCCTAGTTTTATCTCAACTTCAATAGCAGTTAGCAAAAACATTTTTTCCCCTACTCTGACAGATAAAATGGCATCCCAATTTGCTTTAATTTACATTTCCTTTGTTTACTAGTGAAGATTATTTCTCCATGTGTTTGTTTATATTGTATATAATTTTCTATGAATTATCTGTTCATTTATGTATTATGATCTTGGTGTGTTTCTTCTAAATTTAAATGGACTCTTTATAGATTAATCATATTTGTCCTTTTGCTTACAAATATTTACCCTACTTTGTCCTTGTTTTTTTAGTTTTAATTTTCATTATAAAGCAACTTTGTGTTGTTATGTACAGGAATTGTCAATCTCTTAATCTGTGAATACTTTTTATTTTTTCTGAAGAAGAGAAAATAATTCTTCTATGGATCTTTGAGTGTTTAATATGCCTTTCCTTTATCCATTTATCCCACACAGAGTCACCTAGTGCCTTTTGTGGGTCAGATATCCTTCTAGGCTCCAATGATCCAAAATTCCTGTCTTTTTGGAGATTACATTTTAACGAGAAGGAACAATAAGCAAAAACCTAACATATATGTCAGGTAGCAATATATCTTTTTTTTTTTTTTAACAACCAACCGCAAAATATTTATTTAGCTCAGGACTCTGGGATTCAGATGATCTGGGCTGGACTGGGTCTTGGCTGGGCTTGTTCATGCATTTGTGGACAGCTGTGAGTCAGTTAGTGCTCTGTTGATCTTGGATAAGCTTGGTCACACGTCGGGGAGTAGGCCAACTATTGGTTGATCTAGGCTGGCCTCAGCTAGGATGGTGAGAAACATCTGAATTACACTCAGATTTTCTTAGTTTTTATCTCATGTCCTTTTTCTGTTGCAGGATCCTATACAAGATATATTACATTTAGTTGTCCTGTCTCCTTAGGCTCCTCTTGGTCATGCCAGTTTCTCAGGCTTTTCTTGTTTTTGATGACTTTGACAGCTTTGAGGTGTACTGGTCAGATATTTTGCAGAAATCCCTTAATAGGGGTTTGTCTGGTGTTTTTCTCATGATTAGACTGAAGTTATGGGTTTGGGGGGAGAAGACCACAGAGGGAAAATGTCATTTTTATTATTTCATATCAAGAGTACATGCTATTCATATGACTTATCACTGTTGCTCAGTCAGTCCAGAAAATAGATTGCAGTGAAGGAGGGTTCAGTGAGACGGGAGGCAGGAGAGGTGGGAAGGTGATAAGAATCTGAGGCCTGCAACTGACCAGTCTTGTATAAGTTGGTTAGCATCGCTCTGCTCCAGTTTTTCATCTTAAGGTGGGGATAATAATAACAGGCCATGATGCACACATTGTTGTGAGGGTTAAATGAGATAAACCTGTAGACCCCCTAGCACAGTGCTTGCATATAGTTGAGAGCCGAGTAAGGGGTAAAGTTGATCATCATTCATTGCCCTTGAATTGTTAATGTGCTGATTAGTAACCTAACTACTGCTAGGTAGCAATATATCTTATAAAGAAAAAAATACAGCAGAGCCAAGGGCTAGAGAATGGCCAGGGAAAGATTTGGTGCTCAGGCAAGGCCACTCACAAAGTGACATTTGAGATGAGGAAGGCAGGGAGGGCCACTGTCAATGGGTGTCATTTGGGCAGAGACCTGAATGAGGTGACAGAGGAAACAGCAAGTGCAAAGGCCCTGAAGCGGAGACATATGTGGCATGTTGAGAAACAAGGAAAGCCATGTGTTTGGAGGGGAGCGGACGAGGTAGAGAACAGGAGAAAACAAGGCTGTCACCACGTGATTTGGGGCCAAGGACACTGGGTTTAATCTGAGGGAGGTGGGAAGCCGCTGGAGTTAGGAGGGCGTGAGACAGACATCTGATTAACAGTTTAACAGGATCACTAGATATTTCTATATTTGAATCAGTTTCGCTGATTTAATTTTCCAGGTATATAATCACATCATCTACAAGATACTTTTGTCTCTTCGTTTTTAATATTTATTCCCCGTAGGCTGTCTTTATCTCTTTTTTTTTTT
>VBSM01003157.1:32452227-32473631 GCA_008086735.1 Cheirogaleus medius | reverse complement strand
AAAAAAAAAAAAAAAAAGAAGTTATGCCCTTTAATGTACGCTTCGTCTCTACGTTTCCCTTGGACTGCTGCCCTCCTGCTCTGAGAGGGAGGGGAGAAGAGAGGGCAGGGGATCCCCCCCAAGTATGCAAAAATTATAATGCCTTCCATGCAACCTATAATTTTTAATTTTTCCTAATTTCCCAATTTTCCCTTTTAGTTGCTAGAAGGCAAAGACTAGTCCAGCAATTTCCAATGAAAATTTTTGTGGTAATGCAGGATTTAGTAAAACAAGACTCCTGTTTAATGAGGGCCTGAACAAGCAAAACCCCAGAGGTGGTCGGTTTATTCCCTGTTCACTGCAGTCTTCAGGCCGCTGCAGTAATGGCGGTGATAATGGTAATACTGATAACAATCAGATACAATATGAACAGCCATCGACACTTTGATCATTTGACATTCCTGTGGCAAAGGTGAGACTAGGAGCAGATGGACGAAACCTGAAAGTGACCCACAGTGTTTGGTAGAGGCTGTTCCAGGTAGGACAATGGGACATCCTCTCCTTAGGGACTAGAGAACTGGCCGAAAGGAAGCAAGTGTGTCAACCTGGCTCAGGCACAAACCCTCAGGAGTGCACCTGGCCGGAAGGATGGAGCGAGAATTCCATGAGAAGGGATTTGTGCAGGTGCTGTCTGAACGGCCAGCCGGTATGAAATCTAAGTCAGCCGTAGCAGCATTCCCGGTGGACACAGTAGCAGCTCTCCCCTCTCTCACTGTAAACAGAATATGGTGGCCTTTAAGTTCCCGGATGCTTGTCCAACCCCTCCTGGCCCAGACAGGCTCGTTGGAACAGGGATGGCTCTCCTTGGGGCCAGAGACAGAGGAGGGGTCGGGGGGTGACTGTGCCTTAGGGCTGCAGAGTAGAACGCTCACTCTTAATCAGTCTGTGGCCAGCTGGCTGAGGAGTCACTCTCAGTGAACATGTACCGGCCACCCCGTAGGGGAGGCCCCATGTGGCACCTGGAGGATGCAAAGGTGCGTGTCCTGCATATCTTACCTGCAGGTGCTTGCAGTCCAGGTGGAGAGAGAAGAGTCGTGCACATGCAGTTTAAAACGCCTGGCTCCCAGGTCTCTCATTTTTAACGGAGGGGGTTGGCCTTAGATGCCTCTGCAGTCCACCCCACCATCCCTACCCCCTCCATCCCTACCCCCTCCATCCCTACCCCCTCCATCCCTACCACTGTTTAAAGGCCTCTGCTTCTTAACAACGTAGCCTCTTGGTTGGTGTGTATGATTGATTGTGACTGACTGTTCAGGACTAAGAGTGGGAAGAAGGGGAAAACTAAACTGGGAAGAGAGGACAGCTGTTTGAGGCTGTCACTGCATGCCAGCCTGAGACAGAGGAGCTTAGGGGACACCTGGAGATGTGTCCTGAACGGAGGGGTCGACCTGTATCAGTTATATACTGCTGTGTAATAAGCAGCCTCACAACTTATGTGTTTGCTGTTGTGTGGTCAGCAGTTGGGGCTGGGCTCGCTCACACGTCTGGCTCTGCTGGGGCAGTGTGAGAGGCCTGGGCTTCTCTCTTCGTGTCTCTCTCATCCTGAAGGAAGCCAGCTGTGTCTCCTCACGTGGCAAAGACGTTCTAACAGGGAGAGAGCAGAAGCTGCAAGACCTCTTGGGCCTCAGGCTGAGAAGTGACACAGACCCACTTCCTCTGCATTCGGCGAGGCCAGCCTGCATTCAGGTGCTGAAAACATGGACTCTACCCTCTAATGGGAGGAGCAGCAAAGTCACATTGCAAGGGGCCTGTGTATGTGGATGGAAGGAATTATCACAAGTGCAGTTGAAACAGTCGGTCACACTACCCAAGGCACACCTGCTTTCCTTATTGTCTGTAATGCACTTAGGCAGTTGCCATGGGTCTTGGGTCACTGCACCCATTCATTCTCTCCCCCTTCCTCTCCTTTTCCACCTCCTTTCCCTCTCCCTCTTTTACTTCCTCTCCCTCCCATTTCTAAAACTCTAATAAGGTTGGGCTAACCCATCGGTTGAGATAGATGATAATTATGGTGGGTTCTAGTGGTGGAAGTAGATTGTGGATGAGGAATGTTTATGCTCAGACATGCATGTGTGTGTAATAGAGCAAAGATATATGTACATACACAACAGACACTAAGCCACCTGGGTTCTTGGGACTGGAAAGAGAGGTGTTGGAAATATTACGAAGGGAATTTTGCAACCAATGGATAAACTGATGTTTAACTGATAGTTTACTGATGGATAAACTTTAAGTCACCAAAATATTTAAGCAGTTGGATGGAAATGTATAGATATGAGAAAATAAAAGTAGCTGCATGAGTTAGTAGAGTTTATAGAATCCAGTTTAATGATTTCATTATAATTGCCTGTGCTGTGTGGAGTATGTTCGGGCTGTTAGCAGCGACGATGGATGGGACATTTACTGTGTGCCAAGAGCTGTGCAAAATGTGTGGTTTTACATACGTCGTCTGTAGTGCACAGCGACCCTGGATGGTAACTGTGACGCTCCCCGATTCATGGGTCGGGAAGAGGCCCTAGCAGGGTTAATTGACTTGCCCATGTCTAGTAAGCAGTAGTGTTGGTGTTTGAAACTAGATCTGTCAGACAGAGCCCCTCATGTTAGCATGAATGTTCTAGAAAACTCTGTTCTTACCATGGTTCACTGATAGTGAAGGACAGGGATGCTCTAGGGATCTGAGATGGGGCGTGGAGCTAAAGCCCCCAGGTCATCTGCTGCCCTCGTTGGCTTCCCCTCCCTCCGTGTAAGTGTGCCCTACCCGCTACAGCCTCTACTCTGCCTCCTGTCCCACAGACTTCTCACTGCTCCTTCGGCTGATGGCAGCTCTTTTCTCGCATTCTTTTAGTTCTCTTTAGTTTTATTTTATTTTATTTATTTATTTTTGAGACAGAGTCTCACTCTATTGCCTGGGCTAGAGTGCCGTGGTGTCAGCCTAGCTCATAGCAACCTCAAACTCCTGGGCTCAGGTGATCCTCCTGCCTCAGCCTCCTGAGTAGCTGGGACTACAGGCACTCACCACCACTCCTGGCTAATTTTCTTCTATTTTTGGTAGAGATGGAATCTCACTCTCACTCAGGCTGGTCTCAAATTCCTGAGCTCAAAGCGATCCTCCCATCTTAGCTTCTCAGAGTGCTGGGATTACAGGCGTGAGCCACCATGCCCAGCCTTCTTTAGTTTTATTAATGAAATTTTGTATATTAAGGTTTTTTCATTGGTTCTAGATTTATGACCTTCATGGATTTTTGTGTTGTTGATGGCTGAAGGTGCTGAAGCTGTTAAGTAGCTGATGAGTAGGTTTTGAATATAAATGCATACAGACCCTGAATCACTTAGAAATTGTGTTCAGTTGTTAGTAACAGAGACCATAGACAGCAGTGGCTTAAATAATTTCAAAGTTTATTTATTTTCTCATGTAAAGTAAGCCTATATTTACACAGTTCAGGGCCAGTATGAAATATCCACAGTTATCTGGATCTTCTATCATTCTGTTCTACCATCATCCTTAGCTTAGCATCTTCGTGGCACAGATGGCTGCTTGAGCTCCAGCTATCACAAGGACTTTTTAAAGATCTCACCCAAAAACTACTGCACACATCCTATTAGCCACTTCTGTCTTCAAGTTTGTCTGGGAAATGTAATTTTCCAGGTAGGTAAGTCACCCAGGTTTCTAAATTAGAAGGAGAGAATGGCTATTAGGTAAGAAAACAGCAGCCTCTAAAACAGGTTCTTTTTCTGAGATTCACCAGTTTGAGTGGGCTAAAGGAGAGATGCTACAGATGCAGAACTTGATCTTAAAGAAGGATAAGAGACTTGCTCAAAGTCATGGTAGCAGAACTGAGACTAAGACGTGGAACTCTTGGCCACCTCTTTGTATGGCCAACCCATTGAAGAAGTAGGGTGGGACACCATCCCCACCCTCCCACACATGACACCCATGTGTGTGCACACATGTGATCACGTCTTCAAGGAGAAAGCCCATTGCAAGGAGCTCAAGTAGGAGAAATATTCTAGATCCTGTGAGGTTTCCCTCTCTGCAAGCCCACTTCCTGTGAAGGCCAGTTAATCAGCTATTCTGTTAAACAGGAGCAGTCTGTTAGCTGCTGGCTGGCAGGTGGGAGAGCTGGGGAGCTGGGGGCCTCAGCCCGCAGGTTTCTAGAATATGCCTGTGATGGTTGGAATAAGGGGTGCTGGTGGGAAGAGCCTCACCTCTATCCTGACAACTCTGCCTTTATTTGGGGGACTTTATTGGGATAAAACTTGTCCCCCACAGGTCAGGAACCAGGTCCCCCAAGCTCCTGGGGCTCCAGATTGACCTGGCCCCACACTTGGCTGGTCCTCTCACTGCCTCTGCAAGCCCCCGTGTAAAACTGTCCCCAGGAAGCTGGGGAGCTCTTTGTGCAAGGCAAGGCACACTGCGTAATTACATGCAGTTACTGGGCTGCGGTCCTGCTGTTAATTTAGTCTTCAGGATTTATCAGTGTTTCTTTCCTTTTTTTTTTTTTTTTAATGTCACTGGCTCTGAGCCTAGGCCTAGGGGTTGCTATCTCAGATGGCATCTCGGGACTACCCTGCACCTGGATGATCTAGTTCCCCCTCTGCCTCCTCCCCTCCCTTGCAGATTTCTTGCTGCTTCCTTGGAGTTCCTTTGGGTTCAGAGTACAGGAGGAAAGGTTTCCAGAGCTGGTGGCCTGCTGGCCTGCTGGCCTGCTGGAGTGATGAGAAAGCTGAAGGAGATGCTTCCTCGTGCCCTGGAGAAGGGAACTGCTTGTAAATTGCGATAATGGTCCCATATCAGTCACAGATACACACATTAAAACAGGACTAGTCCCTCGTGCCCTGTGTCTATGAGGGAAGGCTCTCACCTTCCTTCCAGAAACATGGTGTGATGGGAATTGCCCTGGGGCAGGTGTCTAGGACCAGTGTTGGGAGGCTGCAGGCATGTCCCCAGCTTCCATGAGCCTTACTTTTCTCAATGGATGACTAGGGACAAGACCACTACTACCTGCCTTAAAAGACTGGGCATGAAATGCTTCCTAAACGTGGAGGACCACTACACAAAGACGCTTCTGCTCGCTGTGCAAGGCTGTTGTTCCTCCCATGCTCTCTTCTCCTTGGTCACAGCCCCTCAGTGCACAAGCATCTCATGTGGCATGAGTGTTAGCCAAGCTCCAGGACAGCCAGGATGGCGCTGGCTGAGAGCAGAGAGCAGCCCTTAGCTGTGCTGTTTCTCATGGGGCTTGAGCAGAGTCCAGGTTCACGGGATGCTTGTTAGAGGCAAGAGTGTGGGGGTTGGAAGGGGGATGGGGGATGCTAGGGGCAGGTCAGGAGGGACACTAGGGACAGTATAGAGGGGACACTAGGGACAGTATACAGGGGACACTAGGGACAGTATAGAGGGGACACTAGGGACAGTATAGAGGGGAGACTAGAGACAGTATAGAGGGGACACTAGGGACAGTATAGAGGGGTCAAGGGCAGTGACTGACCTTTCCGTGCCTCTGTCTCCTTCAATGAACGCTGTTTCTTCATTGGGCTCTTCCAATGGCTAAATGAGTAAACACATGGAAAACACTTAGAAAAGTACTTGGCACTTAATGGGTTTTAGCTGTCATCATGTCTATCTTGGTTTTACTTACTTATTTTCTCACACAGTTAGGCGAAGACCCCCTCTGTCTGCGTGAAGACTGGACTGTGTGTAGAAGCCAGTAGTTGGCATTTTGGGTGCTGGGGATCTCAGGCTGGCACTTACGTGGAAATGTGAGCTCTGTAGTCAGGGCCTTGGCAATTCTGATGCCCAGTTATATGCCCTCCCCCAGCACAGTGCCTGGACTTGGTGGAGGTGGAGGGCGGTGATGTGAATGTACTTAATGTCACTGAACTGCACACTTACAAGTGATTACAATGGTAAATTTCTATGTGATGTATATTTCACCAAATCGACTTGGAGGATGCCACCAGTCTTTCCAAGTAGACTGTGCCGCGGCACCAAGGAGCACACAGTGGCCCCCGAGCAGCGCCCGCACGAGATGCCCGCTCTCACCGCAGGACGGGCTGCTGCGTGTCCAAGCACCTTTAGACGCACCTCGTCCTTTGCTTGCCACACACGTCATCACGGCTGTGCACCTGGAGGCCATTTTTCGTGCCAGCCCCGCCTTTTGACAGCCCCATGGAGCCGCCCACACGTGGGACCTCCGCCGGGAGAGGCGATTCTGTGCTCTGACGTACCCCGTTCACCAGCTTTCTTCTTACTTTAGTGCCAGTTCCCGTCCCTGCCCCAATTCTCCAGCAAGTTCTTTGGCCCAGTGGAGTCGCTGCTTTTAGGTCAGAACAGTCAGAACCAGCGCCCGGAGAAGAGGTTCATCAGTTTGGACAAAGCACATGCGTCTTGTGCCCTGTTCCCCTTACTGTTGTCTAAAATGTACCTGCTTGTTTTCCGGATTTGACGTAGGTGAAGGTGTTGGCTTCATTTACGTCAAGAGTAATGAGATGCCAACGAATGCGACGTGTTCTGATAACATATGCATGTTATCAAGAGGCATACAGTAGGAGTCATTTTGTTTCCAGTGCACACAGGAGAAGCCATCGAAGATGGTAAGGCCCAGGGCAAGAGTTCAGGGCAAGCGCAGGGCACTCTGGTTGTAACTGTGAAAACATCAACTCACAAGTGACTAGGGCCATCACTAAATGCTCTTCTGCAGCAAGCTGTCCTGGTCCAGTTAATTTCCTGACACTGGGTAGTTTGGGGATAGAAAAACCAAAGTAAAGGTACCTGTGTAGTCAGAAACAAAGCCCAGGTGATTGAGAAGGTTAAGCGGGGTTTAGAATCCCGTCCAGGGCCGAAAGCCACCCTGGCCTGCATTCTGCTCCTCCAACACACCAACTTCATTCCTTCCAAAAGGTCTGTGCACCAGCTGCACCCTTGGAACAGGGAGCCAGGCAAGCGTGGGAGCCGGAGGAATTGCAGAACGGGTTCTCTCGTTGGCTTTCTGCTAGAGGAAAGGCCCCCTCTTTGTGTCTGAGCCAGACCTTGCACACAGCTGGCGTTGGGTTTGTGGGGCTCTGTAGCCCCCACACATGGTGGTGGCCCAGCCTGAGGGCTCAAAGAGGAGGGTTTCAGCATCTCTTGAACTCTACCTATACTCTCCTGCCCACACCTGGACTAACTTTCCTTTCCAAATTCTACCCCTTCTTCAAGACCCAGCCCAATCCCCCTTTGTCTGGGATGGGTACTCTCTGCTGTGACCTGCCATTCATCCTGTACCAGCCACTCAGCAATGAATCATAAACTAACTTGTTCCATCTCTTCTCTTGGCTTGGATTTTTTAAATTAATAGACTTTATTTTTATAGCAATTTTAGGTTAACAGCAAAATTGAGTGGAAAGTACAGAGAGTTCATTATACACCCAGCTACTTGGTATTTACCCAAAAGAATTTACCCTACCCATCACATGGGCTGTGAATTTACCCATGCACAGCCTCCCCTATCAGCATGCTGCACCAGAGAGGTCCATTTGTTCCGAATGATGAAGCTACACTGACACGTCATTACCACCCCAAGTCCGTAGTTGCCATTAGGGTTCACTGCTGCTGTTGTGCATTCTATGGGTTTTGACAAATGTATCCACCATTACGGTATCATACAGAGTAGTGTTACTGGCCTAAAAATCCCCTGTGCTCTGCCTGTTCCTCCTTCCCTCCCCACTAACTCCTGGCAATCACTAATTATTTTACTGTCTCCTAGGTTTGTCTTTTCCAGAGTGTCATGTGGTTGGGATCATATAGTAGGCAACCTTTTTCAGACGAGTTTCTTTCACTTAGTAATATGCATATAAATTTCCTCCACGTCTCTTCATGGTTTAATAGCTCATTACTTTTTAGTATTGTCTGTATGTACCACTGTCTACTTATCCATTCACCTACTAAAGGACATGGTTCTTCCAAGTTTGGACAGTTATTAATAAAGCTGCTGTAAACATTCATGGACAGGTTTTT
This sequence comes from Cheirogaleus medius, assembly GCA_008086735.1. Taxonomy (NCBI): domain Eukaryota; kingdom Metazoa; phylum Chordata; class Mammalia; order Primates; family Cheirogaleidae; genus Cheirogaleus; species Cheirogaleus medius. The sequence continues at coordinate 32,465,599 of VBSM01003157.1, read as the reverse complement.
GTGTAGACATAGGTTTTTAATTCACATGGGCAAATACCAAGTAGCTGGGTAATATGGTAAGAGTGTGTTTAATTTTATAAGAAAGTGCCAAACTCTCTTCCAAAGTGGCTGTGCCATTTTGCATTCCCACCAGCAATGAATGAAAGTTCTTGTCGTTCCACATTCTTGCCAGCAGTTGATGTTGTCAGTGTTTTGGATTTTAGCCCTTCTAATAGGGCTCATTGTTGTTTTAATTCACAATTCTCTAATGACATATAATGGGGAATATCTTTTTATATGCTTTCATGCCATCTGCATATCTTCTTTGGTGAGGTGTCTGTTCAGGTCTTTTGTCCATTTTTAATCAAATTGTATTGCTTGTTGTTGAGTTTTAAGAGTTCTTTGTATATTTCAGATACCAGGTCTTTATCAGGTATGTTTTTTTGCAAGTATTTCTCCCAGTCTATGGCTTTTTTCCATTCTTTTGACATTGTCTTTGCAGAGCTGAAGTTCTTCATTTTAAGGAAGTCCAGCTTGTCACTTTTTTCTTCCATGGATCATGCCTTTGGTGTTATTTCTAAAAAGTCATCATCATACCTAAGGTCATTTAGGTTTTCTTCTATGTTATCTTCTAGGAGGTTTATAGTTTTACACTTTACATTTAGGTCTATGATCTGTTTGAATTATTTTTTGTGAAGGCTGTGAGGTCTGTGTCTAGGTTAATATTTTGCATGTGAATGTACAGTTGTTCTAACACCATTTATTGAAAAGACGATCTTTGCTCCATCGTATTGCCTTTGCCTCTTTGTCAGAGATCAGTTGACTGTATTTATGTGGGTTTATTTCTGGGCTCTCTATTCTGTTCCATTGATCTAGTTGTCTATTCCTTCACCAATACCACACTGTCTTGATTAGTGTAACTTTGTAGTATGTCTTGAAGTCAAGTAGTATTCCTCTGAGCACTTTGTTTTCTTTGTCAATATTGAGTTGACTATTCTGGATCTCTTGCCTCTCCATACAAACTTTATGGATTTTTTTTTTAAAAAACAGTTTAATTGATATAGAATTCACATATCATGCAATTCACCCATTTAAAGCATATCACTTAATGGTTTTTTAGTATTATACATTCACAGAGTTGTGTAACCATCTCCACTATCTAATTCCAGAACATTTTTATCACCCCAAGAAGGTACCTCATACCCATTAGCAGTCACTCCCGATTCTCCCCTCCTCCCCAGGCCATGACAACCACTTCATTTACTTTTTGTCTCTGTAGATTTGCCTATTCTGGACATTTCATATAATATGTGGTCTTTTGTAGCTGGTTTCTTTTACTTTGGATTTTCAAGGTTCATCTATTGTAGCATGTATCAGAATTTCATACCTTTTTATGTCTGAATAATATTCCATTGTGTAGACATACCACATTTCATTTATTGATTCATCTTTTCATTAATTGATGGACGTTTTGTCCCACTTTTGGCTGTTTTGAATAATGTTGCTGTGAATGCTCATGACAAGCTTACGTGTGGACATATATTTTCATTTCTTTTGAGTATATATCTAAGAATGGAATTTCTGGACCATCGATGGTAACTCTATATTTAACCTTTTAAGTAAGTGCCAGACTGTTTTCCCAAGTGGTTATGCCATTTTACATTTCTACCAGCAGTGTGTGAAAGCTATAATTCCTCCTCATCCTTGCCCACACTTGTTCTTAGCTGACTTTTTGATTCCAGTCATTCTAATGGTTGTATAGTGTGAGAGTGAAATCTCATTATGGTTTTCACTTACATTTCCTTGGTGACTAATGATATTTAGCATCTTTTCATGTGCTTATTGGCCATTTGTATGTCTTCTTTGGGGATATGTCTGTTCAGACCCTTTGACCATGTTTTAAAAATTGAGTTGTCTTTTTAGTTTTGAGTTCTATGAGCTCTTTATACATTCTAGACACAAGTATTTTTCTGATAAATGATTTACAAATATTTTCTCCCATTCTCTGGGTTGCTTTTCACTTTCTTCATGATGTCCATTAAAACACCACAGTTTTAAGTTTTGGATGAAGCACAATTTATTTTCTCTTTTGTCACTTGTGCTTTTGGTATCATATGGCTCAGATTTTTAAATGAATTTTATTGTCAACTTTTTGGTAACTTTGTCTCTTGCTAGCTCAACTAAATTTTAAGTTTTCCAAGGGCAGAGTTCATGTGAAATTCATTGTAGTATCTGCGCCAGGGTCTGAACTTGTCGGCTTGACTTGGGGCTGACTTGTACCTGCGTCAGGATGCAAACACCGTGTCACAGAGGTTCCCAGATATCACTGCTTCTCTGGACTCTCTAGACATGCACGTTCCCATTTCGAGCCCGGGGGTGGAGTAACAGGTGCGAGCACAGAGCATCCATCACCCCTCAGCATCAGAGAGGTTTCAACGATACTGCATTGGCTGAGGCTGTTTTTCTGTCATGCTCGCTCTGTAATATCCATTTCTCTATAAATATATCCAGGGGAATATTTTCTATTTTGCCTTATGGGCAACAGCTGCTGTTTTTGCCAGGCTGTCATCTATTTAGTTGTTACTTTTTCGACTTTATTTTTAAACAGTACAACATGAAGTACAGCAACACTGAGCACGGGACAGATGGAGAGAAAATCCAAATAACAGACTTCCAGAACCACCTAATATAAGTGACTGGGGTAGGGTGGGGGAACAAAACCAGATTGCCGGGTTGCTAAAAGCAAACAAATATCAATAAATCACGAATTAAATGGGGAAAGGAGGAGCAAATAACGAAGTGGCACACCTGAGCCATGCTTCTGCCACTGAGAGTCTGAGATGTTGGCAAAGGGCATTGGGCTGAAGTTGACAGGGGCTTCCCACTCAGGCCAAGGGGCGCATCTGTGGCGGAGGTGGGAAGAAATGCCAACAGCCCTCCTGAGGCAGGCGATGCCGTCCACGTGTAGTGGGTGGAAACACTGAGGAGCCTGCAGGGGTTAAATGGTCCATAAAGCAACATCTCTCCTATCTGGGTAAGGATCCTGGCTCCGTGCCAAGGAAGATATTTCCCCCCTTTCTCTCCTGGGGCATAAGTAGAAGTTAGAGAGAAGTGAGTTTGCAGATCTGGGATTTTAACAAAGAAGAAAAGAAAACTCATTTTCTAATTTCTTTTAGAGCAGCCAGCACTTGATGCAACCCTGGGCAGGGCACAAAGGCTTCTGCAAGCCCAGTGCCCGCATGTGCGCAATGTCCCCATGTGGCAGCGTAACTTCCTGACCCACACCCGAAAGCATGGGGACCACTCTTGGACGTTTGTTATTTCAAAGAAGCAGGCCAGGTGCTGGTGAAAAATGCCTTTTTATCCTTGGTGCTGACCCCTGATGCACTAACCTCTTTACTGGAAGGAATGCCTGCCCTGCCCCCCAAGGCTCCTGGACATGGGGATGGCCACCAAGACCAGCTCTTGGCCCTCGTCATGCCTTGCCTAGTATTGCCTTATCCTCTCCTGTCTTCCAAGTGAAGCCCTGTCCTCCCCTCTTTGGTAAAGTGCCCAAATCTTAAAGGTACAGCTTGATGACTTTTTATATAGGTAAGCACTCTTGTAATCATTCTAGAACATTCCCAGCATTTTGGATAACTTCCCTCTTGCTTCCGTCCAGTGGGACCCCCTCAAGAATAACCACTATCCTGACGTCCATCACTGTACAGTAGTTTTGCTGTTTTGACCTTCATATACGTGGAATCATGCCATCGTCACTCCTTTCGTATTCCACTTGACATTGTCTCTGTGAGATTTATCCACGTTGTGGAGTATGCTGGAGGTTCATTCTTTTTATGTTGCTATATAGTATTCATGGTGTGACCATACCACAATTTATTAATATTTTACCTACTCTATTGTTGTTGATGGACATTTGGGTCATTTCTAGTTTGATACTATGTTTCAAAAAGGTTCTGTGAGTACTCTTATTGATGTTTTTTGGTGTACATAAATATCATTTCTTTGGGATTTATACCTAAGAGCAGAATTGCCTGGTTACATGCTATATGTATGTTTAGCTTTAATAGGTATTATCAAACACCCTTTTGAAACAATTGTATAGATTTACATTCCCACCGCCAATAATTTAAGAGAGTTCCGGTTGCTACACATCTTTACCAACACTTGGTGTTTTATTTTAGCCATTCTGGTTGGTGTAGTGACGTGTCAGTGTGGTCTTATCATTTTGCCTTTGCATGATCTTACATGTTTATTGGCCATTTTGATATCCTCTTTTGTGATGTTTCTATTCAAATACCTTCCCATTTGTTAACTGTTAAGTCTGTCTTTTTCTTTCTTGGTAGTAACTCTTTGTATATTCTGGATATAAGACCTCTGTCATTTGTCTTCTCTTGCTCCACAGCTTGCCTTTTTACTGTCTTAGTGGTGTCTTTTGATTAACAGAAGTTTTAAATTTTAATAAGTTCCCATTTATCAGTCTTTGCATTTATGGTTAGTGTTTTTTCTGTCCTATTTGAAGAACTTCTTTGCTGACCCATGGTCTTGAAAATATATTCTTCAGTGTTTTCTTTTAGCAGTCTTATTTTCTTATCTTTCATGTTGAGGTATATGATCCATCTCAAATTAATTTTTCTTTAGTGTGAGGTGGAGGTCAACATTTATTTTTTAATACACGTATCCAGTTGGCTCGGCATCAGTTATTGTAAACACTGAAGTGTAGTGGAACATTTGTCATAAGTGACCATATATGAATGTGTCTATTTCTAGACTTTATTCTGTTCTATTGGCCTCTTTGTCTATAGTTGAACCTATACCACTGTGCCTATTACTGTAGCTTTATAGTAGAAGTCTTGATATTATCTGATAGTGGAATTTCTCCAACTTTGTTCTTTTTCATTATTGCCTTGGCTATTTCTAGGTCCTTTGCATTTCCGTATAATTTTCAAATCACTTGTCAGTTTCTACACATGTATACCCTAACACATGTGCACAAATCTGCTGTGGTTTGGATTGGACGTGCATCAAATCTATAGATCAAATGGAGAAAATAGACATCTTAACATTGATTCTTTCAATCCATGAACATAGTACCTCCACTTATTTAAGTCTTTGATTTTTCTCAACATTGTTTTGTGCTTCTCGGTTTAGAGTTTGTGCCCATATTTCATTGGATTTATTTCTTAGGTATTTAATTTTTTAATGCTATTAGAAGTGGTATTTTAAAAATTTTGTCTTCCATGTGTTTGTCACTAGTCTATAGAAAATATGATTGATTTGTGATTATCAACCTTGTGTCTAGCAACCTTGCTAGATTCATTTATTTTTTTCTAGTCTTATCTTAACCAAACTGTAAACTAACTGGGGGGAGACACTCCCTAGCCCCTTCTGCAGAATGATAGGCCTAAATAAATACTCACTGGCTGTTCTGAAAATCTTCCTAAAGCAAAGGGAGGGGGAAAGGGAAATCCTGGGGGCCCTGCGGACTCCTGGTCATTGGTCCCTAGGCAGGTATAACCCCCTCAAGGTTGCTCCCCTCTCCACCCCCAAGCTCAGCTGCTTTTTTATAGTTTATAGTCCTTTGCCACCGTTAAGATGAGTGCTTACCTCTTTGCTTAGTGGCCAAGGAAAGTCAGACAGCAGGCCAAATGAAAATTGCCAGTGGGCCCAAAGGGGACTAAATTTACACACTCTCTCTGTCCCTCTGCAGATCTTGGCTGAGTTTACGTGGGAGGCTCTGGCGTAGGCTGCAGGTGTATGGCTGGGGTGTGTCAGGAGAGAAGGTGGAACTGAGACTGAGGAGTGGGTCTGCGGAGGTAACTTTAGGCCATGGAACACATAACACAGCCACTTGCCAGATATTCGCCAGATACTCTTCTACTGGGTCCTCACGGGGGAAACAGCGAGGCCTGCACTGTGGGCCTTGTCCTCCAGGAATTATGCTCTAGATAAGGAGGCGAAGCACAGGCTGCAGGAAGAGGGGGGATCCCTAAACGAGAGTTTAAGTTCTGGCCCTGTCGCCAATGAGCTCGAAGCCTTTCTACACGTTTTCCCATCCTGCATGGGCCTGTCTCCAGTAAAATCCTAAAGGGGGTTAGTTGTCCTCGGCAGGTCCATCCTGCTCTGAGGCTCCACCTTAGAAGTGGTCCTGAAGGCCAGGCAAGATGTGGAGACAGTAAGAGCAGTGAGCATCTAGCTGGAAAGATCAGCGGGGCGGGGATGGGATGGGAAGCTTTGTGGACGAGGTGCGTCTTGAGCAGGAGAGTGGGTATGGGGAGAGTTGGGGGGGGAGGTGGAGGGGAGCTGGAGAGGAGGAGGCCAGACCCCAGTGCGTCTGCTGTCTTTGTGAGGACCCTCTCCGGGCACCTCCTCTCCATCTCCCACCACCACAGCCAGTGTGACCTGGGGGAGTGGCCTCGGTATAAATAAGAGGTGGAAGGAACGCTGTGCGGGGAAGATGCGGGCAGAAGGAGCAGCCGTGAGGCCCTGGGCAGGAAGGGGATGAGGACCCCCACGGCAGAGGCGCCAAGCCAGGCATCTGGGCCTTGATCCTCTTGCTTGACAGAGGGCCTGACGATTGTTCCGGGGTGCATGGGTACCTCGGAGGGGCCACAGTGGGTGTGGGCAAGGGGTGTGGGTCTCGTGGCTTCAGGGCGTAGATAGAAGGTCAGGCCAGGGGTGCGGGTGGGGTGTCAGGCAGTCGGCTCCAGTCTGGAGACTCCTGAGGAGGACGGGAAGACTGTCCCCCGCGCCCGAGCCTGTGCCCTTGCCCAGGGCGTGGGTGCCATCTGTGCAGACTCCCGGCTGTGTGGGTGTCCTTTGTCTCCGGGGTGGAGGCTGCAGCGGGGAGGGCATCCAGTGTGTCCTCTTCCGCCTCTGCTCAGGCCGAGCCAGTGTCAACAGCACTGGCCTCCTGTGACCTCCCATGGCCTGTGTGCAGTGGGGGCGGGGTGAGGAGGCGAAGCATCACAAAGGGCCCCTGACACACCCCCTGCCCCACTGGGGATCTGAGCAGAGCACAGTGGGGTACTGAGGACAGCCAGGCCTGGCAGAGGTGGGGCACCTTAGCATCCACAGTCACCCTCTCAGCCCACTGCCACCCGACGCCCTGCCCAGCTGGCCTCATCTTGCCAGCCTCCCCTCCCTCCTCTCCAGCCTTGGTGGGGGGGGGCTCTCCTTTTCTGCCCTGCCTCCAACTGTCCCAACTTGTCCCTCTCTGCACCCCTCCATGCTACCATCCTCAGGCTTTAATCCATCACGGCCTCCCAGGCTCAGCAGCCCCTCTCTGCTGCACAGGCGGGTCTCCCAGGTTCCAGCCCTGCCCACATGGCTTTGGCCACCTCTGTAAACATGCCTGTGGCCCCCAAAGACCACCAGGCCATAGGAGGCAGAGTGTCCCTGCTCCTGGTGCACAGAGGGGCCCAGTGCCACATGCCAGCAGAAAGCACTGGGTCCTACCCGGTGGTCCAACCCAGGTGAAGTCCCCACTCCAACTCCCAGCTCTCTGCCTACCTGCCCGTGTGGCTTTTAACAAGCTGGGGACCTTTGGGAAGCCACTTCCCCTCTGGGATAGGGAAGCGGTCAGATCACAAAGGAAGACAGGCAGGCGGTGGGTGGAAGGGAGCTTCCCGCAGCCACAAAAGGCAGTGAGAAAATGCATACAGTGGTGTCCAGGTGACAGCTGGTTGTGCCTTGGATTTATGTAGCTCCCTGGGCTTTTTCTGGGGAAGACTGGAACAAAGGCTGTTGGGAACTGTGGTGTCAGAGAGGGATGTGAGCCTCGGATTAGAAAGAGCTGCCTTTTATTTGTGCAGCCAGGTGGTGGGTGCACAGGTGTTCATTGTATTATAGTTTTTGCCTTTTTGTATGTCTGGAATATTTCATAACAAATTTGTAAAAGAAAGAGGTGCCTGGGGCCAAGACAAAGGAGGTGGCTCTGGAAAGATGGAGGGAAAGGGGCGTGAGGACAGGCAGGACACCTGCAGGGTAGGTGGAAGGAGGGGCAGGATTCCAGAAAGGAGAAGGAGGGAAAACGTGGAAAACCCGAAGTGGTGAGTCACTCACTGGGCTCCGTCAAGAACTTGCCAGAGCATGGGACAGGGACCAGCGGTGATATTACCATAGGAATGGACAAGTTTACGAAGATACAAAAGAATCCCCTTCTGTGGTCTACCTGTCCCCTAGGCTGTGCCTTTGCTTCCAGGCACTTCTGCATGGCTGTCCAGGGAGCTGGGAAGTCTTCCTATTATTGTTGTTTTAAAAAAATAGTTCCAAAGTAGGTGACTGTCCTTGGCAACATATCTGGTGTCCAGAGTCTGAATCTTTGAAGAACAGATCGACTGTATGTGTCGTGGGGAGAAGGGGAAACCAATGTATTTTACGGAGATGATATACTTAAACAGCAGTGCTTTAGGGGGCTCAAAGTGAGGTTTGAGGTGTACGGATGTTTCGATGCAATCTTGTACGGAAAGCAGAGTTCACCTGCACAGGTGTGATGCCTGCACTCTGCTGTTGGAATGTTCTGCGTCTACACTGGGCTCCGAGGGGGCAGTGCTTTGGGTGGCCCACTTTGCCCTAACCGGCGCCAGCCATGGGCCACACACCCTTAGCTTCTCCCTGCCATGAGTGGGACCATGCTTGTTGTTTTCAAGAGGGCAGGCAGACCGTGGTAAAGGCTGGCTTCCCCACAGGGAGACCACCCCTTTCTGACAACACCAGAGGCTGTTTAGCCCACAGGGCCTGCGTTTAGATGGCCACTGTGTGGAGTCTACGCCAGGATGAGGGCAGAAGGCTGGTGGCAGCATGTCTACTGCTTATCTAAGGTGGCTCTGGACGCAGGGACCCACGTCCTGCTAACAGGCATTTTTCTGCTGGAAGACTCTATCCTAATGACTTAGTGGATTTTCATATCATTAATGAGAAAACTTCACTGACAGGCTAGAAGCTGGCCTCTGGTCTAGGTTTTGCACCTGGCGCCTGTGGTGGTAGGTATGTCGTGCCTGTTCTACTCGTGCTTGGTGCGTGTTATGTCGGTGAGCCTGACATTGGCCAAGAGTGCTTTGGGCAAGGGTTAGATTTGCCCTCCTTGTCCTGCCCCAGTGCGGCCTGTGCTACAAATACCCACACGTGGGCCCTTCACCAAGGCTAAGTATGTAGTGTGGGTCACTAAGTATGTCTGCGTGGGCTTTTCTGACGTGTGAACCTGGAAGGGTCACAAAAGGAACCAGGTGGGAGATGTGATGATTTAGCGTCGCTGTGCCTACAGAAGAGCTCTTTGCTGGCTCTGCATGATCTTGCTTCACTCAATAAAGTCTCGTGGGAAATTCCAGGGCTGTACAGTGTGCCCTGGGCTCCAAGAATATTCCAGATAGTGGATAGCCTAGGGTCTGTTCCTCAGGCAGGTGACTGGTGTGTTCCTTTGCAAGCAAACTGGCCCAAGAGAAAAAAAAATGACATATATATTCCCCCAAACTCCCACCCAGAGTGGAGAGGAGCTAGAAGTGGCACCACTCAGTTCACAGTGTTTAAATCAGTGCTTTCATTGTTAGTATATATCGTGCTCAAAGTTGCCCTCCGTTGTATGCAGTGTCTCCGAGTCTAGAAATTCCTGGGATCGCATCCTTTGGAAGATGACCAGATCCCTACCCAACCTCCATAGAGAAAGCACCAGCTTTTCAGTGTCTGACTCTTAAATAGAAATGATGATCAAAGATCACCTGGTGTTTGTGGAAAAGGAATCTTCTAACCTGGGATGGGGCGGGGCGGGGTGGGGGGGAAGAAAGGGGAGGAGGAGAACAAGTAAACAACAACAACAAAAGGAGCTGAAAGGAATGAATAGAGCCAAGTCCAGGAGTGGAAGAAAACTTCAATAAAACTATAATTAATGTCCTCAGAGAGATAAGGGAGACAGCACGTCCATAAAATGAAAATGGAAGGTTATAAAAAAGAAACGTCCAAAGAATAAGGAAGAACACTAAGAAATTAAACATATAATAGCAGGAATTAAAAATCCAGTAGAAGATTTCAGAGATAAAAATTGGAGGACTTTCTCAGAATATAGGGAGAGAAGACAATTATTTAGAAACTGGGATAGAAAAAATAAGGAAATTAGCAGCTTAATCCAGCAGGCCAGTGGCAGGAATTCCAGGAATGGAGAGCAAAAGCTCTGAGGAGAGGAGCTCATCAGAGAAGTTGTACAAGAAGGTTCCAGGCTCCAGACTGCGCGAGTGAACACGACGAACGAAACAGACCCACAAGGCACATCACTGTGGAATTTCAGAATACTAGGGATAAGAGGAGATTTGTAAAAAACTTCAGAGAGGAAAAAGGTAGGTTGTATGCAACAGTTGGAACACAGAGCAGTACACGACTTTCTACCAGCGTCCCTGGAATCTAAAAGACCCTGGATCAGTGTCGTCGGCCTTCCAAGGGGAAGCTTTCTGTTTACAGCCAATCGAGGGTGAGAGGAATAAAGTCGTTTCTGGTAGGCATGGTCTCAGATGATGTGTCCCCTACACAGCCTGTCTCAGGAAGCTACCAGAGGAAGATTTGCACCATTGAAACAAGAATAAACAAAATACAAGAATGATGGGTAGGGTAGACAAAATAATGCACCCCCAAAGTTGTCCACCTCCATCCCCAGAACTTCGAGGATGTTAGGTAACATGGTAAAGGGAACAAAGATTGCAGGTGGAGTGAAGGCTGCTAATCAGCTGGCTCGGAGATGGGGAGATGGTCCTGGATTCTTGGGGTGCACCCCGTATAATCACAGAGTCTCCCCTAAGTGAAAGAGGGAGGCGGAAGAGAGGTCAGAGTGGTGCGAAATGGAAAGGGCTCGCCGAGGTGGCTGGCTTCGAAGACATTGGAAGGGAGCCCTGAGCCAAGGAACGCAGTGGCCTCTAGAAGCTGGAAGAGGCAAGGCGAGGAAACGGATTCTTCCCAAGACTCTCCAGAAAGAAAACACCCCTGCCCACACCTTGGTTTTAGCGCACTGAGACCCATTGCAGACTTCTGACCTCCAGAGCTATAAAATAATAAATTTGCGTTGTCTTAAGCCACTTAGTTTGCGGTAAGAGTTAGAGCAGCACTGGAAACTAATGCAGTGGGTTCAGAGGACCAATATGAGAATTCCAGGTGACAACTGTGCATGAGGCTTAGGAGCAACTGTTTCAGCCTGGGGTTGAAGGGTGGGGAACTCAGGATGGGATGATTCCGGGAACACACAGATTCCTAACTGCTAATTCCTAATTGCTGAACTGCCTAGGGAGGGATTTTAACAGTCCTAGCAGTCCGTTTGTGTGTAAATAAGCGTTAGGTGCATATAAAGCCTTTGTCAACACTAGAGAAAATAAAATGTTGTGCAAGAAAGGAAATATTGTCATGCGGCTCACCCATGAACCATATCTGTCTCATCACAATGCTGGGAACACTGATGATTGATTTAACTAAAAATGGTGGTCTCACTCTGTTGGGAAGATATAGGGAACAGAAATGTGGGTTTAGATGCGACCCGGATTGGGGTATAAGAGAGATAAAACCTCATTTCCATTATGGGACGCTAAGATAATATCTAAAGTGGAAAACTAGGAACAGTAGTATATAGCATGTGCTATGAACTTTGTGTCCCTCCACAATTAATATGTTGAAGCCCTCACTCCTAGTATGGCTGTGTTGGGAGTAAGTATTAAGGTTAAGTGAGACCATACTGTGGAGCCCTGATCCCATAGAATTAGTGTCCTTGTAAGAAGAGACACCAGAGAACTCACTGTCTCCACCATGCAAGGACACAGGGAGAAGGTGGCTGTCTACAAACCAAGAAGGGAGCTCTCTCCAGAAACTGAATTGGCTGGCACTTTGATCTTGGACTTTGCCGGCCTCCAGAATGGTAACAAATACATTTATGTTGTTTAAGCCATCAGTCTATGGTATTTTGTTACGGCAGCCCTAGCTGACCAATGCAGCATGTTATTTAGAAATATGGCAATAAGGAATAGATAGGTAGAACAGATGAGAGTGGTCATCTCTGGGAGTTGGGACTCAGTGTGGGGAGGGCTGGAGCAAGGGCTGCTTTTTTTCATGGTTGGGGCTTTTATTGTTTTTGATTTTTTAAGCTATGGATATGTGTTAGTTTGATATTTAAAAGTGAACCAATTAAAAACAATAAAGGTCTGGGAGGCTGAGGCAGGAGGATCACTGGAGGTCAGGAGTTTGAGACTAGCCTGAGCAAGAGCGAGACCTGTCTCTATTAAAAGTAGAAAAATTAGCCAGGCATGGTGGTATGCACCTGTAGTCCCAGCTACTCAGGAGGCTGAGGCAGGAGGATTGCTTGAGCCCCAGAGTTTGAGGTTGCTGTGAACTAGGCTGACACTATGGCACTCTAGCTCAGGCAACAGAGCGAGACTCTGTCTCAAAACAAAACAAAACAATAAAGGGAATTTATTGGCTTAGATAAATGAAAAATTCAGAGGCAGGATGATCTTCAGGAGCAGTTTGATCAGGTCTCCAGTTCCATTTTTCTGTGACTAGCTCCACCCTGCTCCCTGGACTTCTTTTGGTAACAAAATGGCTGTAGTAGCTCCAGCCCTCACATGCAGTGGTGAAGCTTCTTCCTTAGAAGTCCCCAGCAAACATCTTGCCTCTTATATGTCGGAATTTGGTGCAATCACCATGGCCAGGGAGCTGAGCTGGGCTGACTGGCTTAAGTCAATCATAACCCATCCCCGAAACACATCAGCTATGAGGGGCTGATGGAAATCTGGAAGGAAATTAGGATTCTCTTTTCAAGAGGAAGATGGAATGAACAGTGGGTGGCTCAAAATAGCAATGGCCACTCCAGATGGAGTTTTGTGGGGAGTATTTTCCTTCTCCTCTTTACACGTTGTGGGCGCCTGCTAGTGCCATACTGGAGACTGATTGGCTGGGTGGTTTGATGGCATTTAGGTTAAATGTTGACTGTTGCTTTATGTGACCCATGAGGTAAGGAAGGCTGGATACGAGAAGATGGCTTCCATAAGGGAGGTCAGAGAGGGAGAGCATCCCATGCCGCATCAGGGGCTTGGGCGCATGAAGAATGAAAGGCAGAGCCGAGTCCGCAGCCGCATCTTCTTAGGGGAAGTGTGACACCACCGAACAGGGTCAGAAATCTCAGCCTCAGGAAGGGGGTCTGGTTGAGGGACTCCTAGATGTTCCCCTGACCCCTAAATCTCTCCCCAGCCAACCTACTGCAGACATCTGAAATTACATCATTGGAAACCCACCTCTGTAAGAAATTCCTATCACATCCGGGAGAGTGGTGCATTTGGCTATTGTCTGTTGCTCAAGCTGTAGAGTTAGTTTGCCAAATCCTTCCTAGACAGCTGCGATGGGAGGAAGTGGGGTGGGGTGGAGGGAGGGG
>VBSM01003157.1:32426370-32452127 GCA_008086735.1 Cheirogaleus medius | reverse complement strand
AAAAAAAAAAAAAAAAAAACAATGCAAACCACTAGTCATTTTTTTTTTAATGCTGTTGAGTTAAATGCGGGTGAAACAACTATGAAAGGTTGGAGAAATATCCAAAAAATATAGGGAGACTTTTTACACTCAGATTATTTTGCAAGTATATTTAATTTCTCATTTCACTGGGGAAAAAAACTAAACTAAAACTGGACATTGTAGGCAATGCTGCATGAGTGTGATTTATTTAAGAAAGGAAAAGGAACAGTTCTATCCAGGAGATACAAAGTTAAAAGGCCTTGACTTTACATCAAAAGTTTGGTGAATGAATGTGCAAGTATATGTTAAATGTTGAGATGTTTTAATTAGCTGACCAGTCACATCAGCTAAGAGGATTTTTGTCATTGCGTATGTGCCATGGCTTTAGCTTCTGGAAACTTGCTCTCACTTCTCTGAACCAGAGGCTGATGTGCAGAGATTACATTTTGGGGCCACAGGTGCTTAGTTGGCTGGGTTTTCAGTGCTGGCAAAACGGAGTAGCCGAGGGGATGTAGGAACAGGGGTGGGCATGGCCTTAGCCCGGGCTTGTCCGTCTGCCCATCCCAGAGTTTCCCAGAGGAGGCCTGAGCAAAATGCTACACTCTACCCCCATCCTCGTTCTCCACCTGCCCCACAGCTGTCCAAAGACTCAAGCCCAGAGTCAGCCGGCCAGCCGGCACCTGCCTTTGTGGGTCGTCTTTGCACACAGCATCTGCCAGCCACACTGGGAACTCACTGGCCTGATGTGCTGGGCCCATTCCCGCCTCTGCATCATTGCTGAGTGTCCCCTTTCTAGACTGCCCTTTGCCCCTACCTCTCCATATCCTCCCCATCCTGCAAGACTCTGCATACTGCCTGCTGCCTCCAGGGAGCCCTCTCTGATTACCCCATGAGCTCACTGGGTATAGCCACTTTTCTGCACTTAGTTCTCTCCAAGGCTCACTGGCCAAATCACACCTCCCACAGCCATGAAACGGAAGTTCTTCTCAAGCCCTGCCGGACAATCACCACTCTGCGGGATTGCTCAAGTTCCACTGAATGCCCCTGCAACATACAGAGATACAGGACTTATAAGCCAATGTGAAAGAACCAGGGAATTCCCAAAGGGCCACAGGCTAGATTCTAGATCTCTGGGTCCCTAGCACTAAAAGGAAAGTTACAAAGTTGAACTCAATTCTTTCCAGCAACTATAAGTCAAAGACTTAAAGGTAATGGGATGGGGTGGGGAGGGGCGGGAAAGTCCAGAGATGAATGACACATGATGGCATCTGTCCTCCAGGGCTGGTGATCCAGTGGGGGAGGTGGCCACACACCTGAGCTCAGACACGAGAGATGTACATGCCGAGGGGAATGGGGGTATCTGGGCAAACTCCTTGGAGGAGTTGGGACCTGGGGCACATGTTTGGGTGGGAATGCCTTTTCTCTGAGAGAGAGAAAGGCAGGCACAATTCTTATATTTCACAGAGATGCATGTAGTTCCCTCAGGCCTTGGATGTGCCCGGTGGCCTCCCTGAGGATCATTTCTGAGAGGGGAAGCTGGTGGCTGAGCAGACATGTCTTCTGCACAGCAGCTGCAGAGATAAGCACGGACTTTGAGTTTCGCCAAGCCCCAAGGTGGGCGGTACTGCAGTGGGGGCGACACATCCTGACTGGCATGGCAGAGTCACTTATGCCCGCTGTCGTGCCTGGTTAACAACTCGTAGTGTTTCCTCGCTGAAGACAGAGCGGGTCTGCAGGCTGCGGCCAGCCTGCCGTGTGCGCCCACTGCGCACTGGTTCCCCGCTGCCAGCTCGACCCGGCAGGCAGGGCTGGGGCTACCACCAGGCAAATTGCAAAGCGTGTGCCTCCGCGAACACCATCAGCCACTGAAGTCGGGCATAGAAAACCATCTTTTGAAAGTCAGGGCTCTTTTAACAAACCTAAGACACCCCCACCCCCATCACACCTCATCCCTCTGGGGGAGCTGCCCTGCTGCAGCCCAGATACCTTCTCCAGGTGCCCGGCAGACATGAAGTCATTGTCATGCTTTATTTCTTTTCCTTGTGGTATAGAAAGAAACCTTTTCCTTCTTCCAAATTTAAACTGTTACTCGGTGTTATAACACTGATCGTCCTTTGCCGCCTGTATTCCGACTGAGAATTCGCTGTCCCTGCTTCCCAGCGGGCACCTCCCCTGCCTCCCCTCGCTGTCTGGGTCGGGGGTCTCGGGGGACAGGGTGGGCCCGGGCAGTGGTGCCCTCTCAGCAGCTCCGGGCCCATCTGCTGGCAGCCCTTCCCAGATTGCTCCGGCCCCAGCAACACTTCCCCGAGGCTAGAAAAACGAAGTGTTCGTGACTGAGCAGAGGGTCGGGTTGGGCAGCCTGAAGGGGAGATTAGGCCTTTGTTCCTTGGGTGGCTCATGTGCCCTCCCCTTGCCTGGCCCAGGCCCCACTGTTGGCCTTGGCTCTGGGCTTAGCCCTCCCTCGTTCTCGAGGCTATTTTAAGATTCTAGGCCAAGGTCATTGAAATCTGGACTTCTAAGGGGCTATCACCCCAGAGCAATGCCTGAAGGATTTGGCTCCCCAGCCACACACATACACACACTCCCCTCCTCTCTGTTTGGATCATTCCACGGCCTCTTGCCCTGCCGGGCGGGTGGCAGGGGTTAGACCCCAGTCCACTGTCTACAAACACTTGCTGGGCTTCCCTGAGGCACCCCCCAGGTGGGCCCCTGGGCCGAGGGGCTTCACTCTGCTCCTGCCTCCCTGCTGCCAGTCAGTCTGCTTGGAGATGACACTTGCCCCCCTTTCTGGGGGTGCTGGCCTTCAGCCCTTCCCCGCAGGCGCTGGGGGTGCCCATCCTGCCGGGGAGGGTTTCTGCGGAGCAGCCCAGTGCGTGCCAGGTGAGTCTGGGGAGGCTCCTCCGAGATGTGCTCTCGGGACTGGGGAAGGCGACCCAACAAACACAAGGTCTCCTCCACGGCCTCTTCCTTCCGCCTGAGTTCTGCTATTCGTTCTCTTCAGCAAATACTTTGCTGGGAGCTTGGGGGGCTTATAATCAGATTCTTTCCTTTAATGGGGGGAGCAAGAGGCATGTGGATAATTACTATTTAATTCAATACATGTGCACTGAGCACCTACTACATCTGGGGTTGGGAGTGGGGGAAATAGGAAAAGGCTGGGCAGAGTCTGCCTCTCGACGAGGGGGCTCAGTGGGTTTTAGACTCCCCTCTGGAAGCAGGGAGGGTGAGCCTGGCCCACGTGTGTGCTCGTGAAGGATGAGCTAAGGCTGGAGTCTCTGCCTGCCAGCCAGGGTGCACGGCGCTGTTTGCGTCCCCAGCTGGGGGTCCTGCTGGCCTCCGCACTTGGCTTTCTTTCCCACACCGTCTCCGTCTAACGTTTTGGCCAGATGTGGTTGTACTTCAAGTTGGGAGGAACATGCTAGCCTCACGGCCCTCCTCCAAGTCCACAGCGTGGGGCCTGGAAGTCCAGGGGGATCTCAGCGATGGCCTGTGTGTTGTTGGCCCTGAGTGTTGTGCTGTGGAGAAGTTGCTTTTTTTAAAAATGAATAAACTTTATTTTTTAGAGCAGTTTTAGGCTTACAGAAACATTGTAGTCCTTATATACCCCTTTTCGACCCTCACCCCCCATAGCCCCTATTATTAACATCTGGCATTAGTGTAGTACATTTGTTATAATTGATGAGCCAATATTGATACATCATTATTAACTGAAGTCTACAGTTTATGCCAGGGCTCACTCTTTGTGTCATACAGCTTTATGGGTTTTGACAAATGCATAATGTCATGTATCTACCACTACAGTATCATGCAGAATAGTTTCACTGTCTTAAAAATCGTCTGTGCTCTGTCTGTTCCTCCCGTCCTACCCTCACCCCCTGGCGACCACTGGTCATTTCCCTGTTCCATAGTTGTGCCTTGTCCAGAGTGTCATACAGGTGGAGTCAGACAGTGTGTACCTTTCCCCCGCCTCCTTTCCCCTTCTTTCATCTGTTGTAGTAATGTGCATTTAAGTTTCCTTCATATCTTTCCTGGCTTGATAGCTCATTTCTTTTTATTGCTGAGTAATACTCTGTTGTCTGAATGCACCACAGTTTGTTTATCCGTTCACCTACCAAAGGACATCTTGGTTGCTTCCGGTTGTGGCAATTATGCATACAGCTGCTATAAACATTTGTGTGCAGGTTATTGTGAGGATAGACGTTGTCAGATCATTTGGGTAAATACCTGAGAGTGTGATTGCCGGATTGTGTGGTGAGCCTGGGTTTCGCTTTGGAAGAAACTGCCAAACTGTCTTCCACAGTGGCCATGCCATGTTGCATTCCCAGGGTGGTTGATTTTAATATTAGACGTAAAGCAAAGTGCAAGCCACCGAACGTAGCCTCTAAAGGGTCCTGGGAAGAGCATCCACTGCCTCCCCGTCAGCACAGACCCTCGGCTGACCAAGCTCCAGGCCCCCAGGCCCGGGCTGGCCTGCCCGCCGTGATAGTGACAGTTCAGCACACCAGGCCTCTTCGCACCAAGGGCTGGGCTGCCGCTAGCCCTGGAAGTACTTTCCACGGGGATGTTGTCACCTCTCATCTCTGTGCCAGCCCCATGCTAGGCACTGGGGACTTAGCAGTGAGCACAGCAGTGGGTGTCCCCTTCCTGTGCTGCCTCCCAGGGAAAAGCCAGGCTTGCTGGCCCCGCCTGAGGCCCCAAACCAAGTGTTTCTCTTCATTTTCTTATTTAATCCTTGCCACAGCCCTGTGAGGTAGGAGGTAGGTACCATTATCATGTCCCTTTGGCTGGTAAAAATCTGATGTAGAGAGAGGTTAAGTCACTTGCCCAATGTCACATGGCTGATCAATGGCAGGGCCAGTCTAGCTCTAAATCACCAGGCATTATGGCCCCCTGGGAGCCACAGACCCTGCCACAGGGACTGTGATCTGGCCGTCCTCTGAGGGAACCTCCCATGGCCTCTGCCCATCCATCTTGTTCCCGAGGGTACCTGTGCTGGCCACTGTCCAGCGTGAAGGAGCCCAGATCCCAGCCACAGATGGCTGCTGAGGGGCTGCCATGTGCTCACCTACTTCCAAGTGCCACAGGGCTCAGAGAAACAGGACACAGGCTGACCCTACCCTCCAGCCTTTGGATGTACCTAGGGAGGGTGTGTGCAAGCCCTGGGGCCCCGGGTTCTGGTCTTGTCTGTGGTGTGGCGGGGGTAAGGCATTTGCCCTCGCTGGCTCGGGTGCCATTGGTTGTCAAGTGAGGGATTCATAGGACTCCTCCAAGCAGGGAACTTGTGTTTTCCCCCCAAAAGCCAATAGAGACTCTGAAAAGAACAATACCAATTTTCTGTCGCATGCTCATTGAATCCTGTGCCAGTTCCTAGAACAGAAAGGTTATTGCAGATTTAAAAAAAAGAAGAAGAAAAAGACATCATGCATTTGCATCAGCTCTCAAGCCTCTCTACAAAGGCCGCTGAGAGGAGGGGTCTTCAGCGATGGGCAAAAGGCCACAGGTGCCAAGGCCACATCTACGGTAGGGTCTGCACTGTGCCCAGCCAGGGCCTTCCCCTCTGGGCTGTCTAGGGCCGAACTTGTTCTGACACCCACAGACATTCATCGTTTCATTCTAGGCATAAATGATTCTGAACCAGTGTTCCCGAATCACCTGCCAAGTGACTTGTCCCTTCTGGATGACATTGTGCAGACTCAATTTCATACTTAAACTCACAGGCCACGTAGGTTCAGTTGGGAAAGTTTCCTGAGTCCCAGGGCTTGGCTCGAGCGCTGCTCCGGCGCCCGCCAGCTGGACGTCTCTGAGAATGTCGCCCAGCTCCCTGCGCCTCCATCACCTTGTCTATAAACTCTCCGGCAAGGGGTCTGCAGGCAGGAAACACGCCTTTCACGTCTGCATCCCCAGCAGGCAGCAAAGGCTCTGGGACACAGCGTGTGCATGTATTGAATCACAGCGTCGATGCATGTGTTGAATCTGTCCTACCTGCCTGATAGGCATGTGGGAAAATGCTTTCTTAATCACAAAGCATCTCACCAGTGTTAGTTAATGTTACTATTACTGCCAATGTTAATGTGAATATTAATGTTATTCAACTACTTCTGATTCACACTGAATCTCCTTCTTGCTACTGACAGCCCCGGGCCATCTGGAGGTAGGGGCAGGGGTGTTTGTGGCCACACAGGTGCCCCCACCTTCCCAGTGTTTGCCTGCATCCAAGGCAGAGAGAAGAGGGAACAGTGATGGGGAAAAAGCCTTGGCTGGTGGCACAGTCTGTTCAAGGACCAAGTGTTTCTGCCCGTGGCAGCAGGCTGGAGCCAGAGGACCCTCTGCTCTGCAGCTTGAATGCTGCCTCCGTTTCTCACCTGCGGGGGAGCGCCAGGAACATCTGTCCTGCAGAAGCCAGCCCTTGACAGACAGCACTGGCTGACCGCAGAGCCAAGGACTGGGGAGAGGGCACTGGATGATGCCCTTCCGCCCCTTTGCAGCCATTTCTGGAGATTCGAGAAAACAAGTCATTAGTCTTGAGTATTCCTTAATGGTCTAATGAGAGCAAGGTGGGCAGGTTTGCGAGCACTCAGGTCAGGGTCTGGGAAGGCACCTGAAATGATTAAGAACCTTGTCCTGGCTGCAGGGACGTGAACTCGGGCCTTGTCTGTCCAGAGGGGAATGGGTACTCAGCACCTGGTAGGGTTGGGGGCGGAGAGGCAGTAACTGATTGCTTGGAAGGTTGCCAGCTAACTTCACAGTGTCACCTTGAATCATAATTTTATTTATTTTTTTAAGTTGGAAAGACGTTTGTTTTGCAGATTGAGGGGACCAGACTTGTCCAGAGCTCCTGTTCAGCTCCTCCTGTCCCCCAGGCATGGATTTTTTTTTCTTTTATTACTGGTAACACTATTTTTTGAGACTTACAGCACATTCCAAGAAAAAAAAATCCAGGACACTGAAAAAACTTACCCATGCTATTTATTTATTCACTGTCACTCAGAGAAGCTGTTAGCGCTAATGACCTTTCCAAATTAATAAACTCTGTAAATGCTCAATTGTTTATTGCACACATTGAGTTACACCTCTAAGTGACTGGAGAGAACTGAACACCTGCCTGGAACATGTAGCTCCAGGGCACTGTAGCCAGCAGCCCGCTTTGGGCCCCGGGCAGGGGAGCTGGGCAGAATGGCCTGAGAACAGAGGTCCTGGTGAGTCTCTTTGTCCAAGCTTGCGAGTGGCACTTGCCACTCTGACTTCCAAGATGAAGATGAACAGAAATCCTGCAGAGAAACAATGTGTTAGTCGTGCTATTGTTGCAGGGGGAATTTTTTCTTAAATTGTGGTAAAATATATATAACATAAAATGTATCATTTTAACCATTTTTAAGTGCATAATTCAGTGACATTAAGTACACTGTTGTACAATCATCACCACCCCTCTCTGGAACTTTTTCATCTTCCCAAACGGAAACTCTGCCCCCTTCTCCCCTCTCCTCAGCCCCTGGCAACCACCTTCTTCTTCCTGTGTCTACAGATTTGACTACTCCAGGTCCTTCGGAAAAGTAGAATCATACCGTATTTGTCTTTCTGTGACTGGCTTATTTCACTTAGCATAATGTCCTCGAGGTTCATCTATGTGGTAGCAGGTGTCAGAACTCCTTTCCTTTCTAAGGCTGAATAAAATCTGTTATATGTACGTGCCACATTCTGTTTATCCTGTCCTCTGCTGGACATTTGGGTTGCCACTGCCTTTCGGCTATTGTGAATAATACTGCTGTGAACGTGGGTGTACAAATATCTGTTCCAGTCCCTCGCAGAAGGATTTTGAGCTTTAAAAAGAAGGGCTTCCAGCGCTCAAATTATCAGTTCTGATCTGCAGGCCCTCACTGCTGTCGTCCCAGAGGAGCAGACTGCCAGCCTGCCACTGCTGTGTGCTGAGACTGTCCTCCCTAGAGCAGAGCTCTGCGTTACCCTCGGCCAGGGACGCAGATCGAAGCTGGCCTCTTGCACACACTGCCCTTCCTACTCCCAGCTAAGCTGCTTGGTCTGCACTTCAGCCAGCATCAAGGCCTCCTCACCTGCACTTCTTATCCTGAAATACATCAGTCATGTTGCATTTGTCCCTCGCTGAGGTAGCAAGTGCTTTGTGCTCTTGCCTGCTAAGTTCTTTCCACCCCCCACTTCTCAGATGTATTTAGCCACCATTGTAAAAGCCAAGTAAAATCACTCATGCACAGTCTTCCTTCCTGTCCAAAGATCTCTCCCATCCCCTGCTCCCTCCAAAATTCCACTTGCATACATGTCGGCAGAACTAAAGGGCATCCTGTCTGGAAGCATCACTACTACCGCCGGGCGTTAATTGCCCAAACTCACGTTACAACGCATTACAGTGGTGTCACACTCGGGCACAAGGCAGGAGAATTCACAGTTCAGGTTGGCATTGTCATTAACTCAAGTCTTTGATGTCAACTCCCTCCCGCCCGAACGTTCTCGCCTGGCCTTGCAGTCAACCTCCGAGATGCATTTTCTGGCCTTTGTTGGTTTGTGTCAGCTCTTGAACATTATTTAAATGTAGTTTGGGGGTCCATGAATGCAATTACCGTTGTGTTATTATTCAGAGCCAGATTGTTAAGATGCAGGCAGCTGTACAAGGAGATGCCCTGTGCTGTGAGGTCCAATTTAGGAGGGCCTTCCGAGCCGCGCGCGCAGGGTTGCTAGGCAACCCCATGCTACAGAAGTGGAGGCCCCACTCCGAGTGGGAAGAAGCCAGAGCGCCTTCAGGGAATTGGAGGCAGTGGTCAATCCGAGACTGGCACGATGCCGGGGAGGGGAGGGAGACAGCGTGGGCCGAGCCCACGGGCCTGGAGGGGTGTGATCCTGTGAGGAGTGAGGGGCACCTACCTACCCAGCTAGCACCTGGGGAGGGGAGATGCCTCTGGGAGTGAGAATGCAGAGAAGATGCAGAAGCCCTAGGTCAGCCAGGAAACTGCCAAAGGATACCCAGAGCAGATGCTAATGTGATTCTCCCTCCCTTTCTTCTCTTTGCAGGAAATAAGCAGGTTGGCAGAAAAACTGGTGGCCTGAAATTTAAGACTAAGGCGTTGGTGCTTGTGAGTATGAATTTTGCTTTTTCAGTTCTGTGGCTTAACAGTGTTCCTGGGAAGTGAGTAGGTTTCCCTGTTAGGGGAAGGGACATGACCTGGATGGAATCTGTTTTTGGTTCTTCTTCTGGAAGGTACCTCTTGCTGGGTGGGGCTAGACCCACCAGGGGAAGGCATCGGGTTGAAGGAGGATGGTTTGAACCCTGGCTCTGCCTTCTAAGTGCAGAAGAGAGTCACTCCCTTAACTGGTTGATTGGTGTGTCTGGAGAGCAGAACTCCTCTGGGGAAAAGAGAGATGTGCATTTTTCCACCCTGGGGCAACAGTTTGTGCAAGTCTAAGTTTGCTGCTAGGCTGACCTTATTTAGAACAGCAAATTCTCATATGGGCCATTTAACAGCGTGTTAAACTAAGAGCAATCATACGTACCAATCCATTAATCAGTCCGAGAATACACCAGGTGCCTGGCATTACCTGGAGGCACTGAGAAATCCACGAGAAGCAGTCGGCCTGGGCTCTATTTTGGAGGTGCTTTCAGTCTGGTGTGGGTGAGAAATACCTGCACATGAGACAATCAAAGAACTTGGTGAAAGGGTGTGTGGTCAGCTCTGGCTCGCATGGCACGGGCAGAAATGCTGGTGATGGGGAGTGTTTAGGTAAGACTTCCTGGAGAAGGAGAAGCTTGCACTGGGCTGACAGAGGAAGGAGGCTCTGGAGGGAGGGAGAAACAGGGGCAGAGACCTGCGTGGAGGGTGGCGTAGGCACGGGTCTGGCAGGGGAGGGGAGGAGACGCTAGTGAGTTTGGTCAGGGCCAGGTGCTGAAAGGCTTGGTATGGCTTCCTGAAGGTCCAGATGCAAAGAATCGGGATGGAATAAAGGATCCCTCATCTATGTAAATAAAATCAAGTTTCTGCCAGTTTGTCTGTTACTCCATCACACGAAAGTGGCTGCGTTGATCTTTCACCAAACTTGAGGTTGTATTTGAAATCAGTATATAAACTGGATAGATTACAGGAAGTCCACATTGGGGACGTTCCGTAAGTCTCAGACACACACACACACACACACACACACACACAGCCCTTTCCAGACAGTGACAGCTGAGTGCCATCAGAGCCCTGTGAGACCAGCAATGGGGCCACATCCCGAGCTCCAGGTGGGCAGTCACCAAGATCGTGCTCTCAGTTGTCCACTTGCTTTTCCCCAGAGCCACTTCTTACACAGGGAGCATTAGGGACTGTGCCCAGGATAAGGGGCAGCTGGGATTTATTTATTTAACAAAGGTTAATGTATTATTTGTTCTGAGCGAGCAGGGGAAGCTTGCTAGTTCTAAAGCTCAGTAACAACCACCGGTATTCACATAGCATTGCCAGTTTGCAGTGCTTGATGGTATTGCCTTGTAGGAGCTTTACAAAGGCTCTGTCAGGTATTCCCACTTTGCAGGTGAGGAAACTGAGGCTCAGAGTCCTTAAATGTTTGCTCTAGTTCACTCAGCTCGTAAGCTGTAGCACTGTCTAAGACATTGGTGCTGACTGTCTGCTGCACGTGAGTGGATAGCTCTCTGACTATGGGACAGGCCTTCTGGGTTGGCCCCTGACTCCTGCTTACCATCCTGGGGTAGAAGAGTAATTGTCATGCTGTCCCATGGGGTCTGGTTGTCAGAATCCTCTGTGGGGTGTCAGTGTTTTGCTATTGCTGGCTTTCATGGGCTGTGCAATGTCAGACTGGTGGTCTTTGGCAATGGCTCTGTGCTCAAAGAGGAAGGCTCATGTGTGCTTCCAACACCAGGGACAGCCCTCGGCAAAGATGCTGGAGGGCTTCATTTGGAGCCATTGGTGACTAACCTGGGTTGGGTTCCCCAGAAGCAGAGGCTGAGACAGGGTTTCAAGTGCACGATGTGACGACGCGCCCAGGGAGAGCTCCTAGGAGATACTTTCGGGGAAAGAGAATGGAGAAGGGGGAGCCGAGTGAGGATGTGGTCTCAGGGCAGGTCTCTGCTGGGCTTGGTCCGCATCCATTGCACTGCAGTGATGTCTCCTTTGGAGGCAAGGGGCAGGGCTTGGGTGTCCGCTCACTTGTCATCAGCTGCCCACAGAGTGTTGCTGGTGGTGCACCCTCTAGAGCATCACCTCAACCAAGAGCAAGGGACCAGAGAATGTCCCAGGTGAAAGCTGGGTGCCACACTTCCAGCAGCGGGGGAGTAGGTGCCCCAGCAGGGACAGAGAACCTTGGCAGGGCCTCAGTTGCATTTACTGTCATGCCTGTGGGCACCACTATTGTGATGATAGCCAAATGTCATTCTCACCTGACCCGGCAGTAATTTTCACTGCAGTAAGTTTTCATTTTAATAGTATAGGTATTAAATGGAAATCAATATTGCTAAATTCTGTTTTTACTGAAAACAACATGTGCTTTCTTAACTGAAATTTTTTTCTTAATAGGTAATACAATCTCATGGCCCTAAGTTCAAAAGTACCAAAAGGTATACTATAAAAATTCTCTCCTCCCCACCTCTGGCCCGAAGCAGGCTCCTGTCCTAGACAAGCAATGCTGACAGAGTTTTGCATTACTTTCCAGAGATCGTCTATGCACACCAACAACGGTGTGGTTTAGATTGCAAAGCTTTGTGAATCTGATGCAGTACAGAAAGAAACCACCTTCTTGGGCCTCCAGAGTCAGAAGTTGGGGCTCTTCCAGAAGGGGTTGAGCTGAAATATGCCTTTGTTTTGGAGAAAGAGCAATTCATAGCGCGAGTCAGCTCTGGGAGGAATGTTTAAAATGCATAAAAACTTACTTTACAAATGTTTCCAAGCTCCTTAGAGTTACTGTGTAAACAATTGATATAAAAATTGCAAATTATTGTTTCCAATTGCAAATAATTATTATTATTATTTTAGAAACAGAGTCTTGCTCTGTCAGCCAGACTGGAGTGCAGTGTGATCATAGCTCACAGCAACCTCGAACTTCTAGGCTCAAGTGATCCTTCTGCCTCAGCCTCCCAAGTAGCTGGGACTACAGGTGTGCACCACCACACCAGGCTGCAAATAATAATTATTATTATTTAAAGCAAATCACACATAGTTTGACATACTGTATTACAGCCCTTGGAATTCTCACATATTTAAATTATCTAAAATAATTTGAAATTTCACTAAATTCGCTGTTTAGTGCAAATTATAGAGGTCTCCCTACATTTATCATCTGATGTCATTTGCATATGGTTTAATGACTTACTGAAACGTGCATTCTCTTTCCAAAGTATATTGAGATCTACGTCATTGTCAGCACCTCATGAATTTCACTGTGGTTTCCTTTTATGAAGTGACTTCACTATAATGTGGAGGTACTTTCTCAACATAAGATCTGGTCAGTGGTGGAATGGGCTCCTCAGTGAGCTCCCTGTGGTAGGAGGTGTTGAAACAGTAGCTAGGTCAGCTACACAACAGGCAGGCTTAGGAGACTTCTACTGTCCTGTTATTGCTGAGTCTAGTCTGTGCACTTTTGCTATCATCTTTGCCTTTATAGGCCATTTACCTTGCTTGAATTCCAGGCTATCTGGCTCACACTGTGCACTCATCTTCTGAATTTTTGTCTTTAAGCTTTTGTCTAATGCTTATAAACGTCCGGGTAGAACTTATTTTGTAATCTTGTAGGCCTGGAGTGTGTGTTTTTCTCTTGAAAATAAGCTCCCTTCTCTCCGTTCTCCTTCATGTTTACGTTCTCTCTCAAGGGTTGCAAGAAAATCCTCTAACTTGTGCGTGACCTGTTCCAGCCCTGAGACAGATTTTGGTGGCACCCCCATGAGGCAATGAAAAAAAATCTCATTTCCTTTCGAGAAATAGAATCATTATCTTGATTGAAATAATATCCTTCCTCAACCTGCACCCTGATAAAGCATCACATTGGTGGAGTTTCCTTATCACTGCAGAGTTTGCAGGACACAGACTAATGGCCTGTCAGCTGCCTCTGGTGGGGCGGGTTCTGTGATCTGGAGCCCATGGCTCGGCCAGGTTTGCATTATACAATGTCTCGTGCGATGTAAAATAATGCCATTAATGGCAAAGAGTATTATATTAAAAGGAGAGGCTAGCATAGAGCCTAGAACACAAGCAGTAAATGTGGCTACGACAGTTACGGTGGCTGTTTTTATTAGACAGCATCTAACACGTATGGGCAACTGTGGGAGGGACCGAAGGATATAGACGTTTATATCCTTTTAGGATGTGAGTCCTTTGGAATGTGCATCCCCTAGGCCTGCGCTTCCAGTGCTTCGATTGGAGTAAGGAGGCGACAGGGCTTGAGAGGGTGAATTTGGTCCTAGTTTGGGGAGACAAATCAGCTTTGGCCAGGGGCCAGCAAGCTGACATCTTTGGGGAGGGAGCTGAAACAGCCATGGGCGGGGAGGCAGAGGAACCGGGTTCTGATCCCCATCCTCCATCCTCACCGTGCAGCTCTGTGCTCTCGGGGCCTTGGTCTCCGCGTTGTTGAGACAGGGAACATGGAGTATCAGGAGGAAGAGGTGAGGCAATGTTTGTGCAAAGTCCAGGATTCTGGCTATACCTTGATCCTTCCTGTCCCTCCTCCATGGCGTGAGGTGAGGAGGCTCTGCTATATCCCAGGTGGATCTTCCAGGGGTTAAAATGCTGACTCCCACAAGGACTTCCTTCCCCCTGCACTGCTCAGTCCCACAGTGCTCCTGCATCCACACAAGGCTCCCTGAGCCCTAGCGAGCAGCGAGGTAGAGTAACGTGAACAGCACTGGCTGGGGGTCCAGTCGAGTCCTCGCTATCTGCTTGCCTCGTGGCCTGGCCGCAGGCCCCTCACCTATGCACATGAAGAGGGTGTGACTCAAGGATATGAATGGCTGACCTTTTTGAGCACCTAGGCTGTGACAGGCACCCCTTCAACCATTTTACATGAATTAATTCATTTAATCCTCACAACAATCCTGTGCATTAGAAACTTTTACTACCTGCCTTTTATAAGTGGAAAGTAAGAGAGGTTAAGTAACTTGCCAAGGCCACACAGCCAGTAAGTGGTGGAGCCGGGATCTGAAGCCAGTCTGGTTGGAGCTCTTGAAAACTTAATGTAGACTGCGGCATCAGGACTAAATGATGCAGTTCAAGCAGCCTGCGCTTCCACCAGACCCTAAACCTTAATGCTGTGAGAGAGAAAAGTAATAATAATAACTACATCATTGGACTGTTCCAGGAGGCCATAGAGACCATAGAGGTGGTTCCTGCACCAAGTGGGAGGTTGAATGATATTCTAGCGAAGGTGCTTGATTTTGGTGCCTGGGTGCTGGGATCATCTCCTGACATGGGATCCTGCAAAGCTGTCCCCAGCTGTATATACACTGTAGAGCACCAAGGTCCTCAGGGCTTGCCCCCCACTGACCCATCCCCCATCTTCCTGCAGAGCCCTCCCAGGCCCTTGGGGCTGTGCTGTCTGCCAAGGCTTCCCTAGAGAAGGAAACCATCCCTCCCTGCTTCAGTCCCCTCTCCCCAGGCATGGCATCGTAAGTGACATGAAAGCTCCTGTCTCCTGAATCTTGTCTTCAAGAGGAGTGCTGGCCTGTCAGTGAGCGTGCCTGATTACCATGGCAATCACCAGCCAAATGGCGTGATTTCATAATACATTTCCATCTGAAATGGGAACAGGTGTGCAGGGGAAATCAACATTTATCAACAAGATAGGTCTTGGGAGATTAATATTGAATTTAGGCTTGCTCAAGGAAACAAAAGGAAGGAAGAAAGAAATATCTTTGCTTGCAGTCAGGGTCCCTCCAACCTGACTTATGACCACTTCCCTAACAAGATGCTCCATTCCTGCCCCCCACTCCTGAGATGATCTCCCACCCTGGCCTCTGAGCTTACCCTATGTCTTCCTCCTCCTCCCTTCCTCTCTTCTTCCTCATGCTTAACCACCTGTCAAATCCCACCTCCTCTGGGAAGCCCCCCTTTGGTCCACCCAGTCCCCAGAAATCTGCCTCTTCAGCCACCTGCAACTCCCATGTCCCCCACATCAGGCCCTGGGCAATCTTGCTCCCCAGCCAGATTGAAGTCCATGAAGTCCATGGAAGCTCCCTGAAGTCCATGCATTCATCTACTCTGCAACTCAGCCACCAGGCATCAGCCCTGCCCAGCCATTCAGACTCCCTACCAGTTGGGGACTCTGGTCCCACCTACTGGGTCCTCAAGGAGGATGAGCCTCCAATGAGCTATGAGTCTCACTGTCTTCCTAGGGGCCCAATTAAAAATACCACCATGACACCTCTGGGTGGCTCTAGAGCTGAGTGCCAGAAGCCAGGTTCGTTGGTTCTTGCTAGAGAAGTGGGCATTTGCATTGTGGTGTTCCTTCCAGAGGAAAACGCAGCAGAGGGGATCCAAGGACACTGCAAAGCAGTTTTGATTTTTAAACATCAAGGTCCCTGGATCGTCATCCCCTCCACCCCCTTCAAAATCAGTTCTGGCTCTGGACATGGGAAACCACACTTCCGGGGGCAGGGGGACCTTCCCCTCTGCTCTGCGGCCACCCTCGGGGCCTCCAGCCCAGGTGGGGCCCAGGCAGAGGCAGCCTTGCCCAAAGGGCCCTGGCACAATGGGCCCCATGACTGGCTCCCTCGCTTTGTCCCAGACCTGTCAGTGTCCCAGACACAGAGCAGGCCAGGGTTTTCTGTCATTTTGAGCAGGAGACCAGAACGGACCTGAGAGAGGCGTCCGCATGAAAGGCCATCGTCACTTTCAAGTAGACAATGCATCAGAGAAGTTGCCAGACCTGCTCCCACGACGCGACAGGCATTAGCTAATATTTTGATTTTAATAGAATGAATAATAAAGAGCCCCAAGTGTCTCTTGGAACTAATTTTGAAGAACATGTTCTGCCACATGTCCCTGTAGTTGAATCGGGCTCCTGAAGAGATCCTAACAAAAGGTTTAAACCAAAAAAAAAAAAAGTCATTTCTCCACCAACTTTTCTCTCTTTTAATTCCCTTCTTGTAATGCTTCTCAGTTAACAGTAACTTATGATAAGATGAAATAAAGTGGGAACAGGAAGCAGCAAGCAGAAGGAGGCCTGAAGTGGCAGCCCTCGCTTTTGTTCTGCAACGTGAATGGCTTCAAGGTGGATCCCCTCCCGAAGCGTGGTGATACGGGGACTCGTGCACAGACAGATACCAAGCGCATGTATGGGGGAGGGCACTGCCTCCCTCCGCTCGTGTCTGCCGAGACAGAGGCAGCGGGGAAGAGGCAGCACACTCAAAGTGGACTTTTTGAAGAGCGTTGAATCCAAAGGCCAGGGCAAGGCGTACGGACCTCACAACACCCGGTGTAGTACCCCAGGGCTGTCAACACCGGGGAGCTGTTACACACAGGGGACAGAAGGGGCAAAGAGAGGGAGAGGCCTCCGAAAGCAGAGACAGTGAGCGTGGGAAGGAGGAGCTCTCTCCAGGTCGGACTGGGCTGGGGCCACAGTAATGACACAGTCCCCTGCCCTCAAGGTGCTAATGGTCATTCTTATCATGGGGACAGTGGATTTTCCAGGCTCTTTCCAGCCATACAGTTGCTGAGATCAGCTCCCTGAATCTGGTGATGGATGGTTTCTGGGATATTCTGCACAGAGTGGAGGGCCTGGCGTAGGTGGGGGAAGTGAGGGCTGGAAGGAGAGGGGAATTCTAAAGAAACACAGGGCCGGGCTCCTTATCTCAAAGAGCTCTCGGCGTCGCATGCCTGTTGCTCTCTGGGATGTGGGGCAATGGCCAACGGCCCTCCTGGTTCCTCTTTTAGGGAAAGCAGGTCTTGGCCAACTTGGGGAAGAAGCCACAAACCCTGCTCTGTCCTCCCGTGGCCGGGCAAGGCGGCCCCACAGGCTCCGGTAGAGCCAGGGAAAGAGCAGTGAGGCCCAGTGCAGTCTTCTCCCGCTGCCGAGGGAACTTCTGGGTCTGGGCCCAGCACGGTGGGACCTACCAACCCCAGGTCCCAGCTTCTAATGCCCTGTTCCCAGCTGTGTGGCTGGTAAGTGACAGTCGAGTGTAGGCTGCTTGCAGAGTCCAGACCGTGGCTCCCCATGGGATAAAGAAGTGAAGGGTCCCTGCCCTGCTGGGGGTGGGCGAGAGTCCAGGGGGAAAGCACCACACTCCCATGACACGCCTGGAGAGCAGCCACAGAGGCCCCTGCAGCCATGCTTGGGAGACTTCTACCATCTCTCGGTGCGCAGGGGATGGGCGGGGGGAGTCTAGTGAGGTGAGTGAACCAAGGGAGCCCCTGGGAGGAGCCCCTGTGCAGCCGGGCTCTGAAAAGGTCCATAGGTGTGGAGGGGGGCTCTCCCAGAGTACCTGCTTCTTGTTAAGTTCTTAATGGGTCTTTTTCCTCCTGGCCACCTCTGAAGGTCTGAGGACCGGCAGGAGGGCCAGCCCCATCCCCTAATCTGACATCCAAGCCATGCGTTCCTGATCATGTCTGAAAATGCTCACCTCTGCGGCTGCCCCGGGCTTGGTGAGCTCCCCGGGGTGGGATGTTCTGTGCTCTTGACGCCTCTCTGCCTGCCCCCAGTCCAACATTTCTCCAGGTGGATGACCTCAGGCCGCCCAGCTCTCAGCCCAGGCTGGGCGTCCTTCTTTGGAGAGGCTGCCAGGCCCACCCCGAGCTGTGATGACGAGTCCCTCTTCCTCCGACAGGCCCAGATGCCCTGCGGCATGGGAAGGCTAGGTGCCAGCTAGCACGGGCCTGGCAGGCGGGTGCCCATCGTCGTCTGCACACTAAGAATGCTGCCTTTGGTCCACTCACTGGTGGTGCAGTGGAGGGCGGTGAAGCAGCGGGGACCCCATCACCCCACTGCACAGGCCATGAGAGCACCCTGGATGCAGACTCTGCTGGGGGAAGGTGGCCTTTGGGGTGAGCGCAGTTCAGATGGGACTTTCAGTGACTAGATAATGGGATGACATTTTCAGGGCATTTCTGGCAGGTTCAGAGAGATGAGGGCTGGGGGAGTTAACGGAGTCAGGAAAACACAGGCTCCTTCCCTCCACTTTCCCTTGGAACAGGGAGAACAGACAGTTTATCATCTAAAATGGGACATATCTGATAGTGAAAGTGGGCATTATTATAATTATAAGGGAAAACCGGTGTAAAATGGGACTTTCCCTGGCAAACACGAGACTTCACGAGCCAATATACTAGGCTATGTTTTCGCCTCTCCCTTTTGCCCATGGTAAAAGAGGAAGTGGACTGTACAGACCTCTCCAGGTGATTGATGGGGGGTTGCACAGGCGTAGTAGGACACGTCACCTTCCTGACCTTCTGGCCCTTGGCTCCCTCGTCCAGAAGTTTCACTCATTCATCCTGTGGGTATTATTTTGTGCCTTTCATGTGCAAGACAACGTGCCAGGTGCTGCAAGTTCAAACGTGACCATGGCAGGGCCCCAGGGCTCTCTGCCCTCTGAGGTCCCTGCCCCCTTTCACCACCCAAGCAAGCTCTAGCCCATGAAGTAGTCATGCGGTCTAGTTTGGGGAGCTGAAACAATCCTCCCTCTAAAATATGTCCAGTCGAGTAGCAAGGAGACTGGCGAGGCAAGGAGACTGGCAGGCGGGGAGTACTGCACCCTTTTTATGGAAGAGGAGCCTGAGAACCAAAGAGATGGGACACCGCACTCAGCATATTCTAGCAGTGCGGCGGTGGAGTTGGGATTCAAACCCAGAGCTGCCTGACATAAATTCAGTGCCCTTCCCTTCCATCTTACCTTGCCTGCCCCCATCCCCCATGCAGCCTCCTGGACAGCAGACCCTGTGGCACAGACAGACAGACCCCCGCAGAGACAGGGCAAGAGCCCTGGACCAGTTGGAACACCCGGCAAAGGCTGCTGGGGCGTCTTAACTCAGCCACTTCCCTTCTGTGCGCTCAGGTTCCGCAGCTGGGAATGGGACCCAATAAATCTTCCGCTTCTAACCTTCCAGAGTGGACAGGGGAGAGGAGAAAGGCGTGATGAGCATTCGGGAGCTCCTCAGAGAAGAGGACGGTATAAGAAGCCACTTTTCTGCCTCATGCAAGAGACAAGAACCCAGTACCATTCTTTACATGCAACTTCCATAAAAATATTAACCAGGAAATGGTCCCAGGCAGGGAAAATGATTTGCCTGAGGTATTACTGGACAGGTGACAAGATTTCAAGTCTTCTAGCTCTTTAATCTAATGCCCTTCCCTTAAAATATCTGCCTTCCCCCATTTCTTCATTGGCACAGTTGGTTTTTACATTTAAAAAAAATCACTAGTGAAATGGAGCCATTTAAATAAGTTCAGTAGATGTTTATACTAGATGTTTTTCCTTACTGATTTATAGCAACTCTTAGTATATTATATGTTTAAACCTATGTTTGTTACATGTAATGCAAATACTTCCTCCCACTCTGTTTTTTATCTTGGATTGTGGTATCTTTGTCATGTAAAAGTTTTTAACTTTTATGTAATCCTATCCATCGCTTTTTTTCCCCTTTATGACTTGTGGGTTTTGTGTAATCCTTAGAAAAACCTGCACATTGACCATGTATCTGTTAAACAAAAGTTTCCCAGATCTGAAAGCTCCGGCACAGAGGTGCAGGAGGTCGTCGTGCAGCAAGCAAACCTCTTCCGAGGGCCTCCTTGCCAGGAGGCTCTGACCACTAGGCCCTGGACAGCTTAGTCACCTGGCCCTTGCCCTGGACCCGTCACACAGAGCCAGGCCCTGTGCCAGGCTCTGCCCTTTGCTCCCAATGGGTCAGGGCCGGGTGATAAGCTCAGCGAAGGGAATATTGACCATGGCACCCTCTGAGTGTTTTTTCCTGGTCACCAAGGCCAAATCAAAGCATGCAGACTTGTTTTTCCTTTTTATAGTCCTGTCTCCTCCCCTCTCTCTTTTCTACACTCTGAAAAGGATCTGAAGCCCCACTAAAATGGTTTTATGTGGGCGGGCACCTTTATCTGACTGTTGCTGCTCTTATGGGAAACTTTTCACGGAGCCGAATACAGAAAATTATCTTTTCAAACATACCATTCAGTGTAATTTTATAAGATCTGCAGTAATTGCCCTAGCATCCTCTCAAAGAAACCTTGAAATCCAGTGGCTGCTGTGTTATAAAAGAAGCAAACAACTTGGGTAACCCGAAAAGGATTCTTAATCCTGCTGGGGCTCACCCTTGCTAATTCATTGTTTCTGGCAAGTGGAGAAAGATTGCTCTGGAAAGCTCCTTGGAAGGACCTGGAGTCTATTGCCGTGTGCACACACACACACAGAGGCACACTCACACACCCAACCTAGCAATGCAGTGGCCTGCATTTAACATTTCTAAGTAGATAGCTCAAGCATTAGATCTGTGCTGAGTCTTGCTGCCTTTGGGGTCCCCCATACCTTAGTGCCACATATTTTCAGGGTGCATCTTGGAGGGGGGCTGGGTAACAGTTAACTCCAAAGAGAAAAGGCAAGAAATGGAGGCCCTAGTATAGGAACAGCTGGAACAAGGAAGGAGCTGGGCCAAAGGCTCAGAATAGCTGGGTTCTGGTGCCAAAGGGTGAAAAGGGCAGAGGAAATGGGTAGGCTGCGGCCGTGGACTGGGCAGGCGGGACTGGGAGGGAAGCAAGGGTGGGTGTGTGGCTAGGCCGGGAGGAGATCACTCGTCCATGGACAGCTTTCAAAGTGGAGACTCAGTGGTGGGCGGGAAGCCTGTGAAGGTGGAGGAGGGGTCTGGACGTTGCCTCCAGCCAAGGAGGGACCAGATACAAGATTACCCTGGATGGCCACTGTGCAGAGAGCAGGCACAGACAGCTCTGGTGGAAGGGAAGGATGGGGTTCAGAGGCCAGAGAGGGGTAGGGCAGAGCGGGGATTCTTGGGGCTGGAGGCTGGGTGTGTGCAAACAGCCTCAAGAGCTTCCCTTCCATCTGGTAAGGACAACATGACTGAGTCACCTCCTAGCTCATATACAGGAGGCACCCAGGAAGTGTCAGTGGCCTCATTGAGTTTCAAAGGGCTTGTTTAATGGGGACAGCAGCTTCCAGGGCCATTTTAGCAAAACTATCAGCAAGTGTAGTGCCCAATGTGGTCCATCCAAGGGTGGCTCTTGGCTGTCTGTGACAGCGCAGTGCCCCAGCCAAGGAGGCATTGGGGTCGCCTCCTGCCACATCTCCCTGCTAGAGACTCCTTTTTCTTTTCCCTTAATGTTCTACTTCACTAGTGCTATTGACAATGCTCAGGGCTAAGCAAGGTCCTTCTGCCTGGGGACAGTGAGCTTCCTCGGGACTGACCCTCCCCAAGACAACATCACTGGTGTCGGCATTCCCACCCTGCAGTGTCCTTGCGAGGGAAGCAGGGCTCCGGTCACTGTGTCCCTTCAGCAGGTGGGAAACTGAGGGTCTGAGAAGCTGAGCAGTCTGGCTTACTGTGTAAGAGAACTGGCTTTGCAGACACAAAGGAAAAATACTGTATGATTCTACTTAGGTGAAACATCTAGAACAGGAAAATTCTTGCTACCTAGGGCTCTTATTTTCCTAAATTAAATAATTCATTCATTCATTCATAGAGAAAGAAAGGAAATTTGAGGTTACCAAGGGTTGGAGGAGGGGAGAATTGGGAAGTTATTGCTTAATGGTCACAGAGCTTTTATTTGGGTTGAGGAAAAAGTTTTGGAAACAGTGGTGATGGTTGCACAACATTGTGAATGTACTTAATGCCACTGAATTGTGCACTTAAATGATTAAAATAGCAATATTTATGTTATATATATTTAACTACAATTTTTTTAAAATGTTATTCTTCTATACAGAGGGAATCAAATAGTATCGGTCAAAATATATGGGGAAAATATATTACGCAGGTGTGCCAGACAGGTACGCCATACTATTAATAAAAATAGTTGGTGATTTTAAAAAGAGGGGGAGAAAGACCTGGCTTTGAATCCCCACCAGTTACTAGTACTCACCTCCCTTTCTCTGAGTTTCCTCGTCTGTAAAAGGAGGTTGTGAGGGTTGAATGGGACAGCAGCAATGTGTGCCTGGCACAGAGCAGTACAGACTCCACGAAGAGTGGCTGTCATGGTTATGATGCTCGTGTTCCTCTTTAGTATTAAGCAGCTCAAGTTCACAAAGTTAGAGGGAGGGTTCACCTTGGCCAGAGGCCAGGGCTCTGTTTTGAGGTTAACCTTGAGGGCGTAGCGTTTGGTAGTGTGAAGGGTGTGTAAGGCAGGGAGCGAGGTCGAACAACTCTGGAAGCTTGTTGTGCAACAGGGATAGAGTGACAGGCTTTGTCTTTGAGGGTGTCCGGGCAGGTTAAGACAAGGACTACAGCAGGTGCTGATGAGGCCACGGTTTGGGGGTTTGATCCCTGACGGGGCCAGGTCCCTCACTCTGTTCCCATTTGCTCCCTAGATGATATCCCTACAGGACGGGCCGAGTTAGAGTGTTTTCTTAGCCCTGAATGCATGAGTAATCAGTAACGTTTCTCCCGGGCAGAGCTGCTCAGAGCTGTAGGCTAACGGGAGGCAGCGTGCTCTGTCCTCTAAGTTGCTTGCGACCTTGAACAAAAACCCTCCCCTTGCTGGCCTGCAAATTCCCTCCTCTGTGAAATGAAGGTTTGGTGCATGACCCTTCCATTGGTGCCCTTTCTTGCTTGTGGGACTGTCTTCAAACACAGGGTAATGCCATCTCTTGATTAGCAACAGAGTGTATGGAATGTTTTTGGTTTAAGATTTACTGAGCAGCGATATAGCTCTGCTCCCTTTCACAGCTGGGTGACCTTGGGCAAGTGACCTGACCTCTCTGTGCCTCAGTATGATGTCTGTAAAGTGAGGACAACAACATTCCCAGCTTGGGGTGTGGGCGTTGGGGGGTGTCATGGTGAGAACTACATAAGATGTGGACATTGACTAGCACACAGTAGGAGTACCTTCCCTCCCACGTACAGAGCTCTTAAAATGGAAATTATTCCCTCCATCGGTTATGCTGAGCTTCCTGAGAGACCCGGAGAAGACAGAGGCTCATTCTCTGCATTCGAGGGGCTATTAGCCTTTGCTCAGTGATGCAGGAGGGTCTCTCACGAGACAATAGCCAACAAGAAAGCGCATCATCCAAGTACAGAGTGTACGTGCTGAAGGGAGGGGCTGGAGGAGGAGGAGGAGGACACTGAGACCCCAGCCAAGTGCAGCCAGGGAGAAAGAGAGAAGGGCGTGCTAGCTGGTAGCTGAGCGTGTGCATATGTGCATGAGCGTGTCAGTGTGAGTGGCGGTGTGGCCGTGTGTATGGGTGAGGGTAAGTGTGTGTGTGTTTGCCAAAAGAGCACAAAGGCTTACCCCAAAATGAGAAGTCTAGGTCTTCGGCTCCCCTCGGTGGCACCGTATTTTATGGTTGTGTCGCACCACATGCCCCTTTCCTGCCCATGGCTGTGACCGGGAACGTGCCTGCCTGTGAGTACAGGAGCAAGCCCTTGTGCATAACCCTGGGTGTGATTAATTTAATTATTTCAAAAGCCCCTTTGGTATTTCACGAGGGTCATGCCCCTGGCTGTGGGCTTGAATACAACTGCAGCAGGTTTCAATAAAATCAATTAATTTAATTTGATTTGGTTTTATGTACTTGGAGCCGGTGCCTCTTGAACTCAGTATGAAAATTATTGCAGAATAAAAATGCATATTAGTACTCAGAGCCCAGTGTCCTTGGGCTCTCTTCGCGGCGTCTGCAGCGCTGATCACACGGGCAAATCCCCTCTGACCTGGCAGGAGCTGTGCCCACTGCCCACCACGAACCCCTCCAGCCTCCAACGGTGGTTATGGTGGCCGTCGGGGATGTTTGGATCAGTCTTCTCACTTCCCAAAGCACTTTCTTTTCTGGTAGCAAAGCTAATGCATTTCCATTTTGCTTTTGTGAGAGATTTTGATTGGCCTTGGTCGCCAGATTACAGGTTTTTTACTGTTGCTGTTAACTAAATTGGAAGCAATATGGTGCAGTGGATTGAAAGGTGGCTCGCCCCTCACAAGACACGTGAACTTGGGCAAGTCTCTTCACTTCTCTGGGCTTCTGTTTGCTCATCTATAAGTGAGAGGGCTGGACACCTGCTCATAGGCTCCTTCCAGCTCTAAGAGTCCTATTCAACAGGACAGCTGGTCTTCCCGGGATGCCTCGGGGAGCCTGTCCCAGGGTTAAGCGCCACCTCATTTCCGCTCCACTAAAGAGGGCTACCAGCCAGTGCTTGGAGTGGGCGATAGGACTGAAGCCGGGCCTTGCACCCCCGAGAAGGAGAGTAGCTTCCCTCTCACATTCCTATGGGTCACAGCGTGTATTGCTTGCAAGAAGGGAGGAGAGATGCAGCTCAGGGGGCCTAGAAAACATCTGGCCAGTCTGTTATTTTACAGATGAGGGAACCCAGATCCAGCGTCACACAGCCACAGCCCAGGCCAGTGACTGTGTTCCGCCACATTCACAGTCATTAGAAAGGGCAGGGATTTTGCTCAGGGCTCATTTTCCAACTGTTCTTTCCATTCCTTTCTCCCGTCAGGATGGGAGAGAGATGGCCAAGCCATCTCCGAGTCCTCCCCAATAAAGCAGATGTTGACATCAGTCATGCTGGAGCACCTACATCCCTCTCAAGCTCTCAAGCCCAGCGCTGGCGCCTTGCTCCCAGTGGGAGAGGCTGAGAGGCCCGGGTCAGAATCACCTCCCACCACTGCCAGGATCCCACCCCAGCACCTTCATTCTCAGAGACGCTAAGGCCTGCCCTCCAGTGGCCCTTCCCTGAGTGAGTGGTATTTTTCTTCCACAGGTCATACCTCCCTGGAGCTCTGATTAACAGAAACTGAGCCTGTCCTCCCATCCCCACCCTCCCTGCCCTCCCCCATGTCTCTGATTTACTGAGAGGCTTTACTGTGTGCTGAGAACTGTCCTGGACACTCTCCTTACATTGTCTCATTTAATCCCTGCATTGGCTTTGCAAGATGGGCGTTACCGTCACTACTTCCTACTTAACTGTGGAGGACTGTGGTTGAGAGAGGAGAAAGACCTTTACCAAGCCCACAGTCAGCCACCAAGTGACAGGGCTGGGATTCAAACTCACATCTAACTCTTGCACCGCACCAAGTTGCCTACACCTAGTAGGTCCTTAACAGATCCTTAATGACAGAGCAGCCTATACATCCCTCTGCCAAACTTCAAATGCTGGGGAAGAGGCAATAACGACCACTATTTATGCAGTACCTATTATGTGCCAGGCACCAAAACTCAACACTCAGTGAGGTGAGTACTGTTATCTCCATTTTACAGATGCAACAACTGAGGCATACAGAAGTTGCCCAAGGTCACTCGGAAAGTAAGTTAGCTGGGCTTCCACGTAGCTTGCCTCTCAGGCGGTCCCTGCGGCTCTCGGTTTCCGGTAGAAGGTGCTGCTGTCAGGGAAGGAGGCTGGTGGCGGGGTGGTGCTTGCGCCGCAGGGACGCCTGCAGCTGGCACTGCCCTCCACCCGGCTGATAGCTGCAGCCTGGCTGGCGGCCTGCGGCGCACACTGGGCCCTGGCACGAAGCGCTGCTCGGGGTGGGCGGCCGGCAGCGGTTGGGGGGTCCGGCGCTGCGCCCTCCCCTCTCGGCCCGCCCCGCCCTCTGCCGGGTCAGTGCGGGTCCCGCCCGCCCGGGCTGGCGCCGGCCTC
>VBSM01003157.1:32378076-32426270 GCA_008086735.1 Cheirogaleus medius | reverse complement strand
TGTTGGCTCCTGCAAGGAATCGGTTAGCCAAAGGGAGGCACCAGGCTCTTGCCCTCAGCTCTCCCACTCCCAGCCCTCCTGGAGAATTCAGATCCTGTGCGTGCTCTTTCTCTTTCCCTGTCCCTCTCCTCCAGGCTCTGTGGACTCAGCCCAGGATGCCCTCCTTCCCCCATGACCTCCTTTAGGGTCCCTTTAGGGTTCCCCCTTGTCCTGCAGCCTCAGGCACCCACCCAGGGCCCTGCTGGCAAGTAGGGAAGACCCAGGCAACCTTAGAAGGGTGGGAGCCACACCCTGCTCTTGGCTGTCTGCATTTTGCCTGAAGATGCCTGCAGTCAAAGACAAGCCCTCTTAAAAACAGAAAACAAAGAACTTTCTCTCAGATGGTAGAATTCCAGAGGTTCAGAGCCAGGACCCAGATCGGGGGATGGGGAGCAGACATTTGGGCAAGGGCCTTTTAGGGATACCTCATATCTCATCAAGAAGACCACCATGGTCCGCCTTAGACTGCCACTGCCCTGCCCTGTGTCTCTCCCTGTGGCCAGTTCGACTTCTCATTCATCTCAAGGCCATGAGTTCGTTCATTGTTCAGGTAGCAAACCTGTAACCCTTCTCATGGTGATGGGTTGCTGTGTAGGTTGCTGAGCTTGGGTTTTCTACAAGCTTGAAGCTCTTTGACCAAGGCTGCCATGATCCACCCATCAGAGGTTTTATTTAGAAGGTTAAATAACTGAGATCTTTAACAGAGCTAGGCCACAGGCATCATCAACCCAGTCCCGGTTTTACAGGTGAGGCCCTGGGGACCCAGAGAGAGAGGTGATCTCCCCAAGGTCTCACTGCTTGTTAGTGGCAGAGCTGGAGCTCTAACCAAATCCCCCAGCATGCCAGCTGTTACAACTGTGCTTTGATGTCAGGGTAGCTCTGTGTCAGGGACCTCACGTTGCACCTACATGGCACAGAGTAGCTGATCAGTAAATACTGCTGAGGTGAATGAACCAGCCCTCACCAGGAGGGGTGGATTAGCACCTCTTATGGAAGAAGTAAGAAGACCCCAAGCTTCCACAGGTGCTTGGGATTTGGCCCCTTCCCACTGAGTGTGCTAGCAGTGTTTCTCCAGGCTAGTCAGCCAGCCATGACCACCATACAAGCCTGGCATCTTTGGTCACCTCAAGCCCAGCCATGGGGCCTGAGGAGGCTGTGGGCCTGGAGGTAGGTCTAAGCGTGAGCCAAATTGGCAACTCCAGATCAGAGCGATTAATGTGGTGACTCTTTCCATTCATTACCCTCAACCAATATCTGAACGGTTGCAAAAGACTGAGGCATGTCTTTTCCTGCAGGGGTTCTTGTCATCCTGCAGCCTTGCCAGGCATTGTGCTGGGAGACCACAGCCCCACAGATCCAGGGTGTCTGGGGACTGGGGGCCCCCTGTTGTCAGCTCTGGGCTGCCCAGGGCTCTGTGACCCCACCCCCACCCCTCTCCGCCACGCCCCTGGGGGCTTGCCTGCCAGGCATTGGCTATTTGTGTCACTATGGCATGTTGGATGGGGGCTGCATTTTGGGAAACAGTGAAAGCAGGAGAAATTCCAAGGAGAAGAAAGAGGCTGAAATGAATGACTAAAATAATACTTTTGGTTATAATAAAAGCTCATGAACTTGGACCTCACTGATTTGAAATTTAGGATAGTTGAGCTTAGCTGTGCTAAAGTTATCTTTGCACTGTCTGTGGACACAGAGCCCCAGTGAAGAAATCAATGCACACATAATTTAGAGTAGCAAGGAAGGCACAGGCAGGTGATTTTCTTGTGATGATAAATTTTGGCCAGAAAGAATTCAGCTCCATTCACCTTGGTAAGCTTTTATTTACAAACATTTATTGGCCACTTTCTACGTGCCAGGCTCCGTACTAAGTGTTCCGTATTACTTAACTGAATCCTATGAGGAGGAATTCCTCTTCTTGGTAAGTGGAAGACCAACAGGATTCACACCAGGGCAGTCTGACTCCAGGGTCCGTGCCCTTAACCACCACATATGCAGGTATTTTATGTGCGAGGAAAAGGGAGATAGAAAAGGGGAAAAAAAGGATTGGTCATGACCCCTACCCCCTCCAGAAGCTTCTGATTTAGTTGGGAGAGGTAAACACAGGACCTGGTCAACAGTAGGTGCTCAATAAGTGAATCAATCAGTTAAGCAAGAGTGAGGCTGTGGGTTGTGCACATTGAGGGCAGGAGTGGGCTGGACTCTCTCTGCATCCCCAGCCCCAACTCCAGGGCTTGTGTGCATAATAGACCTGGAACAGCCAGTAGAACTACAGGAACTGTCATCTAGTCTGGGCATATTTCAGATGAGGAAACTGGCCCATGAGAGGGGAAGGGACTTGCCCAAGGCTGCATAGGTTCCTGGTCCAGGGCTCCCTCCACGCAGCTTTCTGATTGGCTGCGTGGAAGCAGATGTGGGGGGGCTGAGAAAGATGGAAGTGGCACAGTTGGCAGTTGGCTGGACCCTCGTCCCTCCTCCCCACCCTCCCCCCTGCTTCATTCTCATCCCCAGCCTCTGGGGAGCTCACACTGTGTAGGGGGGCCCCGGGGATTTGCCTTTAGCTTCATGCCTATGCCTGCTGCTGGGCCCCTCCAGCTTGTCCCTTCTACAGAAGCTTCATGCCCACACCAGACCATCACTAAGGCCAGGTGCTTCAAACCTCAGGATGGATGAACAGGGCAGGAAGGTGGAGAAGACCAGGCCTGACATGCTCCACCTTGACCTCCCCTTGCCATCCCTTTCTCCTGTTCCCACCAGGGCAGGACCAAGGATATGAAGACACTTCATGCGCTGGTTAAATGAACAAACACTGATGCACTGTTAAATCAATAATAAAAACCAAAAGTATTGCAGAAGAGAGTGCGGGAGCTAGGAGAAGGTAGATCCATTCAGCAGCCATTCAGAATTCTGCAGCTATGGCCCCAGAATGCTTCCTCCACACTCATAGATGAGAAAGCCAAAAAGAGCATTCAAGTTCATCACCCTCCTCCCCCCTCAAATTCCTCAAAGACCCTCATTTTACCAAGAACAGTGAGGACCAGGAAGGAAGAAGTACCTGCACAAGGACACGCAGCCCTCCAGAAGCTAGACTTCTGTCTCCTAGTTCAGACCCTGCTCCTGAGCGTACGGGCCCATGGCTTTGAGAAACAGCTTTGGTGCCATAGCTATCCTGTAGCCTGTTAGGGACCAGAGTTATGAGAAAGGTAGCCAGGGCTTGTTTGCCTCACACCTTTGCAGGCCTCCCCAAAGGCAAACCACCTGTCATTTCTGATGGGCACCTTGGTGGCAACTAAAACAAATCCACAAAAGTGAAGGGAAAAAGGAAGAACAGAGGTAGGAGCTAGTTGGTGTTTGCCCCTGGTGGTAACCTGGGCAAATTTAACTTGTCGGCTCGTCCGGTCCAGATACCATCTTGTTCCTGCTTGGCACGGATTTATGAGCCTGTGTGTACCTCCTTGGCAAAGTCCTCAAAGTGAGAGGAAGCAGGGACAGTCCCGGGACACCGGAGACATTGCCAGGTGCCTGCTCCCCGCTTCCCTCAAGCCGTGGCCCCTCTTTCCCACCCCCGGTGACAACCTTTGGTTGACATTGAGCAGGATTAGAATTTCTCCTGCAGGGTGGGGTGCACATTTGGGATTTTGCCATTGGCCCATTTGGGTTTGGGGGCTGCAGAGGCGGGCACTGACCTAGGAGTTGATATGTTTAGTGCACTTATGTGGCACTTTACATATGTCGAGGGATGTTCTAAGCACTTAACAAATATTGGCTCAGGTAACCCACCCAACAACTTCTACAGATGAGGAAACTGAGGCAGAGAGAGGCTAAAGCACTTGCTTCAGGTCACACGGCGAACGATGGCAGAGCCAGGGTGCAGTGTCTGCTCTGGAGCCCCCACTCTTAGCTGCGACCCCAGGCTGCCTTTCTACTGGGACAGACAGGTTCTTGCCATTTTGACAAGTAATATCATTTAATAATAAAGTCATTTAACCAGTTCGGGTCTCAGTTTCCTCATCTGTAATATTAACCCTCCGCTAACCCCTCAAATGGTAACGTTGAGAAGTGCGGAGGATTGTTCTTACCTGACCAGGTTCCCTGCTGGGGTTTGCTCATGTCCCCAGGGTCAGCGGGCTCTGGCCACCCTCCTGCCTTGTGGGCCCAGTGAGCTCCCAAGGAGGTTGCTGGACCTCCGTTCCCCAGATTGACCTTCCCATGTTCAAACCCAAAGCAAACATATTGTCTACATGTTATTTATATGATATTTATATGATTCTTCTTACAGTTAGTGCTCTTGCTTATTGAAAGGCTCTTCTTGGAGAGTACTTCCAATTTATAGGCAAAAGCTACCCAGGGGAAGCTGGCTGAGGCCCCCAGAACTCTGCTTACACAGACCCGGTGGCTCCTGTGCCCCCCTCCCACCCTATGGAATTGTAGCTCACCTACACTGGGCCACTGGTTAATTTTTAGCTAAAATTCTGACCTGTGTTCAGAAGATGCCTCATTCTTCTCCCAACACTGAAGCCTGGGAAAACCCTCTGAGCAACAGGCAGGGGCAGAGCCTGCCACACTGCAGCCACAGAGACCCCTAAAGGGCGCCACTCTCCTCCCCCAGCCCTGCTCTCTCTTCTGTGTTATCCAACATTGCTCCAATCCAGAAAACAGAAATTTTCTAAACAAAACTTAAAACTTACATTAGAATTTGACATTCCCTGCTGCTCCTTTCTAAGTACCTTGATTTTTCTTCCCAGTCGAACGAAGCAAGGAAAGAGAAAAAGGTGCTGTGATGGAAATGGGTGTGATTGGAGGTTGGAAAGGGTCATGAGGCTTCCTAGTATTGGAGCAGTGCTTGATTTCCTTAAGAATGTGCACAGAATCAACTCTGACCAACAGTAGCAGCTTCAGTGTGGTGGCCACATCGGCCGATGGAAAATGACTAGGGTTTCATGAGTTCCAAGGAGACAGCTGAGAAAATGAAATGATAAGTTTTGTGTATATTCCACTTCCCTTTTTGAGTGCTTTCTTTTCCATATAAGACCTAACTGGACCTTCACAAAGATCCTATGAGGCAGGATTTGCCCATTCGACAGGCTGGGAAACTGATGCCTGGAAAGGGGAGTGGCTTATTGTGGCTGAGTGACAAGACCTAGAGAAGAAGAAAGCAGAGCCACGCCGGATGACATACTTCGCCCCATCTGCACCGTGGCGTAGTAAGCACACAGTGCAGTGGGTGTTCATCCTGGGTGGTGACCTTAAGCCTGGCTCCTCCTCTGCTCTGACCTCCCCCTTGCCTCGTTTTCCTTCCGTATTATTTTTTATGTGTTTACCTTGCATTGTAGGCACATTTGTAAACTGGCTCAAATCCTCTGTGGAACAAGCTGGATTATAAATGCACACATCCCTACACAGGATGCTGTTGTTAATCAT
Organism: Cheirogaleus medius; assembly: GCA_008086735.1. Lineage (NCBI taxonomy): Eukaryota > Metazoa > Chordata > Mammalia > Primates > Cheirogaleidae > Cheirogaleus > Cheirogaleus medius. The sequence goes on along the minus strand of VBSM01003157.1, from coordinate 32,420,816 downwards.
GTCATAAGGTCTCCTGTGGAGGAGATATTTACAGATTGGCCAATAGCTTCTTTAGTAACTGTGGACACGTCCCGCTTCCTTAGAGGTAAAGCGAGGGTGCGGGTCTGTAGGTTCTGGGAGGGGCCCGGCGGCTCTGATGGTCCGAGGGTGCTTCCCTTTCCAACCTTGTCAGAGCCACACAGCCCAATTTGAGATAAAGGAAGACCTAAAACTCTGGGTTTTTTTAGTCTAGCCTTAGACTGGTTTGTACTAAACCAGTGGTAGTTCTCAGCCTGCCCAGGTGAGCAAAATATGGAAGCTAAGAGCATCTCCTTCCCCACTGAGATGACCACACTGCATACGTGTTACGGCATCAAGAAAGAAATAATTTAAAATTTCAAAGAAATAAAACCCCATATAACATCTAAAGAGTATTAGACTTACAGGGAAACCTCATTTATTTGGCCACCTCTTCTATCTGGGACAGAGTCAAGAATCTGAGAGGAAAATAAAATAATTTCGAACCAACAAAAGAGGCCAGAGAATACATGCCCTAACACTCATTCCCCTGGGGCCCATGTCATTTGGGGCCTATTTGCTCTTGCTTTATGCACAATTCTAACATATTTAGTTTTCTAGTTTCCAAGCCTACATGGGGCCGGTTGGCAACTATAGGGCAGAGGACTGCTAATAAAATCCAGTTGTGGACCAGCTCTTGCAACATTTGGTGGCTCCAGAAGGGACACTGGGTGAGGACCGGCATTGTAGGTGAGGGTTTCTCTGGCTTCCTGTTATACAGACTAATTCAGATTGCGGAAGCAATTCCCATAAAGAGACTAGGACTGGAGCATTTCACAGCGACAACGTAGCTCAGGGTGTGAGTCGCCAAATCGGAAGACACAGATGCCAGCCAGAGGCACTTGCAGGCAAGACACGAAATGTGGCGGTGAGGGTGAGAAAGGCAGGGTGGAGGGCCAGGGTGTGGGCATCACAGGACAGTGCTCACTGCAGAGCACACGGTGAAACCTGCCTTTGTGATGGAATCCCAAACACAGAAAGTCTTCCTCGAGCCATGCATATTACTTTCAAGATTAAGAAGCACAAAGTTTTATTTTCTAAAATGAAATGAAATGCCAGACTCAAAAGGACTGTTGAGTCAGGAGAGAGAACCCTTTAAGAACCAAACAGGCCTGGTTTTGGAGACTATCCTGGGAGAAAGGCAGCTGTGGGGTTGGCCAGGCTTCTGGGACACCATCAAAGGCCATAGTCCCCTGGGGTCCTCCTGCTCTTCCTGGTCACAGCCCAGCCTTTGTCGTGTGCCAAAGAATAGCCCCAGGCCCCTGGCCAGCCTGCAGAGAGCTGCTCCCCTGCTTGCCTATGCATTCCTGAGGTTCACGGGGTCATGTCCTCTCAGCCCCGCCAGGCCCAGGATCCCTCCCCAGACTGTCTCCTCCTGCCTTGACTGACCTCCCGGCTGTTCTGACCCCTGCCTGCTTGCTTAGAACAGCAGCCCTGTGCTCAGCTGCCAGAGGCCCCTCAGACTCTGCATCCAGCTTTGGTCTCTGAACTTGACAAGACTTTCAGGGTCCCCCCTTCAGGGTTTTCCAGCTGTGACCGTGAGCTATGGCCATACCCACCTCCCCCTTCCTAACCCTGCCCTTGGAGCTGGCTGTCCCTGCTGCCTCCTGTGCCTCATGGCTTCTAGGCCCCACGGCTTCCAGAGTCAAGGTCAAATCCCTGAGAGGAGAGCGCTAAGAGGGCCGAGTGATTTTGACTGGACAAGCATGCTCCCGTATTTACTTGAACCTCTCAAGAACATTTTATGAGGCAGTGAGCTTTGTCCTCCAAGCCAAATTCCAAAAAGACACAGGTCCTACCACTGATTGAATCCTGGAATGGGTGGCTTGGGGTGGACGGACTCACATCCCTGTGGCCAGTGGCCAGCGCCCCTTTTGTGTAAGGTTTATGAAATTGTAGCTGTATATTTGAATCATTCATCAACATCTTGGTGCTGCCTGACATATAGTGCACTCTTCGTCCACGTTTCCTGCCTCCCTCCCTCCATCTCTCCCTTCCTTCCTTCCTTCTCTCCTTCCTTCCTTTCTCTCTACCTTTCTTTCCTTTTGACCATGGCAGCAAGCCCCCTGAGTCTGTTCCATGCCTCGGTCATCGGGCAGGCCCCAACGAGGAAACCAAGCCCTGCACCTCTGTGCCCTGCCTTACCCAGAAAGAGGCAGAGAAGCAGAAAGACGATGGGTGCAATCCAGCCTACCCGTGCTCACTGGCTGACCTCAGTGGCCAGAAACCTCAGAAACCTCAGGCCGTTTCTCTAAACCTCGTTGTATACCTCAGTACCCCACCTGTAAAATGGGCATGCTGATCCTCACTTTAAAAGCTTGTTACAAGGATGCAATTAAGAAAATGACTGTTAAGCCTTTTATATATTGTCTGACTTATATTAGATGCTCAATAAATGGGAGGTATCAGTATAACTACTATTACTATTACTCTACTTGTGTGAACAAACAGGCTGGGTAATTTCAAGTGTGTACGTGATACTATTCCTTTAAAGGCCCAGGGAATGGCAGGGTTAGGATATTCAGGGTCCAGCCCTTCTGTGGTAGACAGAGATGGGGCTGATTCTGGCCACACAACACCACTGCTCTCAAAGGCGGTATCTTGCCCAGACACCAGGAGCTCCAGCCGTGGGCCCACCCTGCCTGGCCTCTGGTCCCACTCTTCCACTTGCAGCTGTTTGCTTTGAGGATGGTGACTTAGCATCTCTGGGCCTGCGCTTCCTCCTCGTCCGGTGGAAGTTACACGACTGCCTGAGCTGGGGCTGCGGGGAGAAGCCAGCAAGATAATACTCGTGAGGTGCTCAGCGCAGGGCCTGCCACCCATACGTGCTCCGTGAGGCCTCACTGTGGTTGCTTTCAAGTGTGTCCCATCTTACGCAAGAGATCGTTCTGGAAAAGTTGTGAAACCAAATCCCGTTTTCCCACTAACTGCCTTCGTCAAAGACTTTATCTTTGCCTCTGATCGTCCTAGGAGGGCAGTGACTGAACACCTCAGCCCCAGGGCTCCTGCCTCCTCCCAGCTCCACCATCTCCCTCGCATGCAGTGGAAAACAAGGAAATGTAGGTATCAGCAGTGATTCTTTGCTGTACCTGTTTGCTCACTGCAGATTTGTTTGTTCTACCTATATATCAATTATCTATCCTCCTGTCTTATAGCTACCATCAATCTATCAATCAATCTACATTAACAAAGACCACCTATAATTATCTCCTCTCTCCCTACCATGGGTAAAAATACATGCACTACAACAAACAGTTTATATTTATAGTTGATGTCCCACCTTTCACCTGAATTTATTTTTTGAACTTTGTGGAGGTCATAGACTTTTTTGAAGACATGATGGACACTAACGGGCTGTCTCTGCAGAAAAAGGAACATGCTCACATACTCATACAGGGTTACATATGGTTTAGCTGGGGGTTAAGGTCCCTCTGAAGCCAGAGCCCAGCTCTCCTGTGTCAACAACCCGTGTCCCAGTAGCAGCACATGGCTGGTCAGGTGTGTGCTGAATTTGGAATCCTAAGTCTGGCGTGGCAGCTCTTCCCCTCCCCCATCACCTGGCCCCACCTGTCCTCCCACTGTATCCTGGCTCATGTGCACCCACGCTCTGACAGGCCTTGGTCCCTCCCCTTGGCTGTCACCTCACCTTTGTCCCACTGCTTCCCCATCCTCACACACACTTCCCCACCCTCGTATCTACACGCAGCCCACAGTGCGGCCGAGACTGATCAGAGGAGAGTTCATGGAGGATACAGGGCTTTAGCAGGGAGAAGAGAAGCCCTGGTTTTAGAGGCAGAAAAACCATGAAGAGCACTGAAATGGGAGCACTTTCTATGGGTGAAGTCAGAGCCAGCAGGGAGGTTGGGCAGAGAGAGGAAAAGGGGTTCCAGGCTTGACTTTTCCTTCCCGCCTGGTTGGAGATTGAAGAGCTCAACGGTGGTAAAAACGCCTGGCCCGTGAGTAAGAGCCCCCTGGGTCTTTGAGCTCTGGCACTGACTGGGTGTGTAACTTCGGGCAGGTCACAGGTCACTTCAACAATCCAGCCTCAATTTCCTTCTCTTTAAAGTGAGAGGGTGGCAATGCTGGCAGCGCCGTGGTGAAATGGACACTCCAGAACAGTGCGGGTGGCAGCCCAAATGGAAAGTGCAACTTAGCGCTGTGTGTTAGGAGCCGAGAAAGTGATCATGCCCCTTTTCATCCTTCTTCTGAGAATCTAATCTAAGGCAATCATCCAAAATATGAGGGAGGCGTGCGAAAGGATGATCATCCCAACATTGACTATGTCACGGAAAAAACCCAAGTGTTCCAGAGTAAAGGAGTGGTTTAAGTGTGTACGCTGCGTTCACTCGGTGGCATGTTAGGGAGCGTTTGAAAATGATGGCTATGGAGAACATGCTTAAAGGGCAATACAGCAGTTGAAAACCTCCTCCTGCTCCCCCCACACCCTGAACATACACCTGAAGGATGGAGGGGCCGGTGACCAGCAAAGCCAAGCCAACCACTGACCAGTCACCACTGCAGCATGCAGCCCCAAGAGAGTCTGTGAAAATGCAGATTGGGGATTCAGGTTCTGATTCAGTTGGCGTGAGATGTGGCCCAGGAATCTGCATTGGAACCATCTGTGCAGGAGAATCTGGTGGAGGACCTGAATTGAAACCCACATGCTGAGAAGTCCTGCCATGCTTCAGTCATGGCACAGCATGGCCCCATGTGGCGCACAATCCAGGCAGCCGCCTTCTTCTCTTCGTCAGTGAAATGTAAAGCCTTTATTTACCAAGGACTTCCAAACTCCATTTGTCCTAGAGCTCACTGCTAGGTAAACCTGCTCACTACGCCAGACAGAGGGCTGCTTATTCTCTGCTTGCAGATGCCCCCAACAGCACCCACAGCCGTAAGCAAGGGCCTTGCCTGGCATTTTGCTCCAGTTGTGGTTAACAGATCCTACCTCTGCCTTGTTTTGGTTTCTCCTACTGCAGTTGAAGTCCACAGATATTCTGAGCCACCTTATGCAGATCTCCAGAATTAAAAGCGACTTTCGAGGTGGTAAATGTGACCTGAGTCTAGGTCCTGGCTCTGAGCTGCCATTCTGTAAAAAAACAGTAATAATATACTGACTTCATAGGATTGTCATTGAGGATTAAAGAAAACATTGCATGCAACGCTCTTAGCATAATACTTGCCGCCCTTACAATTGTTTTCCTGTCCTTGGGGGTAAATATTGGGTTTGGCTTTTTTTTTTTTTTTTTTTTTTTTTTTGATGTGGTCCTTGCAGGAGGCCAAGTCCATTGTTTTGATCTATGTAGTAGCCATTTAACTCTGCCCGATCCTCCTGTCCATCCTACAAGCCTAACCTTGGCCTGTGGACAATGGCCAGCTTCAATTAGAAGGTCCCTGTCTGGCTACCTTGCAGAGTGATGAAGGTCATTGTGCTGACCCACGACCCTGGCTGATGTGTCTGGCTCTGGAGAAGGGCTGTGGGTGTCTCAGCCATACTCAGTATGCCCTGGCAGTGGCACGCAGACCAGCCCTAGGGGGAGGCCAACCTCTGCCTGAGTACACCGAAGCCAGCTACAGCAGAAGCTTTTCTGGAGGGTGCTTCAAACAACAGGGAAACTGCTGTGCACACCCCTTCCCCATCTAGCAGTAACCGGCAGCCCCGCTCCTGGTCCTTCTACTCACTGTGCTTCCCCACACATCACACACACACACACACACACACACACACGTGCACGCACACACACGTGCACGCACACACACGTGCACGCACGCACACAGGGCTGCCCTCATCCTCCCGTCCCTGTCACTACCTTTCTCCTCTTGGCCAACACTCGCAAAAGCAAGAGTGGGCGCTGACCAAATGTGCACAATGGCAGGATCCTGTCTAGTTTACAGGGGGCTGACAAAACCTCACAGCCATTGAGCAGGACCAGAATCTGATAAACCCGCAAGGGTATGCTGTAGTTTTCTGTTGAAAAATAAAGTTTCTCTCTACAGACACCTCCTTTTTTGATCAGAGGTAAAGTAAGATTATTCTTATTAACAAAATGTCTGGTCTCATTAGATTTGGGCTAATTATTTACATAAGGGCAGCAAAAATGGTTATTGACCACACAGGCCTTTTAAAGTTTGCTTTGCTGGAATTTTTCCTAAGGAATCTCAGATTGCACCTTTAAAATCCTCTTAGGCTAGGAAGCTAAGCCAAGAATTCATCATCAGATTTTGCCTACAAAACCTATAGACTTGGGTGAATCCTTTCTTCTTTAAGTCCCCAGATTACCCAAAGGCTCCTTGGCCTGACAGGAAGTGACCCTCTTCGCTCATCTGGGAGGCTAGAACACTGTCAGCCAGGTACTAGGCTGGTTTTGCTGGTTTTGCTTTGTGAGTCCTGGCTCTAGAAAGTCAACTTTAGGTCCTTAAGAACTTGTGGTCATATTGGATGCACCATTCTCAAATATGACATTCCAGTCAAAGCTTTGGTCCTATAACCAATGTTTCCAATGATACCCTATTACAAAGAGGACAGATTCTTACTGAACTTGTGTAGATAATTATATTGCCATGAAAATGAGAGTATTCAACAAGAGTTTCCAAATTCTTATAAAAAAGGTAAATGTTTCATTTCTTTTTACAAAAGTCTGATCTATTAATTTGTTGTGAGTTATAGATAGCTTAGGGGAAAAGGAAAAGGGATTCTCTCTAAAGCTGGCAACACTATTCCAAACAAAAACTACCAATATCCTTCATGAGTTTCTTCAGTCCCATGTAATTAATTCTTGTTCTGCTTGGTCTTGGGATAACAGTTTTATGAACGCATCAGCTTCTCCACTAGAGGTCTAGAAATCCTGATTCAGTTCAGTGATGTGGTCTCAAAGTTATTAATATTTAAGCAATTCCATGAGAAGCCTGTACCCCAGAGAACCTGGCATGGTCCACTCCAAGGACCACTGAGACTTCCCTTTTTGTTGAAGACAAAGTACTCTGGCCTGTAGCTAGTGGCAAACACATTCAGAGAAGAATCGGAGTAAAACAACTATCAGTAAAGCCAAGAGACTTTGGCTCTCATGGCTAAAGATCTGATGAAAGTTCATTTGACAAGTAAAATTTGCTTACTTCTGTGGCACACAATGTTTTAAAATAATAACCAAAATTATGATCAATAATATTACACCAGGACACATCATAAACAGCAAGGTACTTACAAATTTCTAGGAATTTTATACAGTTTCTGAAATATTTATATTAATAGCATTTACCCATATAAGGGTCACATACAATATATACACAAATGTATATATGTGTATATATATATATATATATATACCCATACAAATATAACATAGGGAAGATTAAATATCTCTTCTTATTTGACAATACTTTTCATGCAGTTCAACACATCAAATAAACCTGATTATTTTTAACATCTCTTTTTACAAGGTGAAAGAAAAATTTTTTGATATTTTTTCAGGGGTCTTCTGGGAAATCTTAAGGTCAATTTGAGATCAAGATTTTATTTAGAATTTGAAATAGGCTAGACAATTGTCTGTTACATACCAGGATTCTGTGACAGATTAGCAAATTTTATGAATATACCATCTTACACTTTTATAGGCATATGCTATTTCATAGTACATGTGGTAAAAAGAACATGTTTATTAACCTGCATAAATATATACAGCCTTTCTGTACTGTATAAAAATAAGAAGCCAAAAGTATATAAACTTAAATTTATCCTTAGTAATTAATGTTTCAGTATTTTATTTTATTTAGAAATGATCTAGCAATGAATATCTATTGCTTAATTTAATTTAGCATAGGTCTAAGGTTGCAAGTTACTGAAAAGAGTTTGGAAACTATTTTTAGTTTTTACATTATAAAACATAATTTTTATTGAAAGATCCATTTATAAAACTTTTATCCTACTTACATTAACGTAATACACATGTTCTTAATTACTTGGCTTGTTCATAAACATTTCATAAGACATTAAACAAAGCTAACCATCATCTCAAGTTATTTCCCTGTTTACTATTTTTATAACACATGCATGTTAGACAGGTATCCAAAAAAATCACAAAAGCAAAACACCTAGAAAAAAGTTAAATACAAAATATATGTTAGTATTATTATACTTAATACTGATGACTAAGAAGACAGAGCTGGTTTTATGAAACAAATAATATTAAAGTAGTTTTTTTTTTGGCCAAAGATTTACCTAAATTATGTGAACTTGAAAAGCATTTGGATGAGTTTCTATATTTCTGATATTTTAGGAATATTTAATTTCTCTAAGCTAATTTGAATAGAACTCTCCTAAAGAATTTATAAATTAATTTGATAATACTATCTGGAGGTAGAAAAATGTCACATACACATAGCATACATACATGCATACATAAACATACAGATAGACACAAATAGAGACCTTATAGCTTTCATCCTAAAATTTTAGCCATGAGTATGCAGTAATACAAAACTCACTTGTGTATATATGTGTGTGTGTATTTATAATCCTTGCATCACTTCCTATTTTTATCTGAATTGCCTTTCTCTTAAGGTTACCTGCTCAATATGAAAGCTAAAGCTTTTTACCAATATTTGGGGAGGAGATTTTTAGGACTTTCTTTTGCCTTAATGTGTAGTTGCTTTGGGGAGTCACTGAGTCCCTTGAGCCCCTCGATGGGGACTCAAGTTCAAATGACTGTAGGGAGTTGAGGGTCTGGAGTGGGAGGAGAAAAGTCTGGCAATGGTGGGCATAGAGAGGAAGGAGGGGGTTGAGTGGATTGAGTGGAGGAGAGAAGGATTTGGGGAGCAGAAGAGAAGATTGAAGGTGGAAAAAGGAGAAAGAAGGAACAGAAGCAACAGTCAGGGACAGGCCTTCAAGGATCCAGTTTGAGGAAGTCACTGAAGTTCCAGCTTATCCCTACCTAGTAAAATCATGCCAACTAGAGAGGAAGCAGACAGAATTCCTCCCACAGATGTGGGACATATGGTCAGCAGAGCTTCCAGAAGAGGGATCTCAGGTAACCAAGAAGCTCCCTCATTCTTAACTAATGATACCTCCCAAGCAAAGAAGCCTAGGACTCTACCCCAGCCTCTGCCTGGGACTGTAACCCGGCTTCTAGAGTAGAAGCCTCATAAAAGAACCAGGAATGTCCTGCTTGAGGGCCAGGAAGTAAGCTTATCCCTGGCCCTCCAGCCAGTAAGACTTCCACTGGGAAGATTCTTGCTCCAACAGGTACTTTTCAATCAAAGAAGTCTGGAGCTCTAACCCAGCCTCAGAGGAAATCTTGAGAATCACACTGTGTCCTTATCGCACTACTGGGGACTACCGTCTGGAGCACTGGGTTGGATCAGGAGTGGGACGCTCCCGTGGTCTCCTGATCACTCCATCAGGAGTAAGGACAAAGGCTTCAAAAGCGCACACTTGGAGGCCTGAGTGTGAGATTGGGGGTCCAGTGATAAATCTGATTCTGTTCAAATCGAGGCACAACTGTTAAAAAAAATTATTCGTGCGGTTGTTAAGATGGTAAAGAAGACCGCATTCAGGACTATCACAATAGGGGCATCCGCACTTGTCCTTGCTGTATTTGGAGTTGAGCCCAATTGCAATGGGGGAGAGACATTGGGTTCAACTCCAAATACAACAAGGACAAGTAGGAATTTTTAGCCCAGGGGGAGGGCGCTGGGGGGGACGTTGGTCAGTGGATGGAAAGTTACTAAGAGGAGACATTCAAGGTAGGGAGCTTCTTGCTAAAGGCAGGCAAGCAGGCCAGGGCAATTAGCCATCAAGGGTGGGGGATTCTCCCTAAACTGACTGAACAGCATTCTTGTTAAAACTGGGCCAGGCAGGTCTCAGACAAGGCCCACGGTCAAGGGCTAAGGGAATGGCCTTCAGAGGAGCTTGTCTAAAGTGTGAACAACGACAAAATCTTTGTCAGCACCCAGGGAATATTTGTTATGCCAAAGAGTCCCAATTATTTGGCTGGGTAATGGGGCCCTCACAGATTCCTGGGGATGAGGAAGGACAGATAATACGTTCACCACATTTACTCAAAGGAACATGGGTCAAGGCCAGAGTTTGCAGCTTGTGTAGCCAGCCCTCGGCTCCCTGGGCTTCCAGACCCACAGGCATCCTGTCTTGCACACAGTAAATGCTCATTTAATAGTAGGTGAATTAGTTGTTTGTCCCAGGGTGAGGTTCCTAGTTCATTTTTTCTTAGTTTTCTGTGTATAAACATTCTCTTTATTAAAAAAAGTGTCTTTAGAAGCAAGAGTTAAATCTGTCCCCTACTTTGGAAGTGGGTGCAGGTTCGTGGAGGAAGAGGCACAGCAGCGAGGGGAGTTCCTGGCAGGTGGCCTGTGTTCCACTGAGGCAGCTCCAGTGTGACCACTGCAGCGGCTCTATAATCCTGCTGTCCCGGCCCCTCCGGGTGGGGGGTCACACGAGGCCAGAGGCTGCTAGACACAGACAAAGTGCTTTACCTAAGGAAGGGGCAGAGAGACGGGGGATTCGGCCTCACCCACCAGAATTCATGGCAGATGTTTATCTGTTCATTGTCTTTCCCCTACTAGAAGTTCAGCTCCTTGAAGGTGGAGATCATGTGGATTGTTCCCCACTTTATGGCAAAGCCTAGAGTGATGTGGGGAGCAGAATAGGTAGTATATACCTGGGAAAGGAAGGAAAGGAGGAAGGAGGGGAGGAAGGTGGGCAGCAAGGAAGAAGGGACAGTGGAAGGGAGGGAGGTAGGGTGGGAGGAGTACAGGAAGGAGGGAGAGAGGGAGGAAAGGATGAAAGGAGAGAGGGAAGGAAGGAGGGAGAGAGAAAGGGAGAAAAGGAGGAAGGAAAAAGGGAGAGGAGAGGGAGGCAGGAAGGAGGGATCTGCTTCCCCTAGCTACTGGTGCCACCTCCTTTCCTGCCACTGCCCCACCTTGGCCAGGTCTGACCAAGCCCTCTTCCTCCCCCAGGCTCCCAGCTCGTTTCCATGGTGATGGGCCCAGCCACCCCCCCACACCCCTGCCCCACAGCGAGGCTTAGCTAAAGCTTCTTCCTGGCACCCTCCCCTCCTCCTCCTGCGGGTGCCTGACTGTGTCACCTGATACAATCTGGGAGGAGGGTGAGGCCCTGGCAGCCCTGGGCCCCTCAGGCTGTGAGCAGAGGGCTGGGACCCTGCTCGCCTGCCCAACCTACTGTGCAACCTGCCAGGCTCACAGCCCTTCCCTGTGCCGCAGCCCAGAGGGTACTTTCCCCTCACTTTCCCCAGCAAGAACAACCCAGCACCCTGTGCTTAGCCCGCACCTCCCCTTGGAGGCTCCCCAGGGCCCCAGACAAGCACCAGCTGGTCTCCCAGCACAACTGAGGAGTGGGAGGCAGGCTCTGCAGGCGCCCGGCCCTCCCCTCTGGGGCCACAGCACCTTGCTGTCACCCTCCAGCTCCCACAGGACAGGGCAGCCAAAGGCCAGGCAGGCACAGGACTCCCCTCCTCTGGATCACCATGATGCGCTTGAAGAAGTGGAGGAGTTTGATGGAGTTTGGCAAACTGCCAGTGGGTTCCAAATGGCTGGGTCTGCCCCCCTAAAACATAGTGGCAGAAATGCACGTAGCCTTGACAACTAAAGATTTGGATCAACTTGGTGACCATATAAAGGGCTGTTAAAGTGTAGCTTAGATTCGATTTGTGGCTCCCTCTCTGTTCTTGATGCTAAACAGCAATGAATTGTTATTTCAAATTGGCATTTAATGTTTCAATGAAATCTGATCTGTGGATCAAAGTGATAGAGCCGTGCGATTGAAGTCAAATCCATTGGCACTAATAATACAAACAGCGGACTCCAGCATAGTGAAGTCTTGGCCTGTTGACAGACAGGAAGCTAGAGGGGCCACGAAGGAAGAGACTGGTGTGCCCCCCTTCTCCCTTGAGGGACCGTGGCTGGAAGTGCCACCACCAGGATTCCTGGTGCCCTAGCTGGTTGAGTTTTCTCTCAGTTTTCCTCAAAATGTAATTAAACATTTGTTGAGCACCTAAGAAGTGCAAGGTGGGATGTCAGGTGGAGCCTGTGTTAAATGCAGTGTGGACCGCAGACTCCAGTGGGGGTGGGGGGCAGAGACAGAGAGACACACGGAGAGACAGAGAGACACGCATACTCTGAGGCCACTGCCCACACTGCTGCGATGCCATAAATATCAGCCTATCCAGTGTGAGGAGATGGTGGGTGATTTCTGTTTCACAGATTTTCTCTAAATGGAAGCAGTTCATCAAGACCCTGTCCAGTGCTCCTTTCCCCAGATCTAGGGTTCTCTTAGTCAACATCTTTTCCACAAATCTCTGCCCTGGGCCAAACTTGTACCAGGTACAACACAGGGAAAAAGACACACAGGGTCCTTGTCCTCAAGCTGCCTCCACTCTCTTGGGAGGGACCGTGCAAGCACGAGTGCTTTGCTCAAGGGTCTCCAGTAGATAAGATGGGGGGGGGCGGTAATTTATCTGTGTGGTCAGGAAAGGCCACTCTGAGGAGGTGACATTTCTGCAGGACCTGAGATGGGAACGAGAGGGGATTTCAGGCTGAGGAACCCACAGAAGCCAAGTCCCACAGCAGGAAGGAAGAGGAACCAGGGTGTCTGCCTGGGACTGCAGTGGGGGGCGAGGCGGGAGTTTGGAGTGAGAGGCAGGACTTCTCGTGCGCTGCGGTGCAGTCTGAAGTGCACTCAGTGCCCTGCGACAGGACCAGATGCCTGTTTTAAGGGGATTGCTTGGGCAGCACGTGGCACTGGGCCAAAGGAGCAGGACAGGCACGGAGCAGGGAGCCCACAAGGAGGTGCTTGCAGACGTCAAGGTGAGAGGGGATGGTGGCTCAGCTAGGGCAGTGGTGGCGGAGGTGGCAGGAAGAGGGCAGATCTATTTTGGAGACAGACTTGCTGATGGATGGTTTGGCTGGGGGCGGGGGTGGGGGCAGGAAGGAGAGGGAGGCAGCCAGGGTGATGCTGAGTTTCCGGCTTGAGTAACCCTCCTTCCCCCGTGCTCTGGGCCTTCTCTGGGGACACTCGCCCCAGCACTTTACCAAAGTCCAGTCTCCGCCTTAGCCTCCGCCTCAGCCTCCACCTGGCTAACGATTCCCTCTCAGGTTCAGGAAGTGCCATCACCCTGCCTGTTCAGCAGGTGAATAAACTAAGGCACACATTGGCAAAGCAAACTGCCCCTTAGGGAGCCAACTCTATGAACTAGACAAAGAGCCAGAGCTCAAATTCCAGGTTAGCCTTTGGGCACCAGCGTCATAAAGCCCAAGCTGTGCTGTCCAGTGTTGTGACGTCTCATCTCTGAGCCCCAGTTTTCTCATCAGCAAGATGGAAAAATAAGGTCTTGTAGCAAGGATGGAATGAGAGGAGCAGGCCCTCAGTAGATATTAGTGTTTCTCCTAGATCACAAGGTTCATCCATGTGTCCGCCTCTTTGTGCACGTGTGCGCAGACGCTGTCTATCTCTGTGCTCCTGGGCACAGAAGCTGCCTGCGTGGCCACAGCGCAGCCAATGCCCAGGCCCTGCTGAAGTTTCAAGTTAAGACAGTAGCACGTGTGCCCCTAGTGCTTCTGTTTAGCCTTCTGAACCTGCTTGGTGGTGGAGCAGGAGTTTTTGTCCTCACGGGACACGAGTGAGTTGTTGGGTTTGGAGCCAGCTGTGAGAGTCAGGGTCCTGTGAAGCCAGCCTGCTTCCAAGCCAGGCAGGAGCCTGGGGTGGTGGCTGAGGTGGGGGAAGGACAGAGGGAAGGAGCCGAGGAGGAGGAGGAGGAGGAGGAGGGTGAGTAAGAGGAAAGGGGCCAAAGCAGGCCTAGGAAGGAAACAGGCACAATCAGAGGTCTGGAGTCTGGCCACCCAGGGCCCCTTCTGCGGGTGGCTTTGGGAGCCTCCCTTGTCCCCCGCCTCCCTTCCCCACCCCTCTGAGACTCCTTTATGTTCCTGTTCCCAGGAGGCAGCTGGCACTGGAGAGAGGCTGGAGGGGCAGGGGGGCGGTTCCCCACTTTGTGCCCAGAACCATTCCGAAGGGCGTGTCCCAGCAGGGCACACACACAGTGATTAAGGGGGAGGGAGGAGTGACATTCACTGTCCACTGCAGGACCCAGCCGGTGGGCTGGACAGCAGCCAGCTCTCCCCAGGCTCTTGGCTGCAATATCATTGGCCCTGGCACCGCCCACTGGCCTACCCAGACACTCCTTCCAGTCCAGGGGCTGGAGCCCTGCTAGGAGGGGCCGTCTGGGGGCAGGCTGGGTTGGGCACCTCAACTCTGCCCACCCCTCTCTGCAGCCTCCCTCCCACATCCCGCTTCAGCTGTGTTTGAAAAGGCCTCCAATCCTCCCTCCCTTCCAAAGCAGGCCCTGCCCTGCGCTCTCTCTTTTCAGCCAGAATCTGGCTCTACCCTGTAGAGCCCCTACCCGGACAGACGGACATTTTGCCCACTAGAAGAACCCTCTGAGCCAGGCCAGCTGCCCGCTTCCCCAGGGACTCCCCCTCCTGCCTCTACTCCCCACCCCCACATGCCCTTCTCTCTTGCTCATAGCAGCACAAACTTCCAGGCCTGCCGAGCCCACCTCCTCCTGCCATGTGAGCCTCCTTTCCTAACTGCGCTGCAGATATCACACTCTGTGCCTTAAAGGGCCCCACACAATGCTGGACGCACCTTGCCCCGTTGTCCAGTCTGCCTGTGCCTTATCTCCTCAAAAGATGAAAGGCTCTGAGGGTGGCACCCCACCTCCACCCATGCTGTTGAGGCAAACCCTTTATGGGCACACAACAAACACTTCTGGATTGATACTGATTCCCTCCAGGTCTTGTGTTGGCACCTTTACCTGCGTAGGTCCGGGAGTGGACCGTGGAGTTATGCTTGGTCAGATATTTAATTAGTGACTTTGTGGATGAAGGGATTTGACTTTTCATTCTTTGGCTTGGGTGTTCCCGGCAGTACGGAGCTTTTGATAAAAGGGTATGGAGTCATCCAATCTTGGAAACTGTCTACCTGCTCTGATGAAGCAGCCCCCTTCCTCCCTTCAGCGCCTGATTCCCTAGTCTAGCACCCCCTCCCCACCATACCTGGCTACCTCCCTCTCCCCCCATGCTGCCTGCCACAGCACGGAGGATCTGATACTCATTCCAGTCCCTTGTGGAAACTCCTGTTCCCACAACCTGCTGAGGGTATTTATGAGTTTAGAGAGAACCACACATAGAGACCCTTCCCACCTTCCAGAAGCAATTTTGCCTACCTCTCAGGGGCAGACTCCCTGCAGGGCATGCCCCAAGGAAAAATGAATCACTAACACTGATTTTGGGGGGGGGGGTTTGCAGGGGACCTGTTGGAGGAGATATTTCAGTTTGAATGGTCTTTCTGGGGCTCTGCAAATCACAGCCCCATCCCTCGGTCTTCATAGTGTACTTTGGGGTTCACTTCTGGCTTCAGGATGCTGGAGGCTGGTGGCCTGCCCCTGGTAGGGGGGCACAGGCATGGAAGGCTTGTGTTCTGTGCTCATTCTCCGTGGCATGGGGCAGCTAGTCCACAGGAGATGCTCACCTTGCTGCCTCCCCCTCCCCCCTTTTTCTGAGAACAGCCAGCAGAGGAACCAAGGAGTTAATGGTAATTTCTCCCAGGTGACCAGAGGGTTCCAGGGCCAGAGCCTCCCAGGTGGCAGTTTTCAAAAAGGGTGTGGTGTGTGATTTGAAGGAAGGGCCTGGGAGAGGGTACTTGGCCACACCTCTCCATGATTGGTGACTGGCCCACCCCAAATGTGGACTGCTGGAATCTCTGGTTGGCACTTCTGAGTCAGCCTGTGTGATCAGGTTGTTTGTTGAGGGGAAGCGGTGTCAGTGAGTGCCCCCACCTCAGGCCTTATGAGCCCACCTGGGCCAGTCCCTGCTGGGCAACCCATGGAGGCTGGAGCCGCAGTTCTGGGCTTGCTTCCTGCACTCCCTCCTTTTTTGTCACTGCAAAGATTGCTGAGCAGCGAGTGACTTAGTTAAGCCATGCTCATGACCCTTTAGGGAGAAAACATACAAGTCTAGCAATTTTATTGGGCCCAGATTTCAGGCAAATGGAAATAAAATTGCCTCTAAAAAGACAGACATGCAGAATTGAATAAAACAATACTAATAAAAAGCCTTCCTTGCTTTGAGATAACGCGGTGAAACACTGGAGCATTTTGTGACATAGAGAGAGAGAAAGTAAAAAAATAAACTGAGAAACCCGGGAGGAAAGAGGGGAAAAGGAAAACTCCACCGCCCTTGCTTTCATTTCTGCTTTAGCTTTTCCAAAGAGCTTAATCTGCGTGTTATAAAGTGAAGCATAAAGCGCGGCTAGTGAAATTGGTCCTTGTCCCGCGCTTAGCAGTACAGGTGGACCAAAGGGGCTGTCTGCCAAATACTTCTGGTTGGAGGGAGGGGTGGGAGTGCTCGTTCAAAACCACTCCTGGAATGGCTTAACTCGCCCAGCACGAATCAATGACAACCTCCCGCCGGCTGCGGCAGGCTCCCCGGAGCAGCGCTGCCGCGTGGATTCCCAGCCCGGGACCCTGGCGGCGCTCAGGACACGGCCTGGGCACGAGCGCGGCGTCCCCCGGGCGGCCAGGTGGGTCTGCGGCGACCTCGGCCCGGAGCGGGGCGGTGATCGCGGCCCTGGGGAGCCGGACTGCCGGCCGCGGGGAGGGGGTGGGGAGGAAGCCCTTCCGGGCAGCTGGGAGAGCTCCGCGGACGCCTGGCGGCCGCCCCCTCCCCGGACACCACGAACATTCTCGCTCTGCGCCGCGGGGACCGGGTGGCCAGGGTGGCGCCGCGGGGGCCAGCGCTCGCGAGCGCGGGTGGCGGCGTCCGCCGGGCATTTCCACCCCCGCCTCGCTGGAGCTCCTGCGGGGCGCGGGCCGCGCACCTCCCGCGAAACGCGAGGGAGAATGTGGGACTGTGCGGAAAGCAACTCTGGCCGCTGCGCGGTCGCCGGCAGGCTCTTTTCAGGCGAGGGGGCAGCGAAAAGAATGTAAGGGAACTCCAAAAGGTAGCTGCGGATATACGTTGGTAGTTTAAATTGCCTCTCCCCAAAAAGCCTGGTTCTCCCGAGTGTCAGATGCAAAACTTGGAGAGGGGGCAAACGAAACCCATGGCAGCTTGGCAGAAGTCGAGGACCCCAGACATGGGCAGAAATTAAAGGGGGCATCAGCAGAAGTCTGGCTAGGCGCCCCGGAGGGAGTCCCGTCAGGTCCCCAAGTTCGAATCATGGGTTTACCTGGATGGGTGGGGACCCTTCCCTGGGCGCGAACCTGGGGGTGGGTGGACGGGGAGCTCTCCCACCCAGGCGGGCGAGTCAAGCTGTGGGCTCGCGGCCCGGCGGGGGTGGGGCAGGAGGACCAGCCGGTGCGCCCCAACCCCCGCCGGCGCCCAGGCCCGCGTCACCCGCGTCACCCTCCGGAGTGCCTGGGTCCCTGTAAGCGGGAGCAGCGGCTGCGGGGCTGGCCTGGGAAGGACGCTGGAAAGAAATTCTGCCCTCCCGCCCCCCTGACCCGCGCCGGCTCAGCGCGGAGTGGCGGGTGCACTGTTGCTCGTGCTGCGTGGTGAGGGCTCCCTGGGCGTTGGATTCTGTTCGTTCTTGGCTTCAGTTGTCCTGGCTGTGGCTGCACGGCCGGCCGGCGGGTGGGCGTGGGGCAGCTGCCCTCTCTCTTTTCACAGCTGGTACCCGGCTCTGGGCAGCAGGAAGCCCCCCCATTCCTGCGGTTCATTGGCCGGCTGGTGGCAAACCACTTCCAATCCCCCTAAATGCGGAATTTTGAAAATGTAAAGGAAATGATGGAAACAATAAGGCAGTTTTCTCCAGAATAGATAGAAGAGTGTTTGGAAGGGGGAGGCGGACCTGGAGTGGAGGTGGTAAAAGCTCTGCCAAGTTCAAGTTTCAGCTCCACTCTTCTCTCTCCCTGCCTTCACTGGGTTAAGTCCCCTCCTGCCTTGGGCTCAGGAACCCCCCCTGGATGAATCTCCAGGAAAGGAAAGTAGCCTGGTGCCACCCCTTCCACTTAAGCATAACCTGGGCTGAACAGAAAAAGAAACCCACCCTCCTGAAAAAGACTCTATTAGGTCAGCCTGTGCTCCAGCTCTCTCTGGGCACGCTGTTTGGTGCTGGCTCTTAAACCTTCCCAAACTACCACTCCAAGGACCATGGCCAGGGGCCACCACCATCCTCCTCATCCCCATTTTACAGGTGAGGGACTGAGGCCCAGAGGTGAGGTGAGTTCCCCAAGATCACCAGGTGGGCATTGTCAGAGTCCAGGGTTCCTTACATAGAACCGCAGGGCACCAGCGCCACAACAGTCCTGTGGCCCTCAGCTTGGGTTCCAGAACTGTGTGAAATTGGAAGACTCGGATTCTACTGAGCACTTTCTGAGCCCTGCTGGGAGATGCACGCGGGCCTGGAGCTTGAACCACCCCCGGGGGCATCCAGCACAGATAGATGCGACTTGCATAGCAATAAATGAAACCAAGGGAGTGAATGGGAGGTCCCCTTAACAGCCAGCTGAGAGAGCCGCTTTGGGATCTTAGAAAAGGTACTTTGACAGCCAGAGAGTTCAAGAAAGGCTTCAAAAAGGAGGTGGCACTGGGGCAGGAACTTGAAGGAGGAAGACCTAGAGGGCAAAAGCCAGGAAGCTGCAGAACATGGAGCTTGTCCTGCTGTGTCTGTGCTGGGAGGTAACCCAGAGAGGGGAAGAGTAGGGAGGAAAGGGGTGGGACATTTAAAGACCACCTACTATGTGCCAGACACGGCTTGGTATACATCATCTCCTCTAGCCCACCTAACCCCGTCAGATATGAATCATTAGCCCCGCTTTGCAGATAAGGAAACTGAAGCTCAAAGGGTTAAGTACACTGTCCAGATAGTGACAGATGCTTCAAAGCTACCCATTATACCCCACATGGTTTAGAATCTTACACTTTAGTTGGGGAGACAAGAATCGCCCCGGTATAGCACAACAGAAAATAGTATGTGAGCGTTACACATAGCATTAACTTTTTTGAACCTCTGTTTCTTTCCATTCAATCAATCAGTCAACCAATCATTTATTCAGTGACTATTGTACTGTTTACTGTGTGCTGGGCATACATCAGTGAGTGAGATGAGACCTGGTCCCTGGCCTCTGTCAATGGGAATAGTAATAATAGTAATAGTAATTAGTACAACCCTCTGTGGGTATGGAGTGGATGGGATGAGACAGGGCCTGGGAACTGCCACAGAAGCATTGCTATCGAGAAGCAGCAGCAGAAGGCCTGGGTGAGGAGGGGTGGGAGAAGAAAGGAGAGGAAGGAGCAAAAAGTTGGAATGACCTGCTGTCCCCATGCCGCAGTCACCAGGACTTGTCCCTAGCTCAAGAGGACATTGTGGCATGCACATAGCATGATCAGCCTCTGCCCCAAGTGCCCAGGAAGGCATTTGAGCCCCTGTTGTTCAGATTATTGCTTTAGGGTTTACAATTGTGGGTTCCAAAATGAACCTGTAGTTTTGGTGCAGGCCATCTGGAGGTGACAAGAAGAGACCTGTGCGGCCTCCGAGGAGGACTGGCCCCTGTCTGGATTACTGCCAGCCAGGCTGAGAACTGCCCCAGTGTGTCACCCTCCTGATGCATCGGCCAAGTCCCTCAGTGGCCAGGATGGCATTTTCACCAGGCTCATGCCACTGGGAAGGGTGACTTGTCCACGGCCACAGGACTTGTTGGTAGCAAAGCCAGGTCTCTTGACTGTCCACCGTTCTCAGAGCAGCTCACACCGGCCTGCCAGAGTGGTTTCAGGACTCAACTGAAAAGACCCTATGTCATATCTCCACTTACAATGCCATTTCCCAAGATTTCTGTCCTCCGTTTCAGCTGACCGGACATATCTGTCCTAATAGAATGATGTCGGATGGATGTTTGAGACAGAGTAGCCATAAATATTCCGGGACGTTTGGCCTGTTAACTCGCCTTCCATCTTGAATGGTGTAATAGGTATAAGATAACTACCTCTCAAATTAACTACCACTTTTGTGAGGAAGGTGAACTGATAAATCTTGCCTCAAAGCTATTATCCATCTGAGTGATGCTCTGGGACCTTCCTTCTCCACAATTGACACCAACTCTTATTAGGATAGTTTTGTCTTCTTTCTTCTCCTCTTTCTTAGAAAAAAAAATCCTGGATTTGAGGTCACAAGATCCTATTGCCTTCTATTTTGGTGTCGTGCTGCCAGAATAGAGGCATTTTCCTGCTAATATTGAGATTATCAATTTGGTAAGGGCGGCGAGCACCCGGCTGGCTGTCCCGGTGTTTGCAGCAATTACACAGGTGTATAATTGCATGGGGATGTTTGTTTGCTCAGCCTTTGCTCAGCCGGGCAGCCCTACAGGTTGGGCTGGGGAGAGAGCTGTTCAGTTTATTTTCCTTTGGCTGGGAACTGTGGAGATGAATAGAGGGAGGGGAATTGGGTTGAGAGATTGTTGCCAAGAGCAATTTGGAGTCTCCTTCATATTAGTCAGAGATCATGTTTTTCCTTTCTGAAGCCACCGCTTCATAGTAACTTCCATGAAGGATTTTTTTTTCCTATCTTTTGTGTACGTGCTTGCTAATTTTTGTTTTGATATTTAACTTGCTGGACTTTTCATGACTTAGCCAAAAAAAAAAAAAATAGCTTGAGGACTGGGGTGATGAAACGGGCCCTTTATATCATACATTCTTCATGTCATTGCTTAATAAATTTGAATAGTGATAGACCCTGAGTTACCAGGATGGAGTGAAATGAGTGATTCCTTTGAAGGGAGAGTTTATCTTCAGTGGATGGCTTTCAAAATTGGAGCATAATTTCACTTTTCCCCTGCACATTGATCCTGTGTTTAGATAAAGAGGAAGACTTGCTCTCTTCTGTCGTATTCACTTTTGCTCCATTTGGAAGGTCCCCTCTGTCTGGGCCTTGCTTGGAAGGAGATGAGCCAGAGTGGGCCTCCTTCCATCCCATCCTCACCCGCACACTCCCCTCCACCATGCAGGGGGCCAGCTAGTGGGAAGGCAGCTTCCCCCAGACCCCCTACAGGGCGAGAGCTGCTCCCCCGTGGCGGCTTGGCGCGTGTGTGCATGGACAGGAGAGCTTGCATGACCATAAGCTGCCCCCTCCCAGGGTAGGAACCCTGGAACAGGCTGTAATTCATCAGTCAGTAACTGAGTCCATCCACTGAACAAATTGCATGGAGCAACTTTGAGACTCCAAACTTGAAAAATTGCCTAATAATATGGTACACGCTCTATGTCAGCTTTTTCAAATTAGATACAAACCAGATGCAAATGTACACGTGACCCTCCCAAATGATATCATATAACTGGACTTGGCCTTCCGGAAAATCTGCACTGCCTACACACATTGCATTGCACACACACACACACACACACACACAGGGCTCTTGTTTTTTGGCTATGGATTCTGTTAAGTTGTTTCTGGAGATAACAGGTTGGCCCATTGGTCTTTGTGCAGCTACTGGGAGAGGCCATTGGAGGGGTGACGGTGCTCCCAGCACCTGTTGACACCTGCCTTGCTTAAGCCCTAGGGAGGTCTCGCAGAGGCTGCCTCTATTAAGCAGAAACTAAATAACAGGAGCTTTTCTAAGGGTTGTTTGCTTTTTATTTTTCTTAATGACAGATTTATTGGGATGTAAGTCACATACCATATAATTCACCCATTTAATTCAGGGATTTTTAATATTATATATTTACAGGATTGAGCAAACATCACCGTAATTAATTTTATTCTCATAACACCAAAAAGAATCCCTGTACCCATTAGCAGTCACTGTCCATTTTACCCCAAGCCTCTGTCCTAGGCCACCAATAATCAATCTACTTTCTGTCTCCATAGTCTTGCCTATACTGGACATTTCATATAAATGGCATCAGATCGTATGTGGTCTTTTGTGACTGGCTTCTTTCCATTAACATAATGCTTTCAAAGTCATCCACTTTGTAGCATGTATCAGTACTTCATTTCTTTTCATTGCTGTATAATATTCCCTGAATAGATGTACCACATTTTATTTATCCATTCATCAGTTGATGGATTTGGGGATTATTTCCACATTTGGCTTTCATTTCTCTTGAGTATATGCCTAGGAGCATTGTTGGGTTACATGGTAATGCTATGTTTTACCTTTTGGGAAACTGCCAGGCTGTTTTCACAGTGGCTGTACCATTTTCCATTCCTACCAGCAACGTATGAGGGTTCCACTTTCTCCATATCCTCACCGACACTTGTTGATGATATGAATATGTCTTTTTGATTGTAGCCGTCCTATTTTCTAAGGGGTTATATGTTCAAGGAAGCAGTGACCAGGAAATATTCTGGCATCAGCTCAATCGTGCTTGCTCTCCATAGCTGTGGTGAGAGCCATTTGGACCTCTTGAGTATCCCACCTGCTCTGGCATCTCCTCTGGCTGTCCCAGAGATCTGCACTGAGCTTTCCCTGGAAGTTTCTAGAGGACAGTTTCTTTGTGTGGCTGGGTGCTCTGTTTCACACTGGTATTTCAGATCCACAATGAAATAATTTTATCCCATTTTTATACCTCAGGACTGACTGGGGTAACACTCTTAACAGAGATAAATTTGAGCCAAGTGAGTTGGGGGAACTCACTTAGATTGAAGACAACCAAAGATTACAGAAAACTACCCTTACATCAGAACACGCTGAAGTCCTAGTCGTTAGCCAAACTTCAGTACCAGAAATGAATTCTAATAGCTTCTTAGAAGTCACTGTAATAGAATTTGGCCTGCCCGACCCGAGAGCAGCCTGGGCTAGACGGTCTCCTAATGGACTCTTCACTATCAAACGCGTGCTTAGTCCAGCAGTTGCTAGACCTGACTACGAGCTGCAGTCACCTGCGAGGCCGTTTCAAAGATCACAGATGCCTGGCCCTGCCCGAGAAGTACTGGAGTTGAATCTCGGGAGGCAGCCAGGCACCTGGAGGTGATTGTGATGAACTTTGAGAACACAGATTAACCTCTCTGGGCCTGTTTCCTTACTTATAATGAGGAGTTGAATCACGGGGATTCACACAGCTGATTCAAGCATGACAGTTCTGTGCGGGTCTGGTTCTGCACAAGATTTTATCTGTAAAAGAAGCTTCTGCTGCTGAAATCCATTCAGAGTACCCTTGAGTAGATGGTTTCTGAAGTTCAGCTTTGACAGTTCTGAGCATCACATTCTCGGAAGACAACTGTCCCCAACTTCTTGGAGGAGGATTAACAGTTATGCAAATGGAAGTTACTTGATAATAGAGTCACACTCTTCAAAAGCAGTGACCAGATCATGTGCCGTTGCAGCCCTGGCTGGCATGTACACAACTGTGATGTGGTAGCATTAGACTTGGCACCACTTTCTTCTCCCTCCCTGCTCAGTGACATCCCTACCCACTTCCTGAAGGCCCCCAGAGCCTTCCTCCTCTTCTTCTTTTATTATTTCTAATAGCAGCCCCATGTCATTCATTTATTCGTTCATGCAACCAGTGTTGCCCAAACACCTCCTGTAGATGACAAATTGACTAATGCTCCGTTTCTGTCCTCAAATAACATACGTGCACATTTTAAGCAGAGAAGTGGCCTGAGGCTAATCCCTAGAGGTGCAATTTCAGGGCTCCTTGATTTGGAGGAAGGAGGGTTTTGGAGAGGCCTGGATTCATGGCGTGTAGGTAGGGCGACTCCACCCCAATCTTGTCTGGAAGCTGTTCCCCTCCCCTCCCCCACTGGGGCTGTGCCCTGAGCAGGCTGCTCAAAAAATCCTTCTGTCATCCCTGGTCCCAGCCAGAAACCTCCCTCCTCCTCAGCTCCCACCTGCCAGGGAGCAGGCGGGCGGAAGAGGGAGAGGGAGGGCCCGTTTTCGGAGATCTGAGCTCCATGCTCCCCAACCCTTGGCTCCCACCCCATAAACCTGACTGGACAATTCACAGGACAGCTGTGCTCTAAGGACTGAAATAATCACTATTTATTAAAGCTGTTGGGAGGAGGAGGAGTGGGGGAAGGAGGGCCGGAGGAGGGTCGCATTTCTGCCTTCCAACAAGAAAGAGGCCAGGTGAGGAAACCTGAGGCCCGGCCTCAATGCCTGGAGCCCTCTCCCTCCCTTCCTGGGTAATGCACACACCCATGACATTAGAGCCATGGCTTTGGGGTGTTTTGAGAGTTTTTTTTTAATGAAGGAAGAACCTTGAAAGTTCATTTAAACAGGGATTAATGTCTCTGTGGCCTGGACCTGCAGAGAGGAGAAATTCTAGAAGGGTGGAAGTTGCAATAAAAGGAAACGGGCTGGATCTGCCTCCCACCAATCCATGAGGCCTGCTCAGTTGGTGGCTGTGAAAAGAACATGTTTGGGTAGTTTTCTGGGCATCGCTGTATTTTCCTTTGGACTTTCTGTGTGTGTGTGTGTGTGTGTGTGTGTGTGTATCCTCAGCTAAAGCCTAAACTTTGGGGTTCTGACCAGGTGATGGGGACACTGGGAAGTTAAGAAGCCACCCTGAGTGTGTCTTTGACCCCTAGTATTTCATCCCTCACTGCACCCCCTGGTTCAGACGATCTGGCCTAGCTATGAGGAAAAGAGAGTTCTTCACACTGATGCGCATTAAGCCGTGGAAGAGACGCCAGCTACCGCGTTGCCCCTTCTCAGGGCGCCTGCGCTTGGAAGAGGCAGCTTTACCCGCACACAGTTCCATCGATGGGACTCAGGCACAAGGAAGAAGCCACGTCAGGATCCTTGGGCGATGTGCAGGGCCAGTGTTCATGCAGGAAAGGGGACCTCCTAGACCACTTTAATCGTGTGACAGTTCTGCTGGCTCTTGGGAGGCCTGTGTGGGATCAGCCGTGCGGGTGGCTGGGATGGGAGGAGGATGGAGGGCCAGCGTGCAGGTATGCACTGCCCGGGGGACCAGGGCTCCCGACAGGTCCAGTGGGGACAGACCAGAGGCTGATGTTTGGGCACGCAAGAGTGACTTCCCTCCCTGTAGGCCTGTGGGTCTCTGCAAGGTAACACCAGGTATGATCCCGGGAAGGTTGGGGAGCAAATGGAGTGAACGCAAAGATGGAGATTAAGGGGCACCCAGATAGCTCAGGCCCTGGGGAGGTGGGCCCCTCGGCTGGGCGGGCGGCCTCTGGCCGGCCCTCATGGACTCACAGCTGCGGGGTTCTCAGATCCACTGGCTCTTCTCCCTCCCTTCTCTGGCCACTGCTCCCCGCTGAGGGGGCAGCTTCCCTGCGCGTTCCCTCCCCTCCCTGCTCTCCCACTCCCGTGGTGCACCCTCTAAGTGAACCTGGCCTCCAGCTCTTGGAAGCTTTTCCAATAACACGGTGGTGAACTCATTGCAGACCCGGCAGAGGAGAGGGGCTGAGCGTCGGCCAGCCCCAGGGCCCACGCTGGGATGAAAGGCGGGCAAGCCTCACGTGGGGGGAGCCAGGGAGAGGCCAGATGGGGCCTGGGAGGAGGAACGCTGGCCGGCAGGGCCCTCGTCACAGCCAGTGGAGGCTGTCGCAGCGGTGCCTCCTCAGCAGGGATGAGGCAGCACCTACTGAGTACAGACCCCTGTTGTCCCCAACAGGACACTGTGCAGATCTCGGGCCCCTGCCTTCTAAAGGGTTGCCATCCACTTAGCCCCCTGAGACCAGAACTTGCAAATGAAGCAAGATTCTATAGGCTCAAGCACGACACTCAGCTGAGTGGAACCGAAGGACAGTGCTGTTCAGAGTCAGAGCAGAGGATGAGGTCTGAGCCGAGGGCTCAGGGGAGGCTTCAGGGAGGTGCTCGGAGCTGGGGCTGATGGCGAAGCAGCATGGCACAGCTTCTGGAATCAGGGCCTGGTTCAAGTCCCAGCTTCATCACCTACAGGCTCTGTGGCCTTGGGCTAGTTACTTAACCTCTCTGTGCTGCAGTTTTCCCATTTGCAAAATGGGAATGAAGCCTCAAAGGGTTGACGTGAGTTTGATGTGGCCCCCATCAGTGCCTGGCCTGTTGCAGGAGCTCTGTAGTTGGTGGCCTGCACCATTTGGACAAGACCTTCATTGGGTCACACATACTGCTCTTGCCCTTGAACCTGGAAGGTTCTCTCTACCCTGTCCCTTTCTTCCTTCCTCTCCCATATCTTTCTTTTTCTCTCATTCCCCCTTCTTCCCTGCACTGAGCCTGCAGGTGGTCACTCTGACCTGTGCCCAGGCAGGAAGGTAGAAGTCACCTTCTCTGTTTCCTGGGGCTAGCAAGGCTTTAAAGCCTCCCGGCAAATGCTTAGCCCTGGGAGGGGCCCCAGGAGGCTGTCTCCTACCAGGTTGAAGAACTCTACAAACTCAGCATGGAGCTGTGCCCCTCCTCCTTTTCTCCCAGGACATATCCCCTCTCAGAGGGACTGATGAAGCCCAAAGCAATATAAATGTCACATGCAACTCACAAGACAAACAGTGGGCCATTCTAAGCAGGTGTCCTCAGGTAACAGGAAGCTGATAAGAGCATCTCCCTTGAGGGCTGGAATGGTTTGGAATTTTGGAAATAAGCAAGCAGCACACTGTGGAAGGCAGGGGAGGCTTGAGTCTATAGTCAGTTCCAGGTGATTGGATTGAGGAACCACTGGTGGTCTCACGGTCTAGGGCTGGGCTCAGAGCCCTGCTCTGACATGGACAGAGGGGAGCAGCACCCAGGCTGTCTTCAAACCCCAGGGTGTCAGGGGGTTTATTAAAGACAAAGGTATTCTGATGTGTTTAATAAGAAACTCCTCAGACCTCCTGTCTGTGACAAAATCCTGGCCTGTTCTTAGACTAAATCATTTACCAACGATAGTGAAGAATTATCTTATAATGGATTTTTCAAAGTAATTATGACCAGGGACTAAATCAGAACAGGGGAAAATCAGCATGAGAGGTAATAAAGGAAATAGAAAACACCAGTATGCAAACTTTGAAATGATATCCTTTGAAGAGATCAAATGGTATAAAAAATGGCATCTCACCAAAGAACAATCCTAGCCGAAGGTGCAGCCCTCCCCAGAAGTGCTCCATGTTGTCACAGTGGCCCTGCTGTTGGCACGCTGGCTCCCCTTCTTATGGCAGGGTCCTTCCAGGATCACTTGCCCAAAGCACCCCAGAGAGAGAGTTGCCCAATGTCATGAGTTCTTAGAATGCACAGCTAGCCACCGCGGTGCAGCCACACCACGCCAGAGGGCAAGTGCTGGACAGTGTCCCCTGGGGCTGCCCAGGCAGGGCTGCTGCCCTAGATCACCAGTCCACTGGAGCCACCTAATGAGGAGCAAGGCAGACAACGTTAGGGCATCAGAACCCTCCTGGTCTAAAAGTTCTTCCCCAGAATATGGGTCTGCCTGACCACCAAGACCACACTCTTGCCACCGTGCCTGACTGCCTTTCAGCCGTTATAGTGTTATGGCCCGCACCTCCGTTATCCTTCCCAGCCCGCGGTGAGCTGGCAGAATCCTAAAACAAGTGGCCTTCGAATGAGGGTTTACACCGTGGTACAGGGGCTGTCCGTGCACCCTCCCAAGGGCTCCCTGTAAGGCAGCCAGACGGAGACGGACCTTTCAGGGCTGGGCAGCCTTCTTCCTGCGGACACCGTCTCATCCTGAGTTCCACTCAGGAGAGAGATCCCTTCCCCAGCTTCCCCAGCTTCCGCAGCTTCCGTGGCTTCCTCGGCAGGGGCTCTAACTGGGTAAGAATCCGCGTTGACCTGAGTTCCAGTCTCAGTTCATCCACTTTCCACCTGCATCACTGGGGACTGCTCAGGACCGCTGAGCCTCGGGTTATTTTTCTGGACGGTGGGATAATCACAGCTGCCCTCTGCGCCGATGAGATGATTCCAAAGATAAGTTATGCAATATATCCAGCACATCGTAGCTGCGATTTTGAAAATAGTGTTTGACTCAGAGCTCCCATGCAGCACATCTGCGACAGCCTCCACATCTGAGCCCTCCCTTCCCAGTGGCCCCCGCGTTCTGCTCACAACCCTGGCATCTCTCCTGCCACTGCTGACGAAAGCTGACGGTGTGGCTCAGCAGTCACTGCTCCTGCCTTGACCTGGCCCTAGACTCCGTCCCGGTTGTCCCCAGACTGGCCACTGCTGCTGTTCTCAGAGCGGAGAGGCTTTCTCCTAACCAGTGTTCAGACTCTCCCTGTCTACTTCCCAAAAAGGTGTCTTTGCTGTCCTGCTTTCTCAGCCACCCCTGCTCGTGGAGGAACAGGAGCCCCCCAGGGCTGGCTCAGACAGCACTTCACAGACACCAAACCGGAAGTGCCAGCCAGCATTGTGCCGGCATTCCTGGATCTCAGCCTGCTGAGGGCGAGTGCCCAGCCCACAACCCAAGGTCCTGGGACCCTCTCCAGCCACCAGCCCCAAGCCCCTGTGTCACTGTGCCTGCGGACCCCGTGATCCTCCCACAAGCCAAGACAGCGGGGGTCACATGCAAACTCACCCCACCCCTACCCCAGCTGGCTCCTCTGTGGTCACGATTAGTTTAATCAATAATGTGATAAACAGCAATTCAGTAGTAAAAGCATCCAAAAGAGATAATGAGCAACCAAATACCATGGTTCTCGAAGGTGGTTGGTAGCATTTTGTTTGGCTCTAGGGCCTGTGGCGCAAATGCTGTTCCAGCAAGTGCTGTTGGCTTCTGGTAAAGGTGCTACCCGGTGTCCACCTCCTCCCATCCCAGCCTTGCCCGAGGGTTGCAGCCGGGCGGACAGACTGCAGGTTTTGCTCTGCTTTTTCAACAGGCCCAGAGAAACCGACATTTCTAGGTAGAGGTCACTGTGTCCCAAAGTAACGGATGCCAATTAAAGGGGACCAGCCTGCTGGGAGAGTTGGGGAGATGATACCCAGCCTGTGATCCCCAGGTCGCGGGGTTAACGTGACAACTGAAATGATTCCTCACAGACAGCTTGGCCTTAATTGGCGTTTTTCCTGGCTGGCTGAGCCCTGCAGGAAAGAAACCATCTCACTGTCCCCAGGCTACATCACCTCCTGTCCATCAGGGCCCCCAGAGCTGAGCATCTTGCATAAAATACGAGAGAAACAACTCTTCATACTAATAAACAAGACTGCAGTATACATGCGTTTGGGTTTGACAAATCCATTAATAAAAACATACGTGATCGTTTCTAAGGAGAGCTGTATTTTGAGCATATATCTTGCAGCACTTGTTTCTATATTCACCTTTCTTATAGTGCTTAGCGTCTGAACTACAAAAGTAACTCTGACTGTCACTGTGTGAATTATTTCCCAGTACTGTAGCTCCTGTTTCTCTGGGCTGAGGTCCCTGGGCAGCCGACTAGCAAGCAGTTTAGTGTGCAGGGTGTTTGGTAGCAGTGCCCGAGGGATCAACCCCTGTGAGAGGCAGAGGGAGGGCGCAGACCCTGCACTGCTGCCAGCCCCGCCACTTCAGCCAGCCAGGCAGGGACCCCCAGAGCGGAAACGGCCCCTTCAGGTTTGTCCCAGGCCTCTGATACCTCAAGGAGTCATTGAACATGGGCAGTCCCTGCAAGGCATGACTTTGGGCCGAGCAGGTCTCTGCCGCTGAGGCAGCCCTGATGGCGTTAGGTCTGTCTCTGTGTTCCCTGGTCCTCGGTGCCCAGTGTCAAGGGTGAGTGCTGGTACCGAGTTGAGCCAATGACGGAGTGATCACAAATACAAGGCTATCCCACACAGACAGTTTATTGCAGAAAAGAAAGAAACTATGCAAAGTGAAAGTAAAGAAGGCAGCTACCCAAAGGGAAAATATGTTCCAGAGAGAGGAACAGGTCAGCCTCCACGAGTGGAGGAAGACGTTGAGGGCTCCCAGGTGGTTTCCTTTTATTGGCCTATTCTGCGGGAGGGCTTACAGGAAGTGTGGGATATTAGCAAATGATTATCAAGTATTCTGCGTTTTTCCTGCAGTCCCTTCCCCTGATTTGTCCCCCCACCCACCCTTCTCCACTCTTGAGAACCACCTCCTGGCCTACACCCACCACCTGCAGATTTGATCCCTACCTAACAATGGGACTGTCCTGGGCTGAGGGCTGGCCTCGCTCCCAGCAGCTGGAGCCACCACCCAGGGGGGCTCATCTCTGTGTCCTCCACAGCCTGTATACGGTTCGTTTTTCTCATTAGTTTGTAATCTTCCCAGGGGTGGGAGTATACCCTATACTGCTTTCTCTGTCCCCCTTTGAGCCCCCAGCGTGGAGCTGAGCACCTGATAGGTGATCACAAAGCAATCCGTGATCCATGTGGAGGTGCATCCGTGGCATCAAGCTTGCTAGCTCACTGTGCGTGGGGCAGATCACTCAGGCACCCACAGCTGCCAGGAGGGAAATACTACAGCCCAGGGTGTCAGCCCCCTCTAGATAGAGTCCCAGGGACAGGCTTCCCCAGCCCCATGGATCCACACCCCATTCTGCAAGGAGTCAGGGTCCAGGAGGGAATATTCCGACTCTCTTGTGGGGGGTGGGTCAGTGTGTGTGCAGTACGTAAGCTGCCCCCATCAGATCTGTCTTTCATGCATCCACTCATTCATTCATGCGGTCACCGAACACCTGCAGTGATGCTCGCACAGTGCCGTGGGGCACAGGTATGAGCATCTCTTCTTCCTCCTGGGGTGGCCTGTAAGTACAGCTGGATGGGGTCCTGGAACACCACCCCCCCGACCACCACCAACCCAGCGAAACTTGCATGTGTTCATTTGACCCCTGGGTCTCTCCTCTCACTCAGAAGTCCCCTGGGCCCCAGCCACCCCAACTCTACCGCTTGTACTTTGCTGCCTGTTTCAGATATTCACTGGAGCATGTTGTAACATGTGAAGTCAGCCTAATCCCTGTGATCCCAGCCCTGCTGGCCTCGGCCGCAGCCATGTGGCACTGTGGGTTTAATGGTGCCACTTGCTCAGAGGCCCCTTACACAGGGAGCTGGCACGGGGGCAGGGCAGAATATACAGTCTCTGCCCTCCACCTCCCACACACCCTAGTCCAGCAGCTACATGCCTACAAAGTAGAGATAAAACAACTACATCTTTATAACAAAAGAGAAAAAGTTACTAACAATCTCTGTGGCCAAATGTAGGATGGTAGTATTGACGATTGACCATCCACCCAGTTGAGTATTGTACACCATTTAAAGGGCAAATCTAGACATTGTGCAGCAGCATGGACCTGGATTTAGGAAGCACTGTTAAATGAAGGAGAAACAATGAAAACTGTGCTGCCCACATCTCTGTGCCTCCACTGGGCTGTGCTGGCAATCATTGTCACTCCGAATAGATTTCAGTTTCAACAGCCTCGGAGACAGGCTTGGTCACAGCAACATCAAGACCCAGACCAGACGGTTGTAGGCTCAGCTGGCCCACCTGCAGGAGCCCGCACCTCCTCCTTGCACTTGCAGGGAGCCTCCCGTCATGGCTGCGAGTCACCAAGGACCACAGCATCTCACTGGGCCCCAGGCACAGATCAGCTTAGACTTTAATGCCACAGCCTCTACACCTGCGGGCTCTGCTGCTGCTCGGTGAGAACACCACCTCCCCGCCCCTGCCCTGGGCCTTCAGGACACCAGAGCCACCCTGTGCCTGGCACAGCCCTCGCCCTCTCTCTCTACCCTCTTTGTCATCAGGGCCAGGTGCCCCGCAGTCCCCAGCCTCTTCTCTAAGCCCTTATTTCACGGATGCAAACATGCCTCTTGGGCCAGGTGAGAACTCACCCCATCGGTCTGGCTGTCTCTCTCCTACCTGTGCCGAGCCCTGCAGACCAAGCTCTTTCACTCCATCCAAAAGCCTCCATGCAAGTTACTATCCATCAGTTCCACACACAGCTAAACCCAGAGTCCCATGTGCACTAGAGAGACACCCTACTGAGCCACTGTTGCTGCAATTGTGTATGAATGGGAGGCGTCTAACCCAGGCTCAGAGAGCTGAGAAGTGGAAACAGGTGTATTAAAGGGGAGGGTTCTGGGGGAGTTCTAGGGTGTGCATCTCTTACATTGCCCTTTAATGTTGTGGTACAATAAGTATAATTTTTTTAAAAAATGAGTACTAAGATAATCTTTAAAAGGAGAAGAGTTGTAGAAGGTTCAAGATATACAAGAAGATATAGCTGGCAAGGCCTCCTGTGCCTGGACTCTGATGACAGCAGAGGGACACAGGCTCACTTGAAGATACAAACACAGGATGCTGAGAGTTGCTTGTGCAATGGTTTTGCGCCAGCTGGGTGGCTCACCTCCTCTGCCTCCTACCCATTCCTGGGCCGTGGCCCAACTGATGGGCTGGATCTCTGTCTTCAGGGGACAGCTGTCTTTCATCTGGAGAAGACAGAAGAGCAGTGCTGATGGGCATGGTTCTGCAGGGAGTACAGGAGCAGGTGTGAGAAGTGGCTGCCTTCCCAGAGACCAGGGAGCAGCTCAGGGGGTGGAGGAGCTATGCTTCCCAGAGTCCTGGCAGAGACTCCTGAGGTGCCCACTTACTCTCCTGGTGCCCCAAAGTCTGCCTTCTGCAGCCACGCTCCTTTCAGGACTGGTGCTCCAGGGAAGTCAGTATGAAAACCTATCGCCTCCTTCCCGGCACCCTCCCCAGGCAGATGATGGAAGGCTGGAGCTCAGCTTGGGTGCATGATGCCAAAGGAGCCCTGTGTCTCGTTTCCAGGTGCATCCGGATGGGCTGATGGGAGGGTGGGCTCAGCATCATCCTGCCCCTTATTTGGGGTTGTGCAGACCTACCTGCTGGTCGACAGGTTACAGTCCCTTTGCTCCCTCCTTCCCTTTCCCTCCTCCCCCAGTGTCCAGTCCTATATCCTGTCCTGTCAGCTCTAGTCCCAGCATCCACCCTGGACCTTACCACTTCTCCCGCCATGGTCCAGCACCCTCTGCTCCCACCTGAACCCCTTCCTGTGTCTCTGGTCTGTTCAGAGCCTTCCCGTACACTCTGTCCCCCAGAATCATCTTCTAAAACATAAGTAGGATCTGTCACTCTGCTGCTCCAAACTCCTCAATGGTTCCCTGCTGTAATTAGATTCCTTACCGTGGCTAAGGTCTTGCTATGCAGAAGGTGGTCCCTGGGAACCAGCAGCTTGGACTCCAGCTGGAAGCTTGTTGGATGTGCAGCATCCCAGACCCCACCTCAGACCCACAGAATCAAAATCCCTGAGCTGTGTGCACATGATTGATTGCGACATGCTTGCCTAAGAGACTCTCTGCAGCCTGTCCCTTTGACCTCACTGAGGCCAACACACCCCAGACTCAGAAGGCCTTCTCTGAGCCCCCAACTTAAGGAGTACCCCCACCCCAAGTCACCTACAGTTTTATTCCTCTGTTTTATTTTCTTCAGAGGGCTGGCTCATCCCGATCGATGAGATCACTATTTATGTTTGTATGTCCTTATTGTCTGTCTGTCTTCCCACTGGAATGCAAGCTTCATGCGGGTGGGGCCCAGCCAATCTCCTCCCCACCCCACCCCCGCCGCCCCCGCCCGATATCCTCCCTGCCCATTACAAATCAAACCCACACACATTTACTGGGCACCTAAGATGGGCCCAAGCAAGATGCCTGGGCCACCAGGAGTTTATGGTCGGCTGGGAGGACCATCCTGTTACACATGAAAATTAATTCAAAATGTAGAGATAAATACAAATGAGAAATGCCCCATTCCCCAAAGTTCACTCGGTTGGAAAATGAGAAAGGGAGGTGCCCGGTGGTTTCGGGAAAGGAATGCATGGAACGCGGGTCTTCCATGAACGTGGGGCTGGCAGTAGGAAGGAGGACTTGCCCACGTGGGGCTGTGGTGATGTTCCAGCTCCTTCTCACCCGGTGAAAACGATTCATCAACCTCCAGAGATTAAGACGATCGGGTGCCAGTGCTTTCCATCCCAACAACCTAGATGAAAACAACATAATAGGAGTTGGTGCGGATCCGTGGTTCCCAGGATGTGTCCCTGAGCCAGCAGCATCCCCTGGGAAGTGGTTAGAAATGCTGACTCCCAGGCCCCACTGGGCACCTGCTGAATCAGACACTCTGCGGGTGGGACGCACTGGGTGTGTTGTAACGAGACGTC
Source organism: Cheirogaleus medius (assembly GCA_008086735.1). Taxonomy (NCBI): domain Eukaryota; kingdom Metazoa; phylum Chordata; class Mammalia; order Primates; family Cheirogaleidae; genus Cheirogaleus; species Cheirogaleus medius. The sequence goes on along the minus strand of VBSM01003157.1, from coordinate 32,386,708 downwards.
TAGGTGATTCTGATGCACGCTGACATTTGAGAGACTGATGCGATAAAAGTAAATCTTTTTTTTGTACAATAATTTGTAGAAAATCAAAAAAGTGAAAGAAGTTTAACACATCGGTAATTCTACCACTCAGAAATAATTCCAAATGATACTGTTAATATTTTGGTGTATTTTCTTAAAACCTTGCAACTTTGCAAGAAATATGTATTTTTTTTTTTTACTTTACACATTTGGGATTATTCTGGACACTAGCTGCTTTTATCACTTAGCAGTTTATCTGTGAGGATTTGCTAACCATTCGTAGAACATCTCATTTCAATGGGTGCATACTATTCACTCGTGTTAATGTACCATAACAGCTATATGTTTGGGTAGTTTCCTATTTCTCTGATATAAATGGCACTAGGCTGGACCTTCTGGCTGAGAAACCCTGATTATTTTCTTAGGATAAAGTGTAGGAGAGGAAGAATGAGTCGATATTTTAGGGTTTTTAATGAACTTTTTACTTTTAAAAAGTTTTAAAACATATGTATGCATTGATGACACATATGGCCGAAAAAAGTTACTATATTAACCTATTAATGTATAAAAAGAGCTTCCATAGCCTTAAAAGAAAGGCCTACATCGCAGTGGTACAAAAGGGGAAAACAAAGTGACAGCCACAAATACATGATTACATGTGGCAAATGACCAGTTCACATGTGAGAAAAGGTGAACCTCATCACTAGCGAAAATATTCAAGTTAAAGCTCCAAGGTACATTTTTTAAAAACTCATCGATTTCATGAAGCTTTGTAAAACATTAGAGTAGCCAGGGCTGGCAAGGAAGGTGCAATGAGATGGATATTCCCACCCATGTCTTCTGGAAGGAATATAAATTGGTACCGCCTTTCTGGAGAGCAGTTTTGTGTGTTTTACTAAAGATTCGTTCCACTTGAGTAGCTCATTAGATGCCATAAGGCTCATCTCCAGAGGAATGTTCTGGGAGATGGAAGGAGTGTTCTGTTGTACAGAAGGACGAGCTGTGTCTGACTCAGGGCATGGGGTGGTCCGGGTGTTCTTTTAAGTGCTTCGTTTGTGTTAACTTTCTGAACCTTCACAACTATCCGGTCAGGGGCTACTTATTAGTCCCATTCTATAGATGAGAAGATGAGGCCAGAGAGGTCAAGTAACTTGCCTGAGGTCACATAGCAGGAAAGTGGCTGAGCTGGGATTCAAACCCCCGAAGGCTATCTCTAATACCCGTGCTCTTGACCTCTGTGGCAGGCAGCCTCTCAACGTGGTAGAAACCGAGACAGTGAGCTTCAGTGACCCTCTGAGCCACCCAAGACTGGAGGGGCCTTCTCTTGCCTCAGCTCTGCACTGGTTCACTCATCCGGTTCCATTCCCCTCCCTCTGCCCACCTCGGCTGTGGATTCCAGTCTGCCCCACCTCTGAGACACTGCCTTGGTTTTGAGGCATCTAAATTTCAAATTATGATAGGAAAGACACATGGTTTAAAGAATAGAAAACTGGCTTTGTTCAGGAAGAGACTGGTATGTTCTGGAATATCCAGTTTTGCTTGAAATATACGTGTGGTTTCTTTGCCTGGTGGGTCCTTGGAGTAGAGGCGGCAGCTGGCTAGATTCACAGCTCTAACCCTGCTGGAACCTTCAGGGAGGTGAAAATGAAGTCCAGTCTCAGGTCATAGCTTTTCCCTCAGGTGCCCAGGAGCATGCTAAGTGCTGAGGGAGACAGGAAAGAATTAGAAAGTAGAGCCCCTGCCCTTGAGGAATGTCTTCCCTTTGGGGCAGGGCCTACATACACTCTCAGCACCACGGGAGAACTAGCCGGCCTGTATGATGTATTTATCATATACATGAATGTTCAGTGCAACGCTATTTTCGATAGCCAAAAGGTAGAATCAACTCAAGTGTCCAGTACCAGCTGAACCAATGAACAAAATGTACTGCGTGTGTGTATAAAATTCACCCACAGAAAGAATGAAGTTCTGCCACATGCTTAGCATGGATGAACTTTGAAAACATTATGCTAGGTGAAAGAAGCGAGTCACAAAAAACAAATATGATTCTGCTTATATGAACTATCTAGAATGGCCCAAATACATAAAGACAGAAAGTAGGTTAGAGGTCACCAGGGGCTGGATGGAGCGGGGAATGGGGAATTATTGCTTAATGGATACGGAGAGAGTTTCTGTTTGGGGTGATGAAAAAGTTTTGGAAATAGTGGTAACAACTGCACAATACTGTGAATTTAATACCACTGAATTGTATATTTAAAAACAGTTAAAGTGGCAAATTTTATGATATATATATATATTCCCATAAAAAAGAACCCAGAACAATTTACTGATAGTTTTGCCAATATCTGAACTTTACATAAATGAAATCAAACTGCATGTATTTTTCTGCAAGGTGCTTTCCTCAGTCTTAGTTTCTCCGATCCACCCATGTTGGAGCGGCCAGGCTGCAGTTCATTCCTTTTCACCACTGAGTAATATTCCACGGTGAGACCGTACCACAACCTAGTTCTCCATTGTTTGGTCAGTGGCACTGATATTGGAGATGTTTCCAGGGATCGTTGCTTTTCAAAACAATGCTTCAGAGAACGTTCTTTTATGTGTCTCCTGGGGCACTTATCCAAGAGTTTCTCTGTTCATCTAGGAGTGGGATTGCTGGGTCAGAGGTGTGTATGTGTTCAGCTTCATAAAACAACGCCAGATTGTCTTCCCGGGGGGTCGTACCTGTTTTCACTGTCCCAGCCAGCCATCAGTTCCCAGCTGCCCCACATCCTCATGAGCACTGGTAGATATTTTCTCGATTTCCATGCCTGTCCTGTCCTGCTGGCATCTGCAGATTTAGTCCATACCCACTCTTACGATGACTCTGTCAAGGACAGAAGTGCTGCCTCTGGATCACCACGTGATCCCAGGACCTCCCAGGTGGAAAGGGCCTTTCATGGGATAACACCACCCTCACGTTACAGACAAGCACACGGAGACCCAGCGCAAAGGGGGACTGGGTCGTGATCTCACGGTAGGTCCCAGGGTCCTGGTCCAGCCGTGTTGTCACAGCCACTGTGGCAGCCTGCTTCCTGGAGTGTCCCCAACAGGGAGCAAGCAGGGCTGTTGTTACTGATACAGCCCCCACTGTGCTAACTCCACCACCAACCTCCAAGCTCTCTGAGATGGAATGTGTGTTGAGGGCTGGGGTTGAGGATGAGTTCATCCTGTGCACATGTTTCATTCCTAAGACCCTGGAAGAAACATTAGACCTGTGGAATTTCTTGGCTTTCCCCTTGACTTTGAGCCAAATGAAAATGGCCACACCTTAGGCCAGTAGGTAGTCCCGAATGAGGGCAAGTGGCCTGGGCCAGCTGGGGCACCTCCTGCCCCCTTCCCTCTTGCCAGCCCTTTGGACAGAGGGAGTCCAAGGGGAGGGGCTCCATCCCAAGCTGGCTCAGAGACAGGTCAGTCCCAGTTATCCTTTTTTGAGTTTATCTTCCCTGCCTCTTCTTTAGCTTTCCCTATAGCTAACCGTGCTGGTTGTCCCTGTGTCTGGGGGAGTTTCGCCTCTTCATGTTCATCCACGACCCTAAGAAGAAAGGCAGACCTGGCAGTATTATCTCCACTTAGCAGATGCGGCCCTGAGGCTTAGGGGGGATTACTGAGGTTAGTTGGTGCCACAGACGAATCTACTGGCCAGCGGGTCCAGAGACTTTCCCCTTTGTCACACTCCTGTCCACAAAAAAATGCCCATTCCTAAGATGACAGGAAGGACACTCTCAAGGATAGCTCAAGGAGTACCACCTGTCAACTTACTGGTTTTGTATGGATAGATTTTCCTATGATGGGCACTCAAAGTCAGGCACTCCACACACAAGAGCCTGGTGTTGTCTACATGAGCAACCTCTGTTACTTTTCCCTAAAGCACTGAATCCACTTTAACCACTAAGCATTTGAGAGACCATGCAGTTATTATGTTTAAACGCTGTATCATTGAAATATACATTCTATAAAGAAAAAAATCAAAACAAGAAGAGGAGGAAATAATCCCACTTACTTAGCAATGCTATCCTTAATCCTCTGTTAGGGATTCTTAGTATTTTCTTCACTTGTTCTCTCAGTGAGAACACACACGATACAAACACACACACGATGGATTTACTGTACATACACCTTGTAAACACTTTTTCTCAACCATCTATAATGATCTGCTTTTCCTAGAAAGAAGATACATCATTTTAAACTTTTAAAAAATTATAAAAGGAACACATATCCATTGTAAAGAGAAAGGAAGGGAGGAAGAGAGGGAGGGAGGAAGGGACATACAAGAGAAGAAAATTGAGCTACTATAATTTTCCCACGAGTGTTAGTGTTATAGATGTATATGTGTTACTCCAGGTGTTTTTCTATGGGCATATATTTTATTAAACAAATTGGGATCATTTTGTACACACTATTTGCACATGTCACAACATAGCATATTTCCATGTCAGTAAATACTTGTCTATATCATTCTAATGGCTGCAAGTCATTTCATTGTATAAATGTACAATCTCATACTTTATTTAACCAATATCCTTTTTTGTTGGACATTTAAAATTTTTTTTACAATATAACAACGCTGAGATTAATATTATGTGGCAAAACCATTGTACATAGTTAACTATTGGGATGAACAATGAGAAGTAGAATTGCTGGCTCAAAGAGAACATACATATTAACAATAATTTTAGGGTCCTGAACTGCTAACTTGCCTACCAAAAGATATGTGTTTTCGTTTCCTCTTTTTCTTTTTTTCCTGACTGGCTATGCCTTAGTTTCATATAAATGGATATATAGAGATATATAGATGTGTTGGTTTCTGTTCGGATGAGGTTGGTCTGTAATAATGAATGCGCACAGGTACCCGCCCACAAGCAGGCCCCAGCTGCAGGTCACTGGCTTGGCTAAGCTCTCTCTGGGGCCACCTCATCGCATCTCTCCCCTCCAATGTGAGACTAGAGCTTGCTCCCCATCTCCCCCTCCTGCCGACCCCACCCAGGGCTCCTGTCCTCCCTCCTCTGCCTTCCTCCTCTGGACAATCGGGACAGGGTCAGAGCAGCCTAGGGAGTAGCTCACCTTGGGTTACCAAATATTGAGAAAACGGAAAAAATGCCATCTTGTAAAGGTTCATATATTGACTTTTTAATTTTGAAATTCATTGTTCATTTCACAAATATTACATGAATTTATACCACTCCTTGGAAAAAATTAAAGCATAAGAGCTAAGTCTCTGCTGACATTTTCCCTAATCCAAACATTCCATTTCATATGCATGCGGAACTATTATAATTCGTTGAATTTAGGCTTGTTTTTTATTCTAACTCAAATCAACAACCTTTTCCTGAGCACCCATTCTAGGGTCTGCGAGAGGTGCTGGGGACACAGGCAGGAATCGGGCACAGTCTTTGTGGGGGTGGGGGAGACAGACAGACCCAGAAACCCACAATGAGTACCCCGTGGAAAGGGACGCAGAAGAGGGAGGAATCTTCTCGCACCTCCGTGGTTGGTGATGCAGCTGCGGGATGTGTCCAGCAACTGGAGCCGGGTTTGCTCCCCAGACAGTTCAGGCCATCCTTGGCACAGCTCTAATTGTTAGAAAGTTATTAGATGAAACCAGAATTGACCTCCACGCAACCTAGGCGTTGATCACAGTTCTGTCCACGGGAGCAAAGGAATAAGCCTTATTTCTCCTCTGACAGCCCAGCAAACTGCTAACAGCTCTACCGTGCCCAGGACGTGGTTCCGGTCACCTCTTGATCCTGGGCCCTGCTTTGCGAGCACGGCTTCCCACGGCAGGGCCAGCTGGCACGGGTGCGTGTGGCCTCCGTGGCCGGTGGCTGCAGTTGCTGTCAGGTCTGGGCAGAAGGAGCGGCTGCTTGGCGAGAGGTAGCAATTCTCCCCATTGCCCTGGAGAAGAAAGACACTCAGAACCACAAACTCCAGGAAGGCCAAATGATGAAGTGAATGAACTCTCAGGGGTTCTGACGGGAAAAGGAGTGATTAAGGATCGTAATTAATAATTTGACGCAGACAGCGAGCCTGACAGCAAGGAGCCGCCTAGTGCAATTGTTTCATGGTTTTTGCTTATTATCAGCCTCGTAACTTAAGCTTTCCTCTAGATGCACTAATTAGGTAATTAGCTCCCTGAAGATCGTGCCTCTTAAGAATGCAGTGCAGGCTGGATAAGAGGTGCCCGCCAAGGAGAGGCTTTTAGGGCTTGGTTCATTGAACCAGGTAGGGGCAGGGGAGGGCCAGAGTGGGGACAGCAAATACAGATGTGGTCAAGGCAGTTGCAAAGGTGTCCTTAACAAGAATGTGACAAGTGAGGCATAGGACTGTGACGGGGCCCAAAGACTATAAAATACACAAAATGATCGCTCCCTGTCTTCATTTCATTAAGCTGAAATTAAGGATCCATGGCCTTGAGCCCTACCTACCTGCCCCTGGGCCTTAGTCTCCCTGTCTGTGAAATGGGGCCATCCTTCCAGCCCGCAGTTCCCTTTGGGCTGAGTGGTCTGTGTCCCTTCAGCGCCCGCAGTTGTCTTTGAGGACCACCCCTGCCGCTAGACGGCCCCTGGAGCACCCAGAATGAGGGACACCAGGTTCCCTGACCTGGGTCAGAGAGAGCAGTGTTAGTGGGAAGGGTGGCTGCTGTGCGGGAATCCCTTGTTAACAGCACATCTGCAAAAGAAGGCCCTTCTTTTTCTTCCTTGAAAATGCAGCATTTTTCCTTTTACCTAAATACCTTTTGTTTACATGACAGCAAGTAAGCACCGCGCATGCGCATCAGGGAGCGCTAGGAAACATGCATTGGCCTCCCACATGCAGGCCTCACTTCGGACACCTCCTTCACCCCTGAGTTCATTTCCTCCCCCTTGTCGTTCCACGCATGCATGCATGGTGTGTGTGTGTGTGTGTGTGTGTGTGGGTGTGGGTGTGTTGCAGCACATTCATGATTAAACTTCACAGATTTTGTGACCCGCTTTTTCACTTAGCTGCGTGAGCATTTTCAAATTATAAGCTGTTCGTAAGCACCATTTTTAAGGGCAAGAGTCACCTCTAAATATTTCCAATTTTAGAAAGGGAAGGGGCTTTAGGGAGGCACGAGTTCCACGTGTTCAAAACTGGAAACCAGAGAGTGGGGGCAGGGCCCTGGATTGGGGGGGGTCCTTCCACTGGGGGCTGCGTGCTTGGGGTTCCCTCCTCCTTGGTTTCTCCCCACCTCGTCCTCACCCCACACTGGGAGCTGTGGGATCTTTCTCTCTTCCCTCTTCTTCCTCAAGCTGTCCTCCTGCAGGAAGTCCCCCTACTGCAGCACCCTGTGAAAAATGTCTCCTGCCAGGACTTTGTCCATAGCTCACGCCCCCTGCCCCCGAGTCCTGCCCCCACCCCACTTTTCTACACAGAGTTCAGGGGGATTTAACAACTCTAATGACGCATGAGCAAGGTCACAATCTCACAGTCACTGAGAACAGAAAAGGTGGGACAAGGCACGGACAGGTCAGCAGGAGTGGGGCGCCTACACCCCAGCCCCGGAAGGCCCTGTCCACAGAACTCACACTGGAGCCAGGCCAAAAAATACAGCTAGAAAGACACAGTGCCTCCGTTTCCCCTGGTGTCTATCTCAGGAGCGCTTTCTGCATTTGCCTGCTGCTGTCTCCGCCTGCCTTCCTGTCCTTACCTGGGTTCATTCAACCTGCCACTCAAGGCTGCCCTGGTACAGGGATGAGAGGCCATGGGGAGAGGAGTCAGGGAAGCTGAGGTCTGTCCCCGCTGTCGCAGACTCACTGTCCCGTCCGGTCCCCTCTTTGAGCCTTAGTTTCCTCAGCTATAAGATGGGGTCCTTAGAGGAGATGGGGTCTGTCCTGCTGCCTTTCTCTAAACCTTGCCCCCCTGCCAGGTTCCCGGGCTGGGAAAGCATCCTTCTCTGCCTGTGCCTTGCTCCCCCTGGCTTGGCGGCACTGCCTAAGGAGGCTAGCCTCCTTGCACTTAGAGCTCTGCACTGCAAGCTTTCTCCTTTTATTTCTACTTCCTGCTGAAGGCTTCTCCTGCAAGAGAGAACTCCAGGCCCGGGAGTCTTCCAGTCCCCCCATATCAGCCTGCTGCTGCGGTTCCTGGACATGTCACCCCTACCTAAAGGCACCCAGCTGCACCCCACAGAGGGAAAGGGCATGGGATCTAGAGTCACACGCCTGTGACCATGAGCAAATAACTTCTCCCAGCCTCAGAAGCTAAGCAAAGGAATGACTTTCTAATGGTGGGATTTCACATACTCTGACATATTAATATTTGAGGGGAAGGTTTTGTCTTCCTGGGGGGGAGGAAGAAGAGGTGTCATTTCGTCAGGCATAAAATCAAACCCTGGGAACCTATGACTCCTTTTGAGAGCAAGGGAGGGCAGGAGCTAAGGAAACCAGCTCTACCGGCTGTTTGACAGCTACTTTCTAGACGGCGCTGGTTCCAGGTAACTTGCCCTTTGCTCCCCGGCACCTGTGCAGTTATCCCAGGCTCATCTCAGAGCCCGAGCCAAGCACATGAGCTCCAGGGATGACCCCAGGTTGCTCTTATTTAAAAACAACCCCCCCCCAAG
>VBSM01003157.1:32360343-32377103 GCA_008086735.1 Cheirogaleus medius | reverse complement strand
TTTTGCAGAGCTGGTTGTTAGGTTTTTACCAGCACGCCACTGACTAGGGCTACAAGAAATCTCTGAAGTCACTAGGGCAATGCCACGCCCACACTCCCTGAAGCAATACCCCCCCACCCCTGGGGCATTTTGAAAGTGTGTCCTATAGGGGCATTTTGGGAGTTGTCACACCACTGAGGGGCACCACCGGTATCTATTGGGCCAAGGCCATGGATGCTAAATATTCTGCAAGGCCCACCACGGTCCCGCGTGCTCCCAAATTATTGCACCGGAGATGCAGTGGTGTCTGTATTGAGAAGCCTTGAGATCCTTTGCCAGCTCCTGGTTTTGTAAATGAGGTTGGCAGAGGCTGGTTCAAGTCAGCCAAAGTATATGAGGCACAAAGATGAATGACACTTCGCTCTGCCTTCCCCTGGGCCTGAAATCACGTTGCTGTTTGAAGGTCTGCGGTGGGCGCAGGCACCAAGGCCGCGCATATCCTAAGTCCTGGTCCTGCCTCTTTCCCACATCAGCAGAACTGGGGGCCAAAAGGGAAGGCTTAACTTCCAAGGAGAGGGTAGAGAGGAAGGGGCTGGGAGCAAGCAGCCTTTGCAAACACAGAGTTTAACCCTGCTGGGCCGAGCTGTGCTGTTGAAACACAGCTACCACACCACAGAGACGTGGAGCCGCGCGTTTCCAACCCCACAGCAAGCACCATGGGAGCTTGCCTTTCGCCGAGGTCAGTGCTGAGCGATCCTGAAACAGCTGGGCGTGGGCTCTTCTTATGTAAGACCCACATCCCGCCGCCTGGCGCTTCAGGGCTCGCCTGCCCAGGGCCTGGGAGGCACTGCAGGTGTGTCTTGGCACTGAACCACGCACCGCACCCCTCTGGGCCGACTCCGTGTTCCTTGTACCCCTTCGTGTCCTGCTTGGGGAATGGACCACCCAGGGAAACCTGAAGTTTGCTGCCTGATGGAAGAGTCTGGCTTGGGAGGGCATTTAAGTACCCAAGTTGCTTGCTTCTCTGACATCCCCTTAGCAAATAAGAAGGAGAACAAGATCTTCTGTTACAACTAACAATTACCAGATACCTTGTATATGCCTTTGACATGCCAGGCACTGGCTGGAATATCCATATGTGTGTGTGTGTGTGTGTGTGTGTCTTATTTATTGAGATGTAATTCACATATCATGCAATCCACTCATTAAAAGTGTAACTCAAAGTTTTTAGTATATTCATAGAGTTGTGCAATTATCACCACAGTCATTTTTGAAACATATTCATCACCTTCAAAAATAAACCCCATGTCTATTAGCAGTTACTCCCCATTTATTTCCCCCTAACCTGGTTCCCCCACCCCCTGGCAACCATTAATCTACTTTCTGTCTCTATAGATTGGCCTGTTCTGGATATTTCATAAAAATAGAATCATATGTGGTCCTTGGTGACTGGTTTCTTTTGCTTAGTATAGTGATTTCAGGGTTCATCCGTGTTGTAGCATGTAAATGTACTTCATTCCTTTTTCACTGCCAAATTTAATTTTCCATTGTATGGATCTACCCACATTTTGTTTATCCATTTCTCCATTGATGGGTGTTTGAGTTGTTTCCACTTTGGGGCTTTTATGAATAATACTGCTGAGAACATTCACATGCAGGTTTTTATGTAGATGTAAGTTTTCATTTCTCTTGTGTGTACACCTAAGAGTGAATTGCTTGGTCACATGATAACACTACCTTACGTATATTTTTACCAATTTGCCCAGCTTGTCAAAGCAACTGTCATCATCCCTGTTTTACAGATAAAGGAAGCAAGGATCTGAAAGGTAAAGAAATTGTCCAAGACCACAGAGCAAGGGAGTTTCTTGGGCTGAGTTCAAACTTGTATTGTGTGACTCCCTCCTGCACCGTGGCCTTTGTGCCACTCGAGGTCAGAATCTTCTGTATCTTGGGGGGCTAACAGTAACTCAGCCTTTTCTTTTCTCATCTCAGTAACCCTTGATCCTTGGTTGCTGATGCTATCTTTGTTGTTTTTCTCTGAATCTTGGTCTTCCTGATGGGGCCCAAACCGACTTCTCATTTCTCTTTCTGGGAATGTACTTTTCTGACCTTTGTATGTCTTGGGCTAGTCTGTGACCCACTAGGACCCCATCATTTTCTTCTGCTATATAGACATACAACCAGGTCTTCCCTGTCTCTATTTGCCTTTCCTGCCTCTCATCTTTATAAGTTTAATCAGTTGAATTGGATTCTGATAACATTTAAAACCAAACAGTGGTGCTGTAAATCCTGACTCCCTTTTTGAAAGCTTTGAAAGCCTGGTTTCCTTTCTCTACATGCCTCTCTTTATGTGCTTTTTTGCGAATCTAGTGAGGGTAGTTGACTATATCCGTGTGAGAGAGACATGCAATGTAGCCCTGGGGCCCTAAGTTTTTTCCCTTCCTGCCTTCGCCCTCCACCTTGAGCCTTTGCTCTTCTTGGATGCAAACCCCTGTCTACTTAGGACATCCTTGCCCCATTTCCTGGCTTTGCTAACCATTCTCTGTTTTGTCCAGGGTACAATAGTTACCATGGGTTACTCTTCCATAGCTGAGCAAGCCTTGTCTGCTTTCTCCAAGAAGACTAGGTTAGTTAATTCTTGCAGCCAGTATTTATTAAGCATCTCCCAGGCTAGAGTGGCTGTGCCTTTACTGCTAAGGCACAGCCTTTAGATGATGAGCTGACAGTAACTACTGTGATTACAGCTTCCTGTTGTTACCTTTTGCTCTCCTAGTATTGACAGTCGATGTCAGGATGATCGTCTCTAGTGCTTCAATGTCAGAAGTTGTCAGCCTAAGACAAGCTTTTTGTTTTTATAAATTGGTTTTTAAAGCCTGTATTTTAAAGACTAACCTCTTGATTTTTTTCTTTTTCAAAATAAAGACTACGTGTTGGCATGATTACCTATTTGAGGAGGATCTCCTGGTAGGAGACCCATGCCCCAGATAGGCAGCTTGGCTACCTGGGGCTTCCATGGCCAGGAAAGAGAGGGAGGGAACCTGCCACGCTGGTTTGATGGGGACTTGTCACCGAATTTCAATTTGCCAGGTCATCCAGGACTCAGTTGAATTTAGAATGAGAGACCAGGCCGGGCGTGGTGGCTCACGCCTGTAATCCTAGCACTCTGGGAGGCCGAGGCAGGTGGATCGCTTGAGCTCAGGAGTTTGAAACCAGCCTGAGCAAGAGCAAGACCCCGTCTCTACTAAAAACAGAAAGAAATTAATTGGCCAACTAAAAATATATGGAAAAAATTAGGCGGGCGTGGTGGCACATGCCTGTAGTCCCAGCTACTCAGGAGACTGAGGCAGGAGGATCGCTTCAGCCCAGGAGTTTGAGTTTGCTGTGAGCTAGGCTGACACCAGGACACTCTAGCCCAGGCAACAGAGTGAGACTCTGTCTCAAAAAAAAAAAAAAAAATAGAATGAGAGACCAGATGGGCCCCAAGTATGTGCTGAGCCCATGCCTACGATGTGCCCCATTCTAGGTGGCAGCACTTATAAGCTCTGCGACTTTGAACAAGTGACTTAACCTCTCTTTGCCTCAGTTTCCTCCTCTGTTAACTGGGCATAATAGTAGTGTCTACCTGATGGGTTTGTTGTGAGTGTTAAATGAATTAAAGTATGTGTAAACTGTGGCTGGCAGAGATTAAGTGCTTGATGAAAGCTGCTTGGAAAATCAAAGCCTAACTGAGCACTGGAAATATGGCCAGTCCCAGTTGAGATGAGCTCTGAGCATGAGACTTAGTAGGGAAAAAAAAGAATGTAAAATATCTCATTAAACATTTTTGAAATATTGATTACGTATTGAAGTGATGTTTTGGGTATATTGGTTTAAATAATATATGTTGTTAAAATTAAATTTACCTGTTTATTTTTACTATTTAGCACATTGACTGTCACACTAGGAAAAAACAATTTTTCCTTGGGGCCATGGTGTTTTATTATGAAAATAGAGTAAAAACTTCAAAAACAAAAAGATCCTTTCTAACTTAATAAAAAATTTGTTATTTTTTATTGTTTTCTGTGTGTGAGTTATACGCAACTTGAAAAATAGTTCGCAAGGCTCCCAAGGTCAAGCAACGTGTGAGTTCCATATGCTTCACGAGGCCCCTAGGCTCAAAACTAGCGTGAGTTAAATACAACTCACATGGCAGCTAATGTGTTAAATGTGGCTAGTAGCACATTTACGACTATAGGTCTGGCCCACACCCTATTTCTTTTGGATGGTACTAGTCTGGATCAATAAAAAAAGAGCAAACACCTATTGTGAAAACCTTGAGCATTCAATCTGAGAATGTCAAAGGTAGAATCAGGTGCCACCCAGGCAGCTCTCAGACGCTAATTGTAGGAGGCCAGAGGATGGAGGAAGAGAGTTGGGTTCGGAGGGCGAGGGGAGGGTTGGGAGAGGCCAGGGACTGGGCAGGGCCTGTGGGCCGGCTCCTTCCCCAGGCAGCAAGGAGGAGTCCAAGTGGCCTAAGGACAAGGACATGCACAGTGGTGTGGGGACAGATCAGACAGCTCCGCAGTGACACACAAGGAGGCCAGGACGCCCCACGACCTGCCTTCCCCCATCCCTAGCTAGGACATGGCAGTTCCAGTTCCCCACTGCCCCTACAGGCAGGGCCCTCCTCCCTCTTAGGTTCCCAGACAGGCTCATCTGCATCCCCTTCCAGGGCTCCTGCTTGATTTGCGACCTTGTTTTCCAAAGGCAAGCCTGCCTCCCCTTCCCCCGTTCCCCAGGGGGTTGCTTCAGCCTCCATTACCAAACCCTGTGACAAGAAATGAGGCCCCCTTATTAAAATAATGTAATGTCTAACTAAAATAGAAACCCCAGATAACAGTTTTTGATGTTTTAATGACTGGGCTCATTAGACAGACTTCCCACTTAAAGTGTCTGTCTAGCAATTAAGGCTAAAAAAATCATAAATGATGACCACACCTTTTGTGGCTTAATGGTTACTCTGAAGGCTGGTCTTATTATCTCGGCGATACAGTCTGTGATAAAAAAGAATTTAAGATACTCTCCCAAGATTTATTTCCCCATTAGCAAGCTGGAGGAGGAAGGTTAAGAGTACTCTTAAGGTCAGAACTGGGAAGGGAGCGGGTGAATAATAAGATGCCTAGAATTTTCCTCCAGCAGAACCAGCCTCCTCCTCACCCTGTAGGGAGGTCCTGCTCACCGAGGGGCTTAACTTTTGCCTGTCACAGGGAAGTCTGTGAATCGTTACTCCAAGTGACCTCAAGCAGTTTATTTAGTTAATTGTCAAGCACTTGGGCTGAACTGTAGAATCACCTACTTGCACGTAAATTATTTCCAATGCTAATCTGCTGATGCTGGAGGAAAAGTAGAAAAAGGAGCCCTTGATGAGAAAAACCTGGGAGAAAGCATCCAACTACCCCAGACCAAATGTCCAAGATGAAAGGGGGTGTTGGTGGAAAAGAGTCAAGGAAAGCACGACTGAATAGCTTGCTGTTGCCAAAGAGATGGGGGTGTGGGCGCCCCCTTCCAGGAGTGGCTCTAGGCCCAGGCTGCTTAGGAGCTACCTGTCAAGGCTACAGCTCAGCAGGTTAAAAAAGACACGAATAATTTCAAAGTGAATTGTGTTAGGAAATACATCTGGAGGAGGCACTTTTAGCCTTTTATTAGGTTTGTCTTAAGTGATGAATGATATTTGGACAACTAAGGCCATTAATGGAGCCTTTGTACCTGTCCTGGTGGGTGGGGACAGGCTGCCAGCTGCCTGAGGATGGACCAGTGATAACCAGCCTCCTTGTCCGAGGGGCCAACTCAGAACCAGCGGGGGCTGCCTTACCCCCACTCTCCTGCTGGTTCATTGTCAGGAGTCACACATGATTACTAAACTTGCCAAGTCTGTCATCAGGATCTGCAGCCTCTCCCTGCAACCTCTCTCAGGTAGAGCAGGCAGGCCCCGGGGTTGTCAAAGGTGTGTATGCAGGGAGGGGAGTGCGCAGTTTAATCTAAAGCCAGAGTGAGAGTAGAAGCCACTTAAACACTAGCTGCAGGATGGCACCTCCTTGGGCTGGCTTCATCCAGTATGGAGAGATTGGGGAAGCCCCCCGAGTCAGTGGCAAGGCATGGGAGGTGTGCTTTTTCAGTAACTTTCAACACTTGCCCATTATATATTAAGCATCTCTTCTGTGCTGGACATTGCACTAGGATAAACTGTGTGGAAGATGAGATGACATATTTCACATTTTGCCCCTTCCTAAAACCACTTACCAGAGTGGTGTTATTGAGTGGTAGAGCCTGTTTGGGGGTTAATATAGCATTTTATAGCACTCATTTATTCCTGGCAACAGTTTTATGCAAAGAACAACTATTATGAATCCCATTTTATTGATAAGATAACTGAGGCAAGTAATAGGATTTTGGGGATGCAAATGAGCATAAACCCATATTAAACTGGCTTAAGCAAAATAGAATATGTATTGGCTATATAACACAATGGTCTGTGGATAGGGTCAGACTCAGATACCACCGGATCCAGGCTCAGCGAATTTAGGACTCAGATTATTTTTCTCTTGGCTTTGCTTTGCACATTGATTGGCTTCATTCTCAAGCCTGCAAAGTGGCAAGATAGCAGCAGGGACAGACACATGGCCTCTCCAGTTTATATCCAATAAGAAAAAAAAGAACATCTCTTGCTAGTTATGCAAGACCAAGCCTTAGGATTAGCTCTCATTGAGCCTGATTAGCTGGCTTATGTCACATGTCCATCCCTGGAACCAATCCTTGTAATCAGAGAATGGAACTCATTGATTGGTTTATGCCTGATCACATGCTTCACTCTTGGTACCAGGTATGGCATCCTTCCCATACTACATGGACCAGTGGGAGCTGGGGATCCACAAAAGGAAACCAGGACCTGTAGCTGAAAAAAGGTAGAATAGACTCTGGGAAGTCAAAGTACAACAGCCACTAGAGAGGGTACACTGGTGACAAAGCCAGGCCTGGGAAACCAAGGCATCTGAGTCACATGGAGCTGGGGGAGAACAAGCAACCCAGCTCTGGCCAACACTAACTTTTGGCTTTGTTTAGTATTCCTTTTCTAAGTGGGTGCTTAGAGCATCCTAAACAACAGTGACAAAAGAGGTTTCCAAGTCCTAGGGTCAGCCTGGTGCAATGTGATTAAGAAGACGCTAAGGTGAGTATTAGGTCCATCCCCCTACAGTGACTTGGCCCATAGAGGCTGCTGGTGTCTCCCTCACACCTGAAGTGCCTCCTGTCCATCTCTGCCTGGTGACATCCACTTATTATTCAAGTCCATGCTCAGAAGGCCTTACCAGAGGGAATCGCTCCCTCCCACATTCTCCTGTTGTACTCTTTTGTACTGTTATAGATGTTGGGCTAACCAATAGTTATTGGGGGGTGGTTGTTTGTTAGTTTTTGCCAATAGATTTTTAGCTTGTCTACTTACTTGGCTCAATTGGTAGTGACTGTCAGGTGAAGGATTCTGAGGCTTAGCAGGGATACTGCTGTGCTTGATTAGCAATGCCTGCTGAGAGAGGCAGGGTGGTAACACACATATTGTATTAGTTAAGACACGTTGGGTTGCAAATAAAGAAAGCCAACTCAAACTAGCTTAAGCTGAAAATACCATTCATTATAAGGATACAGAGATTTGTTATGGGTCTTAAAAGCAGGAAACACAGTGCAGCCAGACCTCATGAGAGGCTGGAACCAGGAAGGCCATGGGCAACCAATTATTTCCTCTATATTTGCCTATCTTTCTGGAGCTATATACTCTCTCATCTTGGCTTTCTCTATACAACTGATTACTCACTTCCTCTCTTTTTGACTTTCCTAGCACAGGATAGAAGATGGTGATTCGAGGTCCATATTTATATGGCCATCAGCCACATGGAGAGAAAGTCCCAGCCAGCCTAGCTTGTGTCAGTTAGCTACTGAGATCCAGTCGACTGTGCTCAGTGGGTAGGGTTCTTTAATAACTACAGAACCCTATGTGAGAAGAAAGGAGACAGATTTCAGGAAGAGAGGGTCATCACGGGCTTGACAGACACTCTAAAAGGAGGCTCCTTTCTATTTATTCTGTGTATTGGCTGACCATGCCTTGAGTAGTGGTGGTGGCCCTGGTGGCAATGCAAGTAGCAAGAATGGTGATGACGGTGGCAGGAGCAAAGATACAGAAGTAAAGACTTCCCTTGTGGGACTGGTAATCTAGTAGGGAAGAATGACTGAGACGCAACACAGACATTGAGAACTGTGAAAAGAAGTGACCGGTGGAGGGGGGGGCAGGATCATTGAGTTGAACCGGTTCACCACACTCCTTTGCTCTCTCCTCACCCCTTCCTCTCACACCCCACACAAGATGGGACAATGCGTATTCATAAGCTGCAGGGTGATGTTGAGATTCAGACCTTCAGATGCTGAAGGTGAAGTCATCTTGTCACCTGTCCCTTCCCCATTGGCTCCTGCCTCTCCCCAGCCAGTGGAGCAGTTGCCCCAGCAACAGCTTGGCGCAGAGCATGTCAGCCCTATATCCAGTCAGCCTTCTGCCCTCCCTCGCTGCCACCTCCCTGTCAAACATTGTCACATCCTGGTAATTATTTTAAAAGGAAAGGAAGCAATCAGTGGCCACCCTGATGTCATCGGGAGCCCCATTTCCTTTCCCTCTAAGTACCCTGCCCAGAAAGCGCATTAAGAATCATAGAACTGTGCCCTGAGCATTTCATAAAGTCACAGCTCAGCTTGTGACCCATCTTTAAGGGATCAGGCCTGTGATTCAGTTTCCTTTCTCTCTTGCTTTCTTTTACACACTCTCTTTGAAAATCAAAATGCCTGCTTTTTTGTGTGTGTTCTAATCAGATGCTTGCAATTGGCACTTTCTTCTTGTTTTCCTGCTAAAAGAATGTAACCATGTTTACTTGCCTGAATGAAAAGAAACGTCTATAAAAGGGGTAGGAGGGCATTCTTGGGACCAGGGACCCAAGCCCCTGGTATAGGCAGAGCTTCGGGTGCTATGGGACAGTGACAGAAGTTTCCAGGAGAAAGCACAGCTTTGAGGAGAGGTTGGTGACTACCATAGCTACCTTACTGCAGCCCTCTCTGCCTCATTGAAATATGGCTTCCCATACGTTGCTGGGTTCTGCATAAGAGGTTACCACCTGTTTATTAGCTCACAAGCCATGGGATTTTCCCCATCTGGCTATTCAGAAGGAAGCAAGGGTAGGAGACAGCCATCTGTCCCTCAGCTCTGGGTTATCAGAAGACTCATTGATGAGACCCAGTCATTGATTCATTCCCTCACCCAGTAATCATTTATTGAGATCCCTGTTGGCCGACCCTGCTCCAGGGCTCTCTTTGCAGCTGGGACTCAGGCAGCTTGCTATCTCACATTGTCACCAGACCTCTGGCTTGAAGGAGAGTACACATCTATAAATTGCATTGCTTTTGCAGACCTCTGCTCCAAACCATGTAAAATGGCAATACTGCGCTTGCCATGGGACTGCCTCCAAATGGCCATGGGAATTCAAAGACTCCTTATTTCTCTCCAGACCTAAGAATGTGCCTGACTTCTGATGTGCAACATTTTGGGAGTATTGAGATCATCTACATGCTTAGCCAGGCAAAGTTAAATTATGATTGCTACTAGGAGGGAATTGGGGGAGATTTTTGCACCAAATTCTCCTGCCCCAGCATGAGAAGAATAACCCAGAAATGCCTTACCAGGTTGAAAAGTGCTGTGAGGTGTGGTTGAAAACACAATTACTGCCTCTCAGGCGGGGCAGCTAATATATGGGCATGGTTGGATGCTGCCTTTCATCACCCTGACGGCTGTTTCCCCAGAGCTGTACCCAGGTAGAACCATTCTGCTCCATACTCCTTTTTTCATTTCAAAGTGTTCAATTTTAATGAAACAGATATGAGGTCAGGGAACAGAAGTCACTTAAGAAGTAACTGCATATGCAAACCACTGTGTAACTCACCGCAATTGAAAATGCAGTAACGCCTTGATTAAGGACACCCCAAGTAACCAGAACTCTCAATTAACTAGGATTTATTTCTTACAATTCTGCTTTCAGGGGGATAAGCATATGATAAGGGGAAGGAAAAAAAATCTCATTTCAGGAATTTTTTTTTTAAAACCACTTCCACCACTTCCAAGGTCTGCCTGGACTCAATCTACCTTCTACCTAATTTTTCCTTCTTCACGTCCACTTGAAAACCTGTCCAGAGAGATGACCCTAAAATGCATAATGTCAGTTCGACTCCCACATTTTACAGAAGAGGGCCCCAAGACACAGAGGTGCAGTGACTTGCCCTAAGACATGGAGCTGGTGGTCGCTAGATGCAAAGAAAGTCCCTTAAATGCTAGTCAAATGCTACAACTGTGGCATGCCACCACCCCCAACATTAGCTGCTTATTCTTGGTAGTCACCAAAGTGGCCGCACATGAGCTAAAAACATGACGGAAAAAATGAGAGGGACTCAGCCAGAAAATATCATCATCCAGGCGGCCGGACCGACCACATTGCCCATCAGGGCTGGAGCATCTGACTTCAGAATGGCAGTGGGACAGTAGCCAAAATAGGGTGCAATGGCCATTTAAATCAGCAACCCTTTGGCTTTGGGTTATAATAAACAAGAAGCCTATTAACCTTAAAAAGCCTTAAAAAAAATAAAAATCCAAGGTGCAGCCTGGCATCAGCTTCTACTAAAGACGTCTCTGACCGTCCTGTGTAGTTTGTCACCTCCTCTTCTTTGAACTCCTGGGCTTCCATGGGGATGAAGCTCTGTGTCTGTTTTTCCTTCATAGTTGCCCTTAAGGCCAGCCTTAGAATAGATAGTCACTTATATAGCAGGATTGTAGGGCACCAGCAGAACAACTCTCTCTCAGCTCTGGCCTCAAATATTCACTTTTCCTTGCTCAGCCTTAGAAGTGTCTTAAATTCCACTCTGAGTCATTCAGTGGGGACTTTTTGTGCTTCAGGAGATCTGGGCCAGTCCTGGGCCTGCTTGCCCTGAGATGCCCTCAGATTCTTCCCTGCTCTGCATCCTGGGGGCTGCCCTGCCAGCTGCATTGCCAGGCTCCCTTGCCAGGGGGAGGGCAGGAGGGAGAAGCCAGATATCTGTACCCACCCCCCTGCCAAGTCAGGTGGCACCTCCACCATGGCTGTCTGCACTCTGTGACCCCAGCTCCTCCCAGGCAGCCTCCACCATGGTTCTGGCACCAAGAGCAAAGCCCTGAGTCAGCGTTCTGCTCGTACACTGTCCCCCTGCATTCCCTAGCAGCCTCCTGTTGTTAATCGTGAGTTCCCTCACATGAGTCCCCCACATTCAATTCTTTCTGTTGAATTACCTGGTCCTGACTGGTCCCTGGCCACCATAATGTCCTTGGTAAAATGCAAAACCTCTGTATGCCTCCAGCCTCAGCGTTTCGTAGAGACCAGGGTATATCTCGTGGCTTTCCCCCAGCGAACAAGGCCCATCAAAAGTTTGACCCAGAAAATCTTGATCTACCTGATAAGAATCTGTAATCAGTTGACCAGAAAGCTAAAGCAGAGATCAGAAACCAAAGCCGCATGAACAACTTACACATCTTAACTTAGCACATATAAGTGTACATTTCTTCACTGATCTTTTGAGGGGATGGTCAAGGCCTTTCATTTGCATATGAGTCTAGTGGTCAGGGGTCCCCACTATTCCTAGCATAAACCATCCCCCCATGGAATCTTCTGTGGCTTCTAGAATGGATTTATTAAAGTGGTATAAGAACTTAAAGACATATGCAAAGCATATTTGAGTGCAAAATCCTTCTAGGTTTCTAGTTTCCTTTCCAATACTTTATTATCTCATCCACACCTAATTCAACAGCATTTTTTTTAGCTTCTGATGTTTAATTCTAATAATTTAGTTTGCATGAAAACTTCAGCTTGCTTTCTTTTTATACTTTGATTTCATCAGTTTACATTATATTTAAATTATGAAATAATAATAACCGGTACAACTGGCATGGACATGTTTGGGCCCAGCACATCTGCTCCTTTCTAGGTGTGCAGCTCAGCTGATGGGTGTAGGGCACAGGGTGCTAGGGCGTACCAGCGCAAGGCCCATAGCCTACAGGGTTCAGAACGTGTTGAGTAGGTTTGCAGAGGGGCTGGGGAGAGTGCTGACTGCTGCTGGGAGCGTAGTAAGTGGAGGTAGCGCTCCTCCTGTAATTTCAGCCAGGGCTCTGTGGCCCAAAGTGTGGACTCACCATGTAGAAACCAACACTCAGGGCTGCTTGGGTGGACGGTGCCTTCATTATTGCAATATCAGCACATTCATGATTCTGCTGCCACGAATTGTATGATTGACACGCACACCCTGCTTATTTGCCAAGGTTCCTCCTTCCTGTGTCCTTATCTCTCCATCACTTGACCCAGGACTGGAGGAATTGGGGGTGCAGGGAGACACTGGCCTAAGTGTGAGTCCTCAGAGCACTGGATGCTGCCAGTGGCCTCTGAAGGTGTCCCTGAGCCGTGATCAATTGACACCTTTCTCAAGGACCCGCAGCGGCTGAGATGGGCTGTCTTCCTGCACAGATGGAGACAGCACGGCACACAGACGCGATGGCTAGGGTCCTGTTTGGAAGTTTAGACCTCCGGCCTGGCTTGACCTGCTGGTCCCTACATGACCTAGAGCAAGTCACTCCCACTCCCTGGCCACAGCTGTTTCCTCACAGGCAAAGCAAAGCAGTTGGACCAGGTTGTCCTAAGATTCCCTTCGGCTCTTACAGCCGATGTATCTAAGAGCTCTAATAAATGATTCCTGGAAACGCTTACAGTCTAGAGCTGTGCGATACAATAGCCACGAGCTGGCTGTAGCTATCGAGCCCTTGAAATCTGGCTACTCCAAATTGAGATGCAAATGTAACATACACACTGGATTTTGCAAACTTAGTTTAAAACACATAATACATCTCAAAACAATATTTTTGATATATTGGGTTAAAATACATTGTTAAAATTAATTTCACCTCTTTTTTTTACTTTTTTAATATGACTGTCAGACAATTCTAACTTGCATATGTGGCTTGCAGTGTATCTCTACTGGACAGCCCTGCTCCAGAGAGGAGCTGCACAGAGAGGTACCTGGCACCCAGGGCTCGCCTGCTGCAGGAGTGCGGGGAGCAAGAAACACTGTGGGCTGGAGTCACCAACATGGGGTGGAAGCAGTGGGGCTGTAAGGTAGGTGGGCCTGATGCAGGTAACAGAGAGGCCAGGGGCCAGCAGGGTAGGGAGCAGGATCCCATCCTGCAGCCAAGTGGCCTGGCTGGTCAACTGTTCTGGAAGTGAAGGCTTTGGGTGGGGCCATGGAGAGAGAAGGCTGCACAGACAGGCCTGGGTCGTGCTGAGCATTCATGGTCTCCGCCTCTCTCCACTGCCCCCACTCCATGACTCACCTTCCATCCTCTGCTCCTCTCTTTAGTGATGCTGATGCTGAGCCCAGCTAAGGCCCTTCGGGAAACAGAAGTAGCTGAATGAGGACTTGGTCTGTTCTTCCTGTCTTGCTTATCTATAAGGCCAATTCAGCATAACTCACCTGGGGACAGTGATGTTCAGAGAATAGCAGGATTGTAACTCTGCAGGTGTCCTTGCAAAGGACTTGTACCTCCCTGGGCAAGCATTCACTTGGGTAGAGATTGGAACCCCAGAATCAGGCAGGGCAGCCAAGCACCAGAGCCAGCTGGCAGAGCTCCTGCTATTGAACACACGCACCTCCCCTGTCCCAGGCACTCACGCTTCTCCGCCAGTCCACAGCAGCGGTCAGTCCCTGTGGCTGGCCCAGTGCCTGCTGTCCTCTCGCCTTCCCCTCTGATGACCTGAGAAAATCCGGGGGCTCTTAGGAAAAAGCACATGCTGTCTCTGGCTGTGGTTGTCTTCCCAGCACTTTCCATGCTTGGTCTCTTCCCACGGAAACTTCTCGAGCACCAGCCCTTGGCCAAGGGAGAGAAGGGCTTAGGGCTGCCCACCTCACTGCTCAGCTGCTGGCTACTCCCACTGCCTGCGCCCAGTTCTGGATCATGGAACTGTCCTTCCCGGTACTGGGAACAGAGGACACTACCTTAGAGAGTGGCGGAAGGGCAGATCTCAACCCTGCCTCTTCAGTGGACTCCCCTGGGGAGCTCTTAAACGACACCCAGCCCTGACCCGATCTCCAGAGAGTCTGACTAATTAGGCTGCAGTAGCCAGGTAGAAGTATTTTTAAAAAGCTTCCTAGCATGGAGAACAACTATTAAGGTTTAAGACAACATTGTATCACCTTTTGCTACTCAAAGTGTAGACATTGAACTGGAAGCATTGGCATGGCCTGGAAGCTGATTAGAAATGCAGACTCCTGGGCTCCCAGACCGCTTGAGTCAGGATCCACATTTTAGTGAGATCCCCAGGTGATCAGTGTGCACAGCACAGTGTGAGAAACACTGTCATTGGGAGTTGGGGACATAGGCAATCTAGGACCCTGGTTTGTGAACCTGACTCTTTAAGTCTGGGTGAGAAGCAGGAATCATCGCTAAACAAGCCACCCAGATGATTCTAATTAATTAGAAAAATGAGACTTTAGTCTTTTCAAATCACTTTTCTTTCCTGTGTGCCTAGTCAAAGGGCGTGCAGAGCCCGCATGCACAACCCCACCAGACCAGGTGGGTTGTTGTGTTTTCAACTCATCACTCAGGCATTCAGGTATCTCCAGTGGCTGCCCATTGCCTACCAAATTAAGGTCAAATTCCTCAGCCTGGCACTTGAGAAGCTCCAACATTTGACCCCCTCCCCACTGCCAAGTCCACACCCACAGTTTCCTTCTATCAATCCATTACACCAACCAGAATGGAACCACTTGACAGGCTGAGCACACCGTCTGTATTTGTATTTTGTTCCTTTGTTTATGCAGGGCTTTTTATTTGTTTCTTTGATAGAATCTCCTTCTCTGCCTAAAACTTATCCATCCCTAATATTGTTCATCCTTCAAGGCTTGTTTCTCTGACAGCCCAAACTCAGAGCAATGTGTCCCTCCTTTGAGCTCCTCAAGGGCCCACTTAAGGCTCTGTCCTTGACCTAGTGGAGGCCAAGGTCACTGGAGACTCTGGAGTCCTTGCTTGTCTCAGGGGCATGGATGGGTCCTTTCTCCCCTGTGAGACTGTGAGACTAAACGAAGGCACAGACCAAGTCTTTAGGCTTTTATGGTAACACTTCTGTCTTCCTAACCCTCTTTAGCACTGTGGCCTGTGCCTGGTTGAGGTGTCATCAATACTTGATTGAAGATGGATGTGCAGAGTAAAACCTTGGTGACGAGGATGTTCATGTGATGCTCATCGAACATACTTTCCTATTTACATATTTATATAAATCTACATAGTTTTAGTCTTTTTTGGAAAGTAAGCAGTAGCTGTAAAGAATAGAAAGGACAGAAGGAAGTAGAATGGGGGGAAAGGCTAAAGCAATTTAGGAAGAAAAAAGAAAAGTCTGGAAAAATGTCCACTTTGGGCTGCGTCAGGCACTGGTCCTGTGCCCTGTGTTAGCAAACTCCAGACAGGGTCGCAGCTCTGGTCACTTCCAATCAAATCCGAGAAGTGATTTGTTTCTTAAACTTCTAACACTAAAGTCAATCAATCAATAAATAAAATAAAATAAAAGCAGATCTGAGAAGTGATAGAGTAACGAGGAGAACGGGAATGCAGCTTATTGTGAATGCACAAGGTCTGTGGGTCCCCGCTCCCTGCCAGGCTGCAGGAATTGTGTTTTAGGGGAGCACAGTATCCAACTTTTGTGCTTGGAGAATTTGCCTTCTTACAGGAAATCCAGTGTCCTCCTTGTCACCTGAATGCACTGGAGCTTTCCTGTCTCTTGGCTTTGTTCATAGAATTCAGACAGTGTCCTTTCCTGTGCCCCCCACCCCCAGTGCCTCCACCAGCCCTGCAAACACAGTGGGCCCTCCACAGCAAACAGCTGAGGCCATGGAGGCAGCACTGGGAGGCTCAGGGTTGGTTCCAAGCTCTGCTACTATTTGCACGAGCCTTGGCGGATCACTTAGCGTCTCTGACTTTCAGTGTTCTCATAGGAAAACGGGGATCATTCTAGTTACTTCTCAGAATAGTTGGGAGGAGTTACTGGAAAAAAAATATGTGTTAACCCTTTAGTACAGTGCCTCCCATGAAGTAAGCACTCAACAGATAGTAACTATTATATTATTATTATTATTTGCAAAATGGGGCTCACCCACTTTGATGCAGAGTTGTGAGTATTAAATAAGATGGCAAATACCGGAGTGTTTGCAAAGTTTAAAATCTGTTGCACATCACATATTCATTCATTTAGCAAATAGTACTAAGCCTGCTCAGGCTGCTCCAAGATCACACACACAAGATGGAGATAAAACAATGTTTGCGTGTGTCTCCATGGCAGCAAAGGAGAGACCTCTCGCTGGACAGGAGGTGTTCCTCACGGTCTTCATGAACCCTGGGGTATGGGCTCCGCTGTGGTGAGGAGACAGAGCTCTGGAGGAGAGAGGAATAGGAGGGTATGCCAGGCAGCACAAGGACTCATGTGAGCCATGGCCCACACACAGGGTGTCGGGGGAGCAGGAAACATGCAGATTATAGAACACTGGGTGTGGCCCTATGGGACCGTGGGGAGGAATGCAGGCTCTGGAGCCCATTTTTGGGAATTCGATCCCAGTTCTTCCATCTCCTATGTGACCTTGAGGACTTTTCTTTTTTTTTT
>VBSM01003157.1:32303434-32360243 GCA_008086735.1 Cheirogaleus medius | reverse complement strand
TGGGGACCCACTGAAGGTGACCAAGCAAGAAAGTGATGTGATCCAAGTTGTTTGCTAAGAAGACGAATCAGCCAGCAGTGTTCAGAGTAGGCTCATACAGGGAGAGAGGAGAGGTGGCCCCACTGCCCGACCTCTGGCTGAGATGACCTTCAGCCAGCACGATCCACACTTCACTGTGGGTGATCTGGGCACGTCGGGCTGCCCACCCCAGGCCCATGGAAGGCCTTCCTTTCTTTAGGGACTAGACAGGAGGGGAAAGTTGGTTCCTCGTGTGGGTTGCTAACATACGGCTCTTCACAGGCTCATGATCGGCAGGGGCAAAGGGATTTCCTTACACAGGCACCGTTGACAGTCAGGGACCTTCTGTAATTCCAGCGTCGTCAGCACTCTGAAATGGATTTTGCTGCCGTATTGGGCAGGAAAGCCCTGTTACGACAAATTCCATTACAGAGAAGCGTTCAGCGATAGTAAGAGATTTCCATGTTCCAGCAAACGGCCTGCGGCCTGCGGAGCAGGGCTCAGCTGGTGGGGTTGGAGGCAAAACCTGGCATGGCGGGCTCCCTGGGTCCCTCTCTCTGGTGTTTGCTTTGCTGCTCTGTGTGAGGAGGAGGGGTGGTGAGGAGGGCAGGGATGAGGGGTTAATGAGAGAGAACAAAGGAATGCTGGGAAGGGAAGGAAGCTGGCCTGAGAGGTGCTGACGGAGTTTTAGTTTGGCATCAGTAGTAGCCCCTCGGCCTGTGAGTTCTCGAGAGCCACTTGGAAATCAGTCATTTAGGGCAGTGTTTTTCAAACTCCAAGTGGCACCCTATTGTGGGCCATTTGATCAATCCAGTAGGTCACACCACTATCTTTAAAAAAAAAAAGAAAGAAAGGAATAAAGAAAAATAGAATAAAAAATAGCATGCATCGCATGTAGAGGAAGTATTGTTCAATACCTCTTTTATTTATTTTAGGATGGCATACATAGATTTATATCCTGGTCATGGAGAAAGATGGTATAGTGGATTATAGTTGGAAAAAGTTTGAGAGACACTGGTCTTGTCTACCAATCTCTGCATTTTCATTTTAGGAACACTGAGGTTCAGAGAGGGAAAGCCACTTGTGTAAGATCACCCAAATTGAGAAATTCCAATTCAAGACTCTATACTTGTGCTGTCCAACCTGGAAGTCATAGCACTTGAAATGCAGCTAGTCAAATTGAGATGAACCATGAGTGAAAGATACATACTAAATTTTGAAGGCTTGGTACCAAAAAAATATTAAATATAGCATTAATAACTTTTATACAAATTACATGTTAAAATGATAATATTTTGGATATACTGGGTTAAATAAAATATATTACAAAGATTAATGTCAACTATTTATTTTTATTTTTTTGATGTGACCAGGAAGAAAATTTTGAAGTGAATATGTGACTTGCATGCTATTTCTATAGGACAGCACTGGTCTATGCCTTAGGGACGTCTACTGCCCACACTGGCCCCTCGAGCATGTTTATTTCTGCCTCTGGCTGTCTGACCCTCTTGCTGTGTGCCCCGCCCCTAGGGAGAGCGGTGTGGCTGCCCAGCATCAGGGTCCTGGGGAGACTTCAGTGATGCTTGATGGGTGGTTACACCGAGGGCACGTGGGAGAAAGAAGGCATGAATCGTGAGTCGAGAGAAGAGGCAGGAGGGAGCACATGGGCTCGCCCAGGCTCTCTGGAGTGGCAGAGGCAAAGTGAGAAAGGGGCAGGTTGGTGGCCTGGGAGGAACCTGGGGCTCTGTGGTGGCCTGGCCTTGTGGGCCCTGGAGGCTCGCCCAGGCCTCCCGTGTGCAGCCCTGACCAGACCTGCCGAGCCCACAGCAGCCTGTGTGTCCGGACAGCTTGGTCCATGTCACGTGGTACCACGCCAGCCGCCAGCCTACGTAACATATCCAGGGTGGTTGCATGTGTCAATACCAAGGGCACTTTGGAGACCACTCCTTCCTTGACAGATCAGGAACTGAGGCCCCAGAGGTGAAACGATTTGCCAAGGCCGAGCAGGGAGAGATGGGCAGATGGGGACCAGAGCGGGGCCTGGGAATTGTAAGCGGCAACCTCGTCCCTTCCCTCCACGTGCTGTCTTAGCATTGGGGTGCTATTGGTGCTTAAACAAATGTGGTACATGCACACAGTGGAATATTATCCAGCCATTAAAAAGGAACTGGGCACTGATACAGGCTACGATGCGGGTGAACCTTGAAAATGTTATGCTAAATGAAAGAAGCCAGACATAAAAGGTTGTGATCATATTGTATGATACCATTTATATGAAATATCCAGAATGAGCAAATCCATAGGAACAGAAAGCAGAGTGGTGGTTACCAGGGGGCAGGGGAGGGAGAGTAGGGAGTACCTGCTGTATAGGTATAGGTATAGGTATAGGTATAGGTATAGGTATAGGTGTAGGGTTTCCTTTTCGGGCAAGGAAGGTGTTTTGGAACCAGATGGATAGTTGTGCAACATTGTGAAGGAACTGAATGACACTGAGCTGTTCACTTTGAGATGGTTAATTTTATGTAGTGTGAATTTCACCTCCATATAAAAAACAAAACAAACACAAACAACTCTATAATTCCTAATAACCGTTACGTAAGTATAGCCTGGGCCTCCCATGCCATCCCCCTCCTAGGGATCAACTAGGGACATAATGAAAGTCACAGATATTTCTCTGGCTCTTTCTGCCACTCTGGTGTGAGAACGCTGAGTCTCCCATGGCTCTCGGTTGGGCTGGGGCTGTGCTCACCTCAGCCCCCCGAGTCCCTGGGCATCCCCGCGACTGCTCCCCTGTGCACCTGCCAACCTGCACCAGCGCTCACAAGGCCAGCCTGCTGCCGCCCGTGCCCAGGGTGCCGGCGTCAGAGCTGAAGGTGAGGGTGCGGCAGAGGTTCTGAGGCCACACTGTGTGCCCTGCAGAAGTCAGATGACTCCACTTTCCCACCTTTGCCCTGCCACCTGTAGCATACCCCAAAGGGCCCTTGCATCTGCTTCTCTGAAATGTTAGAGTCAAAAACAAAACAAAAAAACAAAAGAAATGCAATGTGAGAGTCACAGCATCTTTGGGTTTTACTGGGACTCTCCCTCTGGAGGACTCTTTCCCTAGAGGAGGAGCTGGTACTTTGCAGGTGATTGATAATTATTTGTTGGATAAACGAATGGATAGTGGAATCATAAGGGATGAGCCAGAGGGCCATCTTAGTGATAAAATACAGCTATATGCAAATCTCCCATCACCTGCAGCCCTGAAGGAACTGTCTGAGGATGCAGCTTGTGGCCTTCAACTCCATCTGCCTCAGGGAGAGTCGTGGTTGAGGGGCAGCCTGCTCCTTCATGCGGCAGAGGCCGGGCCGCCTGGGTCCCTGACCCTCCCAGGTGTGCCCCGACACGCTCACCTTCTGGGTGGATGCAGCTGAAGTTCAAGCTGGAGCGCTGCAAGTGGGAGGTGGGGTGGACTGCGAGGCTAGGGGTTAAAAGAGCCTTGCACCAGTCCTGCCTCCCATCTCACCCCTGCGACCAGGGGCCCAGCAGGGCACTGTGCAGGCCTGAGTCCTCCCTGTGGAGGAGTGGTGATAGTGAGACCCAGCTCAGACGAAGAGGGCAAACTGAGGCAGTGCCACGGTGCTCACCAAGTCTCAGTCAATATTGTTGTAGCCACTGCCACATTCAGTGGCTGCACCTGTTGGGGCTCACCCCCCCCCACACTTCCACACATGCATCTGAGGCTGAAAGCAGCTAAATGCTTCGATATCCTTTCAGTGTGTTCTAGCTGTACCTCCTCACCTCACTTCTCTGCTCACTGGTTTATTTAACAAGTCGCCTCGAGCAGCCGCGCCAGGCTGGGCCCTGCACTAGGCTCAGGGTGGCTGGCTGGGGCAGGATACGCCCACATGTCTCATTCCGGCTCCGTGTGCTTATTGCAGGGATTCTCAAGGACAGGTAGGGAGTTTGGGGTGTGACTGCATTGCGGGGGTTCCATATCAGAACCACTGGTAGGATATCTTTAAGTATCACCCCATTGCACCCTCTAAATTGCCACCTCACTCACATGGTTACGTGTGTGTGTGTGTGTGTGTGTGTGTATGTGGTGAGAATATTTAAGATCTCTCAGCAAAGTTCAGGTATACAATACATTATTATTAACTATAGTTACCATGCTGTTTATTAGGTCTCCAGAACTTACTCATAACTGAAAATTTGTACCCTTTGCCCAATATTTCATTTCCCCCAACCCCCAGGACTTTCTGATTTTTTAGGAATGAGCTTATATTGTCTTTAGAAAAAGAAAAATAAAACAGTAGAAGGGGAAATGCTTTTCTTTTTTATTTAACAATATGTCATCAATTTCTTTCTATTCTATTCCTGTTGCCTCTGCTGGAAGGGAACGTAGGTGCTCTCTTGGCTAAGTTCGGACACATGTAGGAAGTTACAGAGGTGTCAGAGCCAGGTTAGTGCTTAGTTGAAGCTTCTTCCTTGGTTTAATGAGATTAGTTGAAAAATTGAACGTGGTCAGGACTCTGGATGGGTGTAGGGGCCATGCGCTACTGCAGTCCTGCCGGCTCTCAGCAGAGCAGTCCATTTTGGGACCCCTGGTTTCAACACGAAAGTCCAGAGGGTCCCTGTGGAGCCATCCTAGTAGCTGTCCCAAGAGCTCCCTGGGTCAAGAGGTTGCAAGTCCCTCCGTCACTTGAACTAGACTCCTGCCAAGCCCAGAGCCCCTCACCCTGCTTCCAGCTCATGGGGTGCTTGAGTCTTTTCTGCTTGGGAAATCAGTCGCTTGGGTAACCAGTCAGCCACAATCTTAGTGGCTGGCAAGGTGCTTGGAAGTATTTGGGGTCAGTGTCCTGCATATAAATAAAAAGATTGCTTTTCTATTTGGGGTCAGTGTTCTAGATGTGGCCTGGATACAGAAAAACTGCAAGTGGCCCTTTGCCCACTGGAATTCCCCCACCCACCAGCACCCTTCACCCCCACCCGCCCTCCTTTGGGCACCCCAGTGCCTTCTCTGTTTTGTTTTTCCCCAGGCCCTCACCACATTGAACTCTGGTTATTTATAAAGAACCTGTTGCAGTTACCAGACTGTCTATTCCTTCATTCACTCTTTGAGCCTCGGTTTCATCATAAATAAAATTAAGAGACTAATTAGCTGCCTCACAACATTGTTTTGAAAATTAAAGTCAAGTCACAGGGGTAAAGTGCCTCACAAGGCACTGGGGACATAGAAGTGGCTCATTAAGTGGGGTCCCATCATCCCCCACCTAGGGGACAAGAAACGTTTATTTTTCATTCCTGCAGCGCCTCTCCAGGGCCTGTCCCATAGAAGGGGTTCAGCGGGCATTTGCTGAGCTTGCCCGAGCAGGCCCTGGGGAGGAAGGGGTTAAGGGAGGGTGGGGCGAGGGAGCAAACATTCCTCTGGCACCTACGTGCCAGGCGCTCTCTCAGGTGCACGGAGATGGATTATGTGTTTGGTCTGAGAGCAGAGCTGGGGACTCCTGGGAGAGTGGGCGTTGGGAGGATGGGGCCTCTTCAGCCAGTGTTTCCCATGTCTGCAGGTGCTAGGGGATTAGCTGACAGCAGGTGGGGCCTCTCTGTTTAACCAGAACATTCTCCTCTTCAGATGCAGAAAGGAGTCACCTGCCCCTTCCCCACTGGGAAGCCAGCCCAGGGTTCCTGCTCTCCCGGAGCTGTAGGTGAAGCCCTCAGATGCCATCCTGGGAGCGGGGAGGCAGGAAGGGGACCAAATCAACCCAGAACTGTGACATCGCTGAGCCAATGATCTCAGCCAGGCCCACAGTCCGAGAAGAAAGGCTACTCTGTGGCTTCTTGGAATTCCAGGCACCAGACAGATCCTGTGGAGGTTCTAGCACGTTCTTCCTCTCTGGGCTGGCTGTTACCACCTCCATCTTGCTCCTCCTTGTTGGGCACTGGGCTCGAAGCCTTTGTAATATCACTAGCCTCCTCGGACAAGAATGTGAGCAGTTGCAGCTGAGACTGGAGAGCCCCACTTGTGTCCTTTGTAACCCATAGGACAAGGCGGTCATTTGGGAGGGGAGAGAGTGACGAGTGGAAGCCCAGGGTCTCTTGAGCGGCTGTTTGGCTATGCAGTCGAGGGTAGCACATTGGTGAAGCTCACATGTGCACGTCTTCCCGATGCCTGTGGCCCTGTGCGTCGGGAGCAGAGCTGACAGAACCCGCAGAGGCCTGTGTGCTGGGAAAATGTCAAACACCTCTTTTCTCTCCTTGTCCCCTGTGCCACCTCCTGCCTCTCTGTGCTCTTTGATAGATGACCTACTTTGATGCTGGCAAAGTGTGAGTTCAATTAACTAGAGAGGTCAAAGGGTCAAGGGAAATTTGAGAATTTAAATAAAAAGGTGCCAGTATGTTAATAACTATGTGACCCATCACAAAAAACGTCGCTGAATGGAAAGGACTTTGGACAGCAGGAGAGCCAGGCATCAATTCCTTTGAGCCAAGTGTCCTTGTGCCTGCCGCTTGCCCTGTTTCCCAGGCTGCAGGGCCCTGAAACTCTCCAGCCGAAGGATGCTTTGGTTCTGTTCTCTGTGTTTAGCCGTACAGGGCATCTTTGAAAATAGGCCCTTCCTCTTCTCTTGAGCCTATCACTCAAGTCTGTGGGGGCTGGGAAAACCAGGTCACTGTCCCAAACCGAGTTCTACCTGTCGCTGGCCTAAGGGTGTCACGAAAGCCCTCCTCGTCACACAAGAAGGCTGCCACAGAGGTGGCCTCCATGTGTGGCTGCACACACGGGGACTGTGAGGCTCTCTCTGGGGGTTCCCGTGGTGCCCTGTGGTGCTCATCGTCCCTATGACAGACACCTGCTGAGCCCCTGCTACGTGCCAGGCCACTGCTGGAGGGCCAGGGGGCCACCAGGACAGGGGAGGTCCAGCGCCTGACTGCGCACGTTCTAAGGGGCAGTGTTACACGGAGGGAGGAACGGTATCTCGGGAATGACTGAGCACCGGGTGGAGCGGATCTTAGAAAAGGCCTCGGTGAGGACAGAAACCCACTGCAGGCCCAGCCGGAGCCTGAGAGGCAGGCACAGAGCCTTCGCCCTGTGGAGCTTGGGTTTCTGTCGAGGACTGCAGGAGACCAGTGAGAGCGAGGAGAGGAAGGGGAGGACGAGGAGAGGCGACAGGGCACTGTGCAGGAATGCGGGGCAGGGGCCGACAGGCCGCACCAGGCCTCTCACCCAGCTCCAGCCCAGCCAAGGGAGGGCGAGGCTCTCAAAGAGAGGGGGTGGGGGCCAGGGTGGAGACCAGCTGGCCGGCCACAGCCAGACTTAGCCCTGAAAAAAGAACAGCAAGGTCTCCTTAGGTGGGGGAGAGCGGGAGGGCAGGGAAGGAGAGGAAGAGGCCTTCTCCCTGCTCAATCTCAGGGCTTGTCTTAATCCTTTGGCCCAGAAGAGCGGCCTGCTGGGAGCCTGTCTGTACCTGCCCGCGCCCTGTGCCTAT
Organism: Cheirogaleus medius; assembly: GCA_008086735.1. NCBI lineage: Eukaryota > Metazoa > Chordata > Mammalia > Primates > Cheirogaleidae > Cheirogaleus > Cheirogaleus medius. Next base: position 32,352,756 of record VBSM01003157.1, on the reverse strand, counting down.
CCCAGCCCCGAGGACTCTCCTGTTTGCATTGTTTCCTGCACCCCACACCCAAGCCCGAGAATAAAGATAGCCATCCCTGCCCACTGCCACCCGCCCTCCCCGCCCGGTGACTCAGGCCGGGCGCCTGGTGGCAGCGGCCCTGCTCAGCCTGGCCCGCTGCGCTGCCTACATCTGCTCCTGATTTGACGCCGAGCCAGTAGCCCTGTGTGTCTCTGGGACCTAAATGAGGGTGGGGTTTCTTTCCCCCTAGATTTAAAAAAAAAACAAAAAACTGGTACCTCCGTCCCCCTGTGGTGTGCAGATTATTATAGTGTCTGCTTGCTCCGAGGGGACAAGAAAGACAGTGAACTCGGGCAAGTCCAGTCTAATTGCGACGTACAGCTGCCCGAGGTCTCCTGTCCACTCTGGCCAGTTCTGAGCCAAACCAGCTTTCCATGGCCAAACTGGGCCTGGTTTCCACATCGGTTCCTGTCAGGAAGTTCCTCCGCCCAGTATGTGCTGTTAAATAGGATCCTTTTCATTCCTTTTCCTCTTATAAACTTCCCTCTCAGGTCATCCTGAAGGGAGCATGGGGCTGTGGCCTGCAGAGGGAGGGGGCCCAGGCTGCACTCCCAGAAGGGAAGTGGCTCTGGAGGGGAGGCCGGCAGGGGACTGGCCAGGGTCAGACATCTGAGGTCCCAGCCCAAGGACACAGCCGGAGGGACTTCCTCCTCCACAGAGAGTGCAGCTGCCTCACTCACCCACCCCAGGAGGCTCCCCATGCCACCTTTCCTCCATGTCCCCAGAGAGGTGGGATTCGAGGGGCATGGAAAGAGTATCCCATCCTAAAAATATCCCCTACCTTCTCTCATCCTAAAAATATCTCGGCCACAAACTTCCCACAGAGAGTGGAATTCTACCTTCGCCATTTCGGTCTTGGCTTCTTTGCTGGTGGCAAGAGCCCTGGGGAGGCGCTACCAAGGCTTGGCCTGCTGCCCCACGCTGGTCCATTGAGTCTCCAGAAACTGGCGGTCTCCCTCAGGAGTGGGACCTGGGAGGAGGCTCATCTCAGCCTGGGAAGTTGACCTAGAGTTGGCGCCCAAGACGGCGGATACAGTCGCCCAGCAGCTGGGTGGGGAGAAGGGAGAAAGGGTGGTCCTGGTCCTGGGCTCCAGGCTTCGTATACATCATCTCATTTAATCCTTGAATCCGTTTGGTGACACGGGTATTTTTGTCCCTGTTTTGGGTTTTCCTACCCCATCTTGCAGACGATGACTTGAAATTCAGAAAAGCAAATTATCACCCTAGTCTCACACAGCTGGGACCAGGAGTCACAGCTCTCTGATTCCAAGGGTCGAATGCCTTCCTCTCCCCCTACACTGCCTCAAGGGAACATCCATGCTTCATTCATTCATTGAAAAATTATACATAACACAAAATTCACCATTCAGGTATATAATTCAGTAGCATTAATTATATTCACAATGTTGCACAACCATCACCGCTAGCCATCTCCAGAAATTTTTCATCATCCCACATGAAACTCTGTCCCCATGAAACATGAATGCCTCCCTTCCCCTAGTCCCTGGTAACCACAATTGTACTGTTTCTGTGAATTTAACTTTTCCAGTTCCCTCATCTAAGTGGAATCAGACAGTATTTGTCCTTTTGCGTCTGGCTTATTTCAGTTAGCATAGTGCCCTCAAGGATCATCCACATTGTAGTAGGTGTTAGACTGTACTTTCTTTTTAAGACTGAATAATGTACCATCATGTGTATATATCACATTTTGTTTGTCCATTCATCCATTGATGGACTTTTGAGTTGTTTCCATCTTTTAGCTATTGCAAGTAATGCTATGAATGTGGGTGTACAAACATCTATTCAAGTCTTTGCTTCCAGTTGTTTTGGTTATATATCCAGCAGTGGAATTTCTGGGTCACGTGGTAAGCCTATGTTTGTTTTTTTGAGGAACCACCATACTATTTGCTGTAGCAGCTCTGGCATTTTACATTCCCACCAGCAGTGGAAGGGTTCTAGTTTCTCCATATCCTCACCAACACTTATTTTCTATTTTTTTGATAGTAGCCATCCTAATGGATATGAGGTAGTATCTTACTGTGGCTTTGATTTGCATTTCCCTAAGGATTACTGATGCTGAGCATCTTTTCATGTGTTTATCGGCCATTTGTATATCTTCTTTGGAGAGATGTCTATTCAAGTCCTGTGCCCAGTTTTGAGTTGAGTTGTTGGGGTGGGGGGTTGTTTGGGTTTGTTTTGTTTTGTTTGCTGTTGAATCATCTATACTTCTTTACTCAAAATGACAAATAACCAGGACTTTTCAGAGACTCTAACATCATCATTTATGTTTCTAAAGAGGACCCCTGGGTAAACACAGTACCCTCTGGATCTTCTAAACAGTACCTGTAGTGGTAGTGCTTTTCTGTAAAGTGTGTTTTATTGCATTCGAAATCTCTGTAAATCCATAGCTGTGGTGAAATTTTCATTTTTCATACACGTATTAAGTACTTACTATATACCTGGCACTGTGCTATAGACATAAAAAGGAATATGACATGGTCCCTCCTGTTAATAACCTTGGACTCTTCTGGAAAATGTACAACACAAAGTGATTTCTGAACCCTACATCTCGAATTTTTGCTGTATTCTGCGGGGCTCTGGGATAGGCTGGGGCTCCAGGGGCAGGTCAGAGGGGAGAGGGGAGAAGCCAGGCTCAGAAGGAAGCTAAGGAAAGGGTCAGAGCAGAAACACAGGTGGGCTGGGGAGGGGTCTGGATCTCTAGACTGTTCTTGTCCAGAAGTTACCATGATGGCATGTTTGCCCTCGCTCCCCACAACACGCACAGATGCCCGTCTCTCCTGGGCTTCTAGTCCCTGCAGACATTTATGGGAACAATGAGATGTGTGAATGTGAATTACAACTCTAGGGAATCTCTGGCCTCCTTGGTCCTGTTTCGGGTAGGGGAATCCCCTTCTCCAGGAGCACGCTGTGCTGGAAAATGTGTGGGCTTTTTTTGCGCTGAGATGGGGCAAGTTCTTTCCAGTTTTGCCAGGGCCTTGGCTGGTATCCACTGAAATGGGAGCAGCCTTCCTCCTCCTCTTCCTCCTGCTGCCTGTCAACCTGGGCCAGCAAGATCATGCCAGTCCTTTTTTCCAGATGACACCATTTCATGGGAGTACTGTAATGGCTTTCACAGCTGGAGGCCAGGGCCTGCCTGCAGCTGGGCTTCGGGGAGCCAGGCCCTGGTGAGGACGACGCTAGAGCCAGACGCAGGACCAGCCTTGTCACCTTCCAGGACACCTTGGCCGACAAGTGTTCTTCCATCCCTCATTCACTAGTTTGTGAGCTCATTGCAGCTGATGCTTTTGTCCACAGCTACATGCTCAGCAATGCCCAGCACACAGACCTGCTTCTCGTGCATTTGTTGAGTGAATGAAGGGATGAGTCCCTTTCTGCCTTCTTGGCACTCACTTTGGTGCCCTTTGAAGTCACAGAGACCTGGATTTGGATCCTGGCTCCACCACACGGGATGTTTTGGGTGATGTCTTCAGCTCTGTGAGCCTCAGTGGCCTCACCTGTGAAATGGGTTAGTGATTCCCAGAACCCAGCCAGGCCCCATGGAGAGCACGTGCATAAAGGGCCCAGCGGGATGCCTGCATGTCCCTTCCCTCTCCTTCTCCAGGGGAAGTCCTGACTCCCCTGAAGCCGTTTTCCAACCACGCAGCTCCCTGGGCCTTGTATCAGATCTTCTTTCTAATCTGCCACCTCGGCTCAAATCCTGCCCTCCATTTCGTCACCTTTCCCAAGGACAAAAACCGCTCTTCTGCTGCTCCTCTCACAGAGCAGTGGGGAGGCTTACACACTAGTGCCTAAGAGCATAGCCCGGGAGAGGAAGGAACGGGGTTCGAGGTGCTGCTTGTTCAGCACAAAGCCTTGTCCCCAGGACAATAGCGGCTCCAAATGAATAGGGTTGGGGAGGGCAGATGTGCTTTCTTGGGCCTCTATGGACCACAGAGTGGGGATTTCTTCGGCATATGCTGCGAGCTCTCGCAGCTTCCTGCCCTGTGCCCAGCCTGTCCTCTGGCTGCTCACAGTCTAGGAGAAGACACAGGAGAAAGGGAGATGAAATAACTCAAGGACCCCCCGTGGAGCAGCTCTCCAGGCCTGACTGTGAGTCCAGCCATGTGCAGTGATGAGAGACAGTGGAAGGAAGAGACGAATGGGGGCGGGGAGAATCTTTCAAAGGAGTGTCAGCTGGACCTGGAGGGTGGCTAGGATATGAGCCAATGAGGAAGGGAAGGGCATTTTCCGACTGTGGTGGGGAGAATTGGGAAAGGTGAGAGGCGTGCCACCCACAGAAACACCTGGACGGGGTGAGCCCAGTGATTATGGGACAGTGTGCTCATTGATTCAGCCAGTCAGGCAACAGAAATGCATGAGCACTTACTCTGTACCCTGCCCTGCCCTGGGGCGAGGGATAGCAAGGTGGGTGGGAGGCCACATGTGCCCTCCAGGAGCAGAGGTGGCCTCCCTGGCGGGCACAGCGTGCCCTTGGCAGTGACTGCTCCATGTCACTTGGTGAGCTCTGGAATAGAGCTTGCCCTCTTCTCAAATCCGGGGGCCCTGCTGGTTTCTCCTGCTGTGATGGTCCTCGGCCTCCACCTGAGATGGGACAGTGTGCTCCAGCCCCAAAACTCTGACCATAGAACTATGTAGATTGTGAAAGTGAAAAGGGCCCAGAGCTCTCAAACTTCAGGGAGCAGCTGACCAACATGCTGGGAGTTTGTTAAATCTAGAGATGCCAGGACTGCCCTGCCCAAAAGTTCTGATGCATAGGCCCTGCGTAGGGCCTAGGGAATATGCAGTTTTGATAAGCTCTAAAGTGACTTTTATTCCTTCTGAGAAGTAGTGGTTCTTGGTTGTGATGGGGAGGCCCTAGGGAGTTTAAAGACACGAAAGCCAGGCCCCATCCCCAGAGTGTCTGATTCAGATGGTCTGGGGTGGGGTCTAATGCGCAGCCTGAGTTAGGATGTATAGGGCTCAAGTTTGAGTGCCACTAATTCCAATCAACCATCTTGTATTAGCCAGGGTTCTCCAGAGAAGCAGAACCAATAGGATGTCGAGGGTGGGGGCAGGAGAGAAAGAAAGAGAGGGAGAGAGAAAGAGAGGGAAAGAGATTTGTTTTAGGGAGTTGGCTCATGTAATTGTGGGGGCTGGCAAGTCCAAAATCTGCGGGGCAGGCTGGCAGGCTGGAGACCCAGGGGAGAGGTGATGTCGCAGCTTGAGTCTGAAGGCGGTCTGGAAGCAGAGTTCCCTCTTCTCTGAGGATCTGTCTTTTTCTCTTAACACCTTCAACTGATTGGACGAGGCCCACCTACATCCTTGGGGGATGATCTGCTTTACTCAGAGTCTACTCATTTAAATATCAATCTTGTCCAAAACATAGTTTACTGCTATATCTATTTGTGTTTGACCAAATATCTGGCTACCGTGGCCTGGCCAACTTGACACATAAACTTAACCATCATAGCCCTCATTTCATAGCTAAGGGAAGCAGCAAGGTGGAACAACTCATCTAGGGTCCCATAGCTGCTTCTTCCATGGCTGGTGTGTTAATATTTGTCATAGACTTGTAGATTACAAAACAGCGAGAGGACCTTTAAGGTAAAGTCCAACTCCTTCACTCACAGAGGGAGGCTATGACTCAGGAGGCTAAGCAGCCTTTCCAAGTCACGCATTTTGGCAGGGACTAGGGCCAGATCTTAAGCCCAAGACTCCTAACATCCAGCGACTGCTCCTTCCTCCACTTTAAATGGCACCACAGCGAGGGTGCAAAGAGAAGTACCTTCCTGTGAACGTGTGACTGTGGCAGAATTGGGAGCACGGGAGGGGGAAGCTATAAATTGACTCTGCCTCTAAGTAGAGGGGAGAGTTGGGAGGCCAGCCCGTGGCTGCCAGCTCCCTGGGTTTATAGCCAGGTCCGTTTGGTATCTATAATTTTGTGGCTGTTTCATCTATGCTTGCGTTTGCACACTTAACGCCATAACCTACAGATATGGTCTCTGCACACTCGCTTCTCACTTAGCATTAAATATGGCTTGTGAAATAGATTTTGCTTTAAATCAAAGCCCAGATATGACGGTTGATCTTGTGAGTAACACATCACCCCCACCCCGCCCCCCGAGGGCTTGGCAGCACCCACACCAGTGGGGTATGCGGATCCTCTGAAATATGCATATGATGACCAGAGACTGAGATTCAAAGAGAGGTGGGAGGAGGCAGGCTGTGGGTAGATGGGGGACTCCAGAGACAAGGCCACAAACCACAGCTGGTGGGGCCAACGTGGATGCTAGCCCAGGCCCCGGGGATGCCTGCAGGGATTATGGGGGTTTGGGGGTATACAGCATGGAAGCCAAAGGTTAGGACTGGCCAGGAAGGGATGCCTGGTGGGCAGGAAAAGAGAGCAGATTCCACATGCTGGAGATGGGAGACCTCCAAAGACAGGCTACCTCATACTGGAAGCTTTCGTGCACTGCCAGCTGGGGCTGGATCCAGGCACTGGTTGGGAAGGGGAAGGAGGACAGGCAGAGGGCAGAGCTGGCAAGTCCTGACACTGAGCTGACTCCAGGGGTGGGGGAGGATTAGAAGATGAGCTGCCCGACACCACCCCTTATGTCCCTCATCTCTGACAACAGAAAGCAGGTGTACTCAGAAAAGACCACTCCTCCCGGAGTCTTAGAGGGAAACTGGCAGGTAGAGGAGGCCCCAGGCAGCCACAGCTACCCGTGTGACCTCAAGGAGGCTGGTCCAAGCCAGACCCAGGACAAGAGGTCAGGCCTCCAGGCTTGTATCCCAGAGGGCTCGGTCCTCTAGTTCAGAGCTTCCCAACCAGTGGCTTTGTGCCCAGATACTGATCACTCACCCCTCTTGTCAACTGAGCAGGCCAGCAGCGTCCTGAGAGCCCTCACACTCCCGTGTGCCATGAAAATGTTGTTCCTCTATGAATTCCATGCCTGAAAAGGTTTGGAAAGCACAGTCCCCTACTAGTGTTCCCCGAAGGTGTGCTTGTCACACCAGTTCTGCAGGATATTAAAAGGTGTTAGGCAAAGTAGAAAGATCAAACAAGTTTGGGAAATGCAGAGTTAAACAAAGTTAAACATGTTTCTTTAGTATGGGCTTTCTCATGGTGTGTGTGTGTGTGTGTGTGTGTGTGTGTGTGATATTCACTGTGAATCTCCAACAGGGCTCTATTATTCAGGTATCCCCAACATCTGGGTCATTTGAAGTTCATAGCTGCAAGTGTCACTCACTTGAGATTCAAAGTCCTGGCAGCAGGGTCCAACTGGCTGAACCTGGGTTACGTGCTCATGAACTCGTTTCCAGGGGGTGGGAATAGAAGAAGCCCCCCCCCTTCCTCAGAGGGAGGCAGGATCCTGCTTCCTGCCATCAAAGCCTTCACCAAGGGGCCTCTCCCAAACCAAAAAGGCACATGGGGTGCTTGGCAGACAAAATCTTTGCAGAGTCCTTTTCTCAGGTGCAGAGGGAGGATGCTTAAGAGCCCCCCGAGGGAGCTAGGTTACACAAAGCCCTCTGTGGGCTTCGTTGCTCTCTGCCCGGCGTCTCCTGCTCTTTCCTCTAGGGCAGAGGTGCTAGGTGCCCCTGTGGCCTCCATCCTGCTCCTCCCGCAGAGGCCTTGGCTGCCTTCAGCCCTCCTGCTTCTCCCTGTCCCTGTACTCATTCTTCTCCTTCCCTCAGCTCACATGGCTAGTGGCATGGACAGTGTCTTCCAAGGAGACAAGTCAGGGATCTGATGAGGTCACACGTACTACTCTGAAATCCTGGAATATATTGGGTGCAGGATAAAGGTGGTTTGAGTGGTTTGCACCAGTGGAGCTCCTGGCTGAGCTCTCCCCTGGTGGGAATTCCCAGTGGTTGGAATGGCAAGCCAGGGACAGCCCATCAGGCACGGGAAGAGATGTACACTGGGGTGGCTAGAGCTTAGTGCGGCGCCCTCCACTTCCCCATCCAGCAGCTGCCTACGTGTGAAGCCAACCCTGCTTCTGTTTCCAGTGGATCGGGGCCACCTTCTTGTTCTTCATGGCCATGTTGCTCAAATTTCCAAGACAATTATCCAACTTTGTGTTGACATTGACTCGGAAAGACCTGCTTAAGAGGACCAGATTGCCAGAGATCAATATCACTGTTGTCACCGTCCTTACTCATGAACAAACCTGCCGTAGAAGTTCTGGGTTGGGTGCAAAAAGGCATTCGACATGATTTCTCCTGTGGAGGCTCTTACCTTCCAGTTGTGTAGGCTTCGATTTCCTCAACATCTGCAAAATGAGGGTGTTAAACTAGGTAATAATCCTCCCAGCCCCATATGACTGTCAATACATCTCTGTCCAGTGAGCACCTGCTGAGAACCTGGAGCAATTCTTACTGAGAAACTGGCCATGGCAGTTGTCCATTCCCTTACTGTATGACCCTGTTGTCACCTCTCCTTCCTTCTCTCCTTTTTCCACACCTTCCTTATCGCTGCTTCTCCTTGCTCCCTTTTCTCCCTTTTTGAATTCCATTAACTTCCCCGCCTTCCTTCTTCCCATCGCCATCCCATCTGTCTCCCTGCCTCTGCCTCTCCTGGATCATATCCCTCTGGGAGCCCCGAGGCAGAGGGCTGCCCCCTCACAGGTAAAGCACAAGGTGCCCAGGTTGAGCAATCTCTGGTGACAGCAGGAATTCTTTCTCTGGCATTGAATGGGGCAGGGCAGTACCTCCCAGGTGTGTGGGCTGGGGCAGAAAGCACTGCACTGTTTGTCTGGTGACGCTGGGTTTGCGTGGTCCTGGAAGGCAGTGGAGGTGGGTGGTATATACAAGGATATAGATAGTCCAGGGTGGCCAGCCATCCCAGCTTGCCTGAGACTGAAGGAATTCCCAGAATGTGGGACTTTCACTTCTTAAACCAGGAAAGTCCTGGGAAAACCAAGATGTGTTCGTCTCACCTCTTGGCTTGGTTGGTGGGAAGGAGGGAGGGTAACCTCAGGGGTAAGAATGGTGTCTTTGTCATCCTTTCTAGGGCACTGGCTGGCAAAGTCACAGACTTCTCCCCACCCACCAGTGCCTGGGCCTCCACCCCCAGTGGAGAGCTGAGCAGGGAGGGGAAGAAAACTCGGGTTCCAGATCACTTGCTGTGGCTCCCCGTGCCAGAACGAGTGTCCTGGCCATGACAAAGAGAGCAAGCTAGGTGGACACATCATTGTCCCTCCTTGGGCCTCAGCATCCTCAACTGTAAAAGACTCTATCCAGCCCTGACATCCTAGGAGCCTTCTGCAGACATCCACCGACAGCATTCCCAGCTCTGCCGATCATTATCCCAGATTTTGGCCTTTGGATGATATCAGATGGAGCTCCTAGAATAGAACAGGTCGCTGACTTACTGCAGTCTTAGGACATGTGACTTTGCCACTTCTTGTCTCAGGAAAATGGGCATAAAAATAACCATCTTACAAGACTATCAGAAGGATCAAATGAGGTAATATGTATAAAAGAGCCCAGCTCAATGCCTGGCTCATAGTATGTGCTCAAGAAATGTTGCATGAAGTTAAAACTGCTCCAGATATGTCCTTATGTGCTGGGTATTCAGGGATTCTATGACTGTAGCAGGATATTGAGTTTATTAGCACAGAGGTGATATCGTGGACGAACAGTGTGGAAATCAAGCGGGATTCATGCTTCCAGCTCATCCAGGTCCTCCTTGGAGAGAGGGAGAGGAACCCACTCCCCGCTCCCAGGGATCAAGCCCCTTCAAAGGTGTTCCCTCACTTCTCACACTATGAACACTCAAAAACAAATTGCAGTGTTTCCCAGTGGCTGTCTTTGTTATGTTTTGAAGTTGTACCGATATTGGAGCACTATTGGCCCAAAGCTTTTCAGAGGAAATCCTTTTTATCCTGATTTATAAATTGTTTAATCAGAAGAAATAAGACTCTCTCATTTTTCCCTTGGGAGATTTAGCTCTCTTAAATTTCCTGTCTTAGCATGTTGCTGTCCTTGCCACATATGAGAACGGGGTACAGCATGTCTCCAGGCCCGGCATACACCAGCACTTGCTGTTTACCGAGGGCTTTGCAGTCCTTTATTATTTATGTTCCCAGGTCATGCCCTCAGCTTGAACGTGAAGGTAATACTGACTACTTTAAGATAAATAGGACTTCATGCGCTCAACAAGTCGCTCAACAAACATTACACCAAATACCTACTGACTCGAAGCTCTGGGTTCTATTCTTTAGAGGGTACAGAGAGGCCACCATTCTTACTGTTAAGAACTTACATTTCCTTCTTGTGGGCTCCATCCTTTTGAAGATGAGCATCCTTTTTGAAGCTCAAAATATTTCATGGACCCCTGCCTGGCTGTATACTCCTCACGGGACTCAGTAATGTTTTTATCTGCATTTGTGTTGAATCCATCCCAAACCCCTCTGCATGCATTTGAAAACTAGCAGTGCGTGTATGAGCATGAAGTTACTGTTCAGCACACTGATGGAGTTGGGGTGCTGGTCCTGAAGACCCCCTGCTCCATCTGCAACTACCTGAGGGGCTCAGTGAGTGTTCAGGGCTATTGGAGGGAGAAGAGGAACTCAAGGAAAGATGAGGCCAAGAGCTCCAAGGTGGGAATATACTGTGTGGGTGGCCCCGCAGTGGGGAATGTTGGGGTGAAGGCGTATAGGAAGAAATGATGTTTCCTGGGAGGTTATATAAATAATCCAACCTTTGGTCCATCCTACTGTTGTCTGTTTTAGGAAGCCTTCCTCACTACCCCTCTCTCTGTGAGCTTTCCATCTGGGTACACATTGTTCCTTTTATCGTCTTCATAATGAAGGTCGATTAGTCTGAAGCTTTGTAAATGGCCTATAACCATTTCCAGGGTGTCCTGCCTCCCCTCCCTGTGTGATAAGCCCCTTGGCCTGCAGAGGCCAGAACAGGGTCATGTTCCTGTCTCTACCAATGGCCAGTCCCACCCTGCCCCAGCCCTCCATGGTGGTGGCTCAGTCACCACTTTTCAAGCAGCTGGGATTGGTCTGGGCTGTGTTTCGGTCCACTCTGGCAGCCCCTCTCACCCCATGGGGACACCTGATAGCCCAACACCTACCCTGCGGCACCCACCCTAGTCTGCCAGTCCCCGACCCAGCACCTCACATTCCAGAGCACTTCTCCCTTGTCTCCCCAGGCCCATCACAGTAACACCCCTTTTCCAGCCACATCTCCACCTATTGAGGGCTGGAAGAGGGGGAAGGATGGGGACATGGAGGACAGGCTCCACATTCAGGAAGGCTGCCTGGAGGTGACACCTGGACCAAGTCTTAGAGGAGGAGCAAGTTAGCCCAATAAAGGCGGTGGGGCGAGGAGGTTGGAGGGATCGCATTTTAGCTGAGGGGACAGAGTGAGCAAGGCTGAGGTGGTGGGAGCTGGCACGCTGGGGACACCTTCCAGCTGGCGAGCAAGGCGGGTGGGAGGAGCAAGGCGGCTGGGCCCTGGGAGCACGAGGGAGAGCAGGGCTGGAGCTGGGAGCCGGGGGAGGGGGACCCCCGTCACAGCCGAGGCCCAGGAGCTGGGTGGGTGCCTTGGAAATGGAGACAGGGCTGGCAGAAGTGGAGTGCAGACTTCCCCAGCCCTGCTCACGCCACGCCCGCCCGCCTGCCCTTTCTTCTGGGGCCTGCGAGCATCTGTCTGTTCCTTCCCTCCTCCTTCTCCCCTCTGCCTCCCCTGCTGGCACAGACTCCCCAGAAAAGCTAAAAATTCATCTCATTTGACCCAAATCAGAGGGTGGATGAGCTGGGCTTTATTACACATCAGTTAAAACGGGCAGTGTGGGAGAGGACGGGCCGCGTTATAATTGTGTCTTTGGTCACCTCCACCCACCCGGCCAAAAAAAATGGTGGCACTTCCTCTGTTCAGACACCGTTTTACAAACTGGCTCTCCTCCCTTCAGCTTTTGTTGATTAGTCTTGAAAAATAAGCCTCTAGCCTGGGAAAGAGTGGGGAGGAGGGAGGAAAGGTCACATCCTCCCACCGCAGGGAAACAGCCTGGGCGGTTTGGGAGATGTGTCCCTGGGGACAGGGCTGCGGCTCTGTGAGAGGCTGGGGTGGGGGCTGTTTTTGAAAGAGCGGTAGCAGCTCTCCTTGCAGTGTTTTTCTTTATGATTCTTAAGCTCCTAAATTGTTCCGTACAGTGAAGTGTACAATGTATTTAGAACTGAGTATCAGAAAAAACTGAAAGGAAGGCTGTCGCTCTGGCTTTGAAAGAAATATCTTCGGAAAGGGCATGGAGCAGGTTAAGAAATCATGAGTAGCAGTCAGTGCAGCAAGAAGTAACATCCCTCGCCAGGCCCTCCCTCCTTCCAGGAGGCCCTGCGAATCGGATTATGCGTCTGACATGCTGTGGGACATTTAGGAAGGCTTGCATGTGAGAGCTCTGGTGTGACAGTGAGCTGTAGGTCTCAGGTGGTGGGGTCGCAGGTGTTCTGTGTGTGAGTTGTTTGCATGCTTAGGAGGATACCAGCCAAACAAGAAGCATTGTGCATTTTCACATGCTAGAGACTTCTAGTTACCCACCTGCCTTCTCTTCGCAAATTGTAAGCTGGAAAATCAGTGTGGATCTCTCCTTCTGTTCCCAGCCCCCACTAAGCATAATGGGAGGTATAGGGGAATGATAACCACAGATGTTAACTGTCTTGTTGGAGACCCAAGATTACACACACAAAAATCTAGGCAAGATGGCAAACAGGCAAGGGCGGAAGAATAGCATCCTGCCTCCTGAAGGAGTTAACTAATGTGCATTAGTTAGCTCTTGCTGCGTAACAAAATGCCCCAAAATGTTAGCAGCTTAAAACAACAGTAAGTATTTATTGCCCTCATGATTTTTATAGTCAGGAAATCAGGAGCAGCTTATCTGAGTTCTGGCTCTGGGTTTCCCATGAGGTTGCAGTCCAGATGTTGACTGGGGCTGTGGTCATCTGAGGGCTTCTTGGGGACAGAGGCACCTGTTTCTAAGGAGGCTCACTCACATAGCTGGAAAATTGGTGCTGCTTGTTGGTGGGAGGCCTCAGTTTTGAAAATATTTTTCCCAGTTTATTTGTGCCTTGATTTTGTTATGCAATTTTGGATGTGAATAAATTTTTAAATCATTTACTCAGATTTATCAATCTTTTATGACTTCTGGCTTTTCTATCTTACTTAGACAAGCATTTTCTCTTTGTAATTATAAAATAATTCTCCAATATTTTCTTTTCATGATTTCTCTTCTAAAGCTTTGCTATATGCATCATGTGTTTTAGTGTAAGGTATGAGGAAGGGATCCAAGTTTTGTATTGTTTTGTTTCCTACATGGTTGACTAGTTATTCCCATCTCATTTATTGAAAAATCCATCTTAAAAATTGAAATTCCACCTTTATCACATGCTACATGCATACCTACATCAATTTATGTGAGTCTATTTATAGACCGTCCATGACTTTCTATTGATCTGTCTTCCTGTTCGTGATCTAGCACCAACTATTTTATTTTTATGGCTTTCTAATGTGTTTTCGTATCTGGTAGGGCTAGTCCTCCTATTCCTGTTACTCGTCTGTTTTAAAAATTTCTTGGCTCTTCTTAAATGTTTATTTTTCTATATGAACTCTAGAATCAGCTTATCTAATTTCAGTAGAAATTCTGGTTGATATTTTTATTGGATCATATTGCACTTATTGAACTATTTAGGGAGAAATGGCATCTTTACAGTATCACGGCTGCCTGTCCAAGTACAAGGTATATCTTTCCATTGGTTTAAGTCTTTGTAAGAAGTGTGTCAGTCATGTTCAAAACGGTCTTTGTGTGGATCTTGCACGTTACTTATGAACTTGTTGTTTCTATTTTTGTTGCCAGGTAAATGGGGTCCTTTAACATATTTTTGAACCTATCAGTTATTTATATAGGAAAATATCCAATCATACCATCCACAAATAATGATTCTTTCTTTTCTTTTCTTTTCTTTCTTTTTTTTTGCCAACTCTTTTTTAACTTTTTAACCTTGTATTTCTTATTCAACATTTCTTATCTGGAGACCTCAAAGGGGAAGACTTCGTAGGTGTGAGGAAATGACTGAGCCCATCCTGGCTCAGCAGTGGACCAGCCAGGCTTCTTGGGTGAGGGGTGGGGATGGGGAGATTCTCGTGCCGTGGGAATATTTTCACTGTTATGTATGATTGTCTGGAGACCCAGAATCTCAGAGCAAGTGGATTAGAGGTGGTGGTCAGAGAGGGGGTGGTCAGAGAGGGATGGGAGTTGTCAGGGAGGTAGTTACTCTCTAAGGTGCTAAAAGGTGAACTATTCTTCCTGGAGGCTAGGAAAGGAGTCTAGTCCTTGGTCAGGGGCAAATGTTGGCAGAGGGAAGGTAGGCTCCTGTCTCCCAAGATTTGCACCAAATATCCAGGGGAGGGCTGGACTCCATGGGGGAACTTGTGATGCACCATCGTGCAGCGTCCCCATGAGTGTGGCCTGGCACTGGACCCTGCCCAGACAGCTGTGCCGCCCAGACACCTCCCTATGATTTATCCCCGAGTGCAGGACCCAGCCCACACTGGATTCCTTCCTGGTCCCTATTTCACAGTAACATTTTGCCGTGGGTTAGTGTTAACATTGAAGCCAGAAGCCCCTCAAAAGCAGGATCATTTGTAGACCCTCACACAGCATAAAGCCCAGGCCAAGCACATGGTGAGTCATCAATAACATTTGGTAATCGACTGATATTGCACAAGTCAACCACTCATGACAAATGTGTTTCCATCTCACATCCTAATGGCCCCCTCCTTGGAAAGGGCTCCCAGAACTGAACAGCTGTCAGCTTCTGCAGTGGGCAGGGGAGGAAATTATAGCAGAGGAGAGACTGGGCTCAAGTATAAATAGGAAAAGGAAATGCTTGGACTTTCTCAGTGCAATAAAAGTTCTATATAATAACATTATACGTAACTGTGCAATTAAGCCTGGAAATTGCAAGCTTCCAGTTCATTCTTTCCCAGCCAAATGCTAGGCAGTTCTCGTGGTGGATAGCGTTTGCTTCGTAGAAAAGTGCAAATTCTGAGGCGAATCTGAGGTTTCACTTCCTTTGGAAAACACAGGCAGGGGTGGGATCCTTGGGGCCATCCGGCTGGGCCTTGTCTCCAAATTGAGGTGGACGACAGCAGGGAGGCAGCAGTGTTTGTCGAGGGCCGAGGCATGACCAGGACATCTTACACCTGTGATGAGTACTTGGCTGCGACCCTGTTCTCTTTCCTCCCACGGCTGCCACCCCCACTGGAGCCCCGCCCCGGCCGATCCCACACAGAGGTCTGGGGCGAGACAAGGGCAGGGGAGTGGCTTCATGGGTGGGAAGGTACAATCTCCTAACTGGTTTCCAGCTGCCCTTCCCTCCCCACTCCAAGACTGCCTGTGCTGACACCTTCCTCAAATCGGCTTCCTCTCCCATCCAGAACCTTCCCTGACTTCCTTCCTGTGGGCTCTTAAACAGCCCAAATGCACATGAGGCCCCTCATCTCCCTGCCTTATCATCCCACCCATACCTGAGACCCCCACCACGGTGGACTGCAGCCATCCCTGCTCTCCGCCTGGCTTGCTTGTCTCTGAACTCACTGAATTTCCACCTTTGAACCCAGCACCCCAAACCACGTGGTATTGCTGTCTGCACCTGCCATGCTCGCTCAGCCTCTATGCCTTCCTTAGCACATGCTGTTCCCTTTGCCGGAATATTCTCCTTCCCCTGACCCCCACCCCAAGCTGCCTGGGGTCTCGCTTCCTTGGCGGAATACCCTCCCTGAGCCAGGCAGAGTCCCTGATCTCTGACGCAAAGTGCGCTAGTTTAGGTCTTATCTTTACTTGTCTCCTGCTCTTCCATGAGTTCTTAAGGCCAGGAACTCTGTCCCTGCCATCCCTTTTCTCCAGCCCTTAGTAGATGCAGCTGAGAGGGAGCTCTGCAGACTGCTTGGGAAATCTGGAGCCCATCTGCTTGGGTTCAAGTCCCAGCTCGACCTACTTTCGCATTTGAAAAATGGAGTGATAATGACGACAGAAGCTATCTCATGGGGTTTTTGAGAGGGTGAATTAAGAGAATCCATGTCACATATTTAGGACAGGGACTGGTACCAAACAGGCACTCAATAGGTCTTAGTTACCCATATGATTCTGTCTCCTCTATGTTGTATCTCCACCAGGCAGACCCAAAGTCAGCAGTATGGTAGGGTCAGTTGTGTCCCTGTCTGTTCCCTGCCCCACACACCAGCCCTCTGGGGTATTTGTGATGAAACTGTGCGTGTTCTGGAGAAGTGCCACCCCCAGCCTACCTCGGCCACTGTTGCAGTGGCGGGAAGACAAACCCAGAGCCACCCCCTCGCCTCCCCTCTGGGGCAGATGGGAGCATATCAAGCATCTTTCACCTGTGGAGTCGCCATCACTCTACCCATAACCCCTCCTTGACCTTGAACACTCATCTTCTGAAACCCTCACTTTCCTGTGTTACCTAGCAGGGTCCCTGAGAGACCTAAGGTAAAGGTGGAAGGAGGGCAAAGTCAAGGTCACAGGAAACTCACAGTCCGGTGCAGCAGCCCCAAGACATCCCAAGTTGAGCTGAGTATGATCTTGGAATCCAGGGAGCCAAAATATTTAAGTGGATTAGTCTGTGGGCAGCACAGGACCCTACCAGCTCCTAGTCTCACATAAAAGAAGAAACTGAGGCTCAAAGCAGGGCTTGGCCGGTCCAAGTTCACACCACTCATCAGTTGCATAGCAGAGCTGGGATTTTAATCATGACCCCCCCCACCCCCACCCCGAGGGTTTGGCCCCTGTCTGCTGACTGCACCCCTGAGCCCTTCCCAGACTTTGCACCTGTGTTCTCCGCCCTTCTCTACTCCAGCTGTGACCTCGCCCTGGGCATCACTTTCCTTTCTGCCCAGCGTAAAGCCCCCAGGCCCAGCAGCAATGGACTTGGCTTCCAGAGCCCTGACTGCAGCAGCGGGGGCCTGCGGCAGGTAGAGGTGGCATGCGGGGGCCACACATTCAGAGCCCAGCCAGCTGTACAGCTGCCTCAGTGCCTTCTAGAACAAATGCAAAAAGATCCCCGGGAAGGGTCGAAACATGGTGCCGCTGAACCTAGGTGTCCACACACAACCCCTTAAATACCATTCCCACTCCTCTGCGGGAGACAGCCCTCTGGGCAGCAATGCTAGAATGAATAGCTGTCACAGTGGGCTGAGGCTGTCCCACCCAGCCCCACCCTCCAGGGAGCCTCGGGAGACTAGCCGGGGACACCCCCTGGAAAGGCCTCGAGAGGCAGCTGGGATTCTGCAACTCAGTAACGCGTGGCCTGGTGCTGTTTATGGGAGACGAGTGATTTATTTTATTATCTAAATTTTCAGTGCTTTAATAAGGTTTAATAAGCCTCCCAAGGAGTTTTCTGGCTCAGGAAATCGCCTGTAATAAACACAAGTAGTAAATCCTTTATTTTGAACATAAAGAAAGAGGTGTGCAATTTTTCTTAAAAGAAAACAAGTCTTTCCCCCTTGTCCCCCCCCACACCCTCTAATAAATAAAGGATGAAAAAATAATTAAGAACAACAGCCTGAAGGGCACCCCCAGCCTCCCATGGCTATGCACACAGCTGTCGCAGCGGTACCCCTCCCCATGGTGAGCCCCCCAAAAACGGGACAGAGCCCTCACTCTGTGCCAAGGCCAGGCGGCCCCCAAGAGAACCCCTTCCTCTGTCTTCCCTGCAAGTCCACCGCACATAGAAAAAGCTATGGCCCCAGGGAAGATGTGAGCACTCCAATCCATCCCACCCCTTGCTTTGTGGACTTAACCTCACTTTATTTTAGTTTCCTGTCTATCCAATGGCCTTGCCTGCCACCAAGGAGGTGAAATTGCTTTGAAAGGTAGGAGGTTCCCAGCCACCCCTTGGGTGAGGGGCTGGGAGCAGCGGCCCAGCACGGCCACCTCAGGTTCGCCCAGACTAGCAGTTAGGTTCCTCCAGGGGCGACTGACAGGCTCTGTCGCTCATGTACCCCCACACCCAGCCCTGAAGCCCAGGTGTGATGCTGCCCTCTTAGGTCCCCTTCAAGCCTGCCCTTAGTGTATGTTTTAACCCTGCTAAGGATGTAGGGGGTTGAGAAGCCCACTCTGGCTGTTGCCCCTGCTCTAAACTCAGACAGTGACCTCAGACCTTGTTCTGATAAGAACGAAACCGGTGGAGGAGCTGGAGGGAGGGTGGAGGAGGCAGCAACGATGAGGAGGCTGCAGTCAACAGGGTACAGGAGGTCTGGGTCCCCATCACCCTGCTAGTTCTGAGGCCTTGGGCAAATGAGCTCACCAGCAGGAGCTTGGGCGTCTCATCAGCACAGTGGAAAAACAACCCCTTCCGTACACAGGGCTGTGGGAAAGCCCATGGAGAAAAGTGCACAGGAAGAAGCTTCTCTGCACGTAAACTCAGCAGGCACATGGTGGCATTGTTAACCGGGGAGGGGGCAGGGGGCTCAGCAGGGAACAGGGAAGCAGGGGGAAAACACTCAGGCCTCCAGATGTGGGGACGAAGAGGGACTCTGACAGCTGGGATGAGAGTCCAGGAGCGCCTGCTTCCTGGCCCTCGCTGTCCTGGGGGCAAGAGGCAGGGCTCAGCACAGAAGGGAAAGGGGAAGGGGTGCTGTGTGCGGTGGAGAGGGCCTGGGCCCAGCTGTAGGGGAACATCTGGATGGCCATAGCCTTTGGCAGAGGAAGAAAGCTCAGAGTGATTTTGCGCAGAAGCCCTGAGGGCCTGAGTGGGCCTGGCTGGGCTGGGGACTGCGGGCTCCAGGCGTGTCCTGGCAGGGCGGCAGAGCAGGTGAGGTCGGCTTCACCCAGTGCGGGCGCTCTGCCTGGGGTGCTCTCGGCAGGCGGGGTACAGGCTAGAGGTTGAAGTGGCCCTGCCCAGCCTCCCAGCCCACATGTCTAGCCCCAGCCTCTGGGGCAGCTGAGGCCCAGGGGCATTCCGGGGCCAAGAGGTGTGGCCGCCTTGCTTGGGGAAACTGCCAAGACTGGGTGGGGCGCACCCAGCAAAGATCTGGGACTGGCCAGCTGCTGCTCCCACCCTTTATCCTGCCTGACCCACCACCGCCTTGTGGGTTTCAGTGCTGCAGACCACAGGCAGTCAAGACCTGCTCAAAGGACACAGGTAGCTGCTGCCCAACCTCATTCCCAGGTCTGGAGAGGAAATCCACATCCCTTCTCGCTCCTGTGTGCACATGGCCACCCCCACCCCCACCCTCACTACAGCCACTAATTCCACCAGGTGGCTTTGAAACTCTAGGCCTGGGCAGGGGAGGAGGCAGAGGCTGGAGATGGGTGGGGCTGGCGCCCGAGCAGTGGGAGTCTGCCGGCTGGGGCCAGCCTGCCCTGGGGATTTGGCAGATGGAACCACTATCCTGAGCCCCAGACTTGCTGAGCTGAGCAGGATTCAGGGAGGCGCTGGACTTGTGGATCATGGCAATAGAATTGTCCCAAAAGTCACACCACCAAGGCAGCCATGGAGGACAAGAAAGCTACGGGACTCGAGCTGAGACTCGAGTGACTTGGGGCAGATCACTTAGCCTCTCTGATCTTCATCAAACGGGGATCATCATATCAGCAGTAAGAACGAAATGAGTTAATGTAAGGAAATGAGTTAATGTAAGTGCCTTATGAATGGTAGGGCTCTGTTCAAAGGTCAGATGCCCCCAAGGCAGAGGTTGGGGCCATCCCACTGCCTTTTGTCACTTCAAAGCTATCCCCATTGTTTATTTTATTTTATTTTGAGACAGAGTCTCACTCTGTCACCCAGGCTGGGGTGACCTGATCGTAGCTCACTGTAACCTTGGAGTGGGCTCAAGTGATCCTCTTGCCTCAGCCTCCGGAGTAGTAGTAGCTAGGACTATGGGAGTGCACCACCACACCTAGCTAAATTTTAAATTTTCTGTACAGACAAGGTCTCACTATGTTGCCCAGGCTGGTCTAGAACTCCTGTCCTCAAGAGATCCTCCGGCCTCTTCTTCCCAAAGCGCTGGGATTACAGGCATGAGCCACTGCACCAAGCCCCCCATTGCTTGTCTGAACTGATTTCATTCATTTTATGCCACATTCCTGCTTGCTAGTGCCCTGGGAATAATACAGACATGTAAGAAACAGACCCTGCCCTGGAGCAGGTCATCTCACAAGGGAAGTGGCACTTAACAAATAACCCAAGTGTGTCTGGGTGCCTCAGGTTAACTCACTCCACATACCACTCAGTGAGATCCATACAATTACCTGCCCATTTCCCAGATAAGGTAAGTGAGGCAGCAGGAATTGATTTACCTACACTGAGCCTGGTGCAGTGGCTTATGCCTATAATCCCAATGACTCAGGAGGCTGGGGCAGGAGGATCGCTTGAGCCTGGGAGTTTGATACCAGCCTGGACAACATAGTAAGACTCCATCTTTGAAAAAATGAAGAAAAAAAAATTATCCAAGTGTGGTGGCACATGCCTATAGTCCAGACACTCAGAAGGCTGAGGAAGGAGGATTGCTTGAGCCCAAAAGTTCGATGCTGCAGTGAGCTATGATCATATGATCATGCCACTGTACTGCAGCCTGGATGACATAGTGAGACCCTGTCTCTAAAAATAATAATAACAATAATAATAATAATAATAATTTGCCTGCATCTCCACTTCATGTTCCTGGTAAAACCAAGCCTAGAACATGGATTCTCTGCGAGCCAAGCAAGGCGGCACAGGCTTGGTCGTCAAAACACCCTAGTTCTAGTGCTGGCTCTGACAGTGATTTGCATGTGGCCTTGGGCACAGGCTTCTCTCTGCACCTCATTTTTCTTGTCTGTAAAATGGAGATACATTTTTTACCAGCCTTACGTGCCTCATTGAGTTAGGAGTAACTGAGACAGGAGGTATGAAAGGACCTTGGAAGATTATCATGCCCTACGCATGCCGGGGGCTGGCCCTGGGAGCTGGTAAAGGCCATTCCTGGAGTGTCTTTGAGGGAGGTACTTAAATAGCATAGATCTCTGCAAAACTGTGTGGAAGGCACATTGGTTCCTGGTATGGTCCCATCCCCACCATGACACCCATTAGGGGTCTGTGTCCTTCCTGGACTTTCCGATTGCTGACACTGGTTGAGCACATGCTACGCATCAGAAGGCACTTTATGTGCATTACTCATTTGATCCTCGTAGCAACTCTGCGAGGTAGACACTGTTATCGCCCCCATTGTACAGCTGAGAAAACTGAACTCAAGGAGGGAGATTCCCAAGACCCGGAGGTTGTTAGTGGTAGAGCCGGGATGTAAACCCAGGCTGTCTGGGAGCAGAGCCCTCACCCCCAACCTCCTCATGGACTCCAGGCAAAGGGCTGGCTAAGAACAGCTTCTGCGAGATCCCACTCAGGGAATCCAGGTCACGCATATTTTCAGAGGCATTCTGAAAATGCCTTCCAGATCCAGATAATGTGGGCACGTTCTTCCTGCCCCTCTGTTCTCTGTCTTTCACAGCTCAGAAAAGGCTCCTGGAAGCCTTCCCTGACCCCCAGCCCCAAGTCTGGAGACTTTCCCTCTGTACCTCTCATTTGTACTCAGTACTGAGTCCCCGGACACCTTAGTTACCTGGCAAGCATGGGTCTCCGCTCCCTGGAGCTCGTCCCTCCAGCCTGGCTCTGCTCAAACCCCTAGACTAAGAGGCAAGCTTCAGGGGAAAGAGTTCAAATCCCCTGCCCTGGAGTTGGGCTCCTGTGGGGCAGCATGGTGAAAGGGAACAAATACGAGCTCGGCACCGAATGCAGCTGGTTCAAATCCTGGCCCAGACACTTTGGGGATCCGTGGCAATGGGCAAGTCACCTGCCCTCCCTATTCCTGTCTCTTTATCTCTAAATTGGAGATGCTGATAAAAATGCACACCTTTCAGAGTTGTGTTGGCTGAGGAAGGATTACAGGTTTGATAACTGACCGGTGGCAGGCACTGGATAAATGGTAGCTAGAGTAGGTTATCATCGTAAAGGCCAGCTGGCCAGCACAGTCTCTCTGAAAGTGTAGACGCTCTCATTTCACGGTTGAATTAACTGAGGCCCAGAGATGGGAAGTGCTGCCATTGTCAGACAGAGTTGCTCGGACCTGAGTTCTAGAACCTTCCACTGAGGGCGGAGGCCCAGGGGATGTCCTCTGGAAAGGTGACCACCCCTAAGACGATTTAAATCCCCCTGCGTTCTTCCCCTTTAACCTCTTTCCTCTGTTTCTGAGCCCCTTTTCTCCTCTTTCCTTCTTTCCTCTTTATTTTTGGTCTGCGTATTTCTTTCTATCCCCTTCCTACCAGAGATTTATATTTTGCATCAAGCTTGTATTAGCTGTTGAAAGTGTTTTGTTTTCATGTGTGCGTGTTTAGTTTTTTTCCATGGTGTGTTATTCTTAGAGACAGAACTGCCCCAGCTTGGGTGACGGGAGGGCTGTGGGGTGGGTCGTGAGGGGCATGGCCCCTCCTCTGGGACATTGCCGTCTGCTGGCCCACCAGGGCATGGGAATCTCAGGGTCACCAGGGAAGCTCCCAGCGTGCAGGGGGGGGGCACTTCTTCCCCAAAAGACAAGGAAACAGCAAGCAACAGCCCCTGCCTCCTGACACAGCTCACGGGACCCGCCCCCACCGAACCCCACCCCTGAGGTAAGTCTCCCGCCTGGAAAAACAACCCCAAACTACCATAGTTTCATCCTTTCCCCAGGAATGGAACAAAGGCCACAAACCAAGACGCGGCGAGACGTCACTGCTGGGCAGACCAGCCTTCAAGTCCAGGGTCATGGGGCCTATTGCCCCCCTCCCCGTGGCCAGAACCACTTTGTCCTTCTAGCTCCTCATGGTCCTGACGGGTGTTGTCAGACTTCTCATGGCCATCTGGTCACGTGATGAGGAAACAGAAGCCCAGAGAGGTGGAGGGACCTCCCAAGGTCACACAGCTATGGTTTCCTGATTCTGTGTCACCAGCAGAAGCATGGGATGGGACATTTAGCATAGGACAGCCACTCTCCATTCTGCAGAGTGCTTGGCCACAATTACCGCAGTGAGACACTGCTCACCGACACGTGGTCCAGCGGGTTCCAGCTTCTCTATTTAAGAAGGCAGAGAAAAGCGTAAGGAATGGTGGGAAATTTCCTTGAAAAGCATTTTAAACCATTTTCATCTTTAAAGGAATAAGCCCTTAGCAAGCAAGAAAACGGCTCTCCATAAAGGACTAATTTCCTGGGGTTTTACTGACTTTGGCTTCTTATTTAACAGTCAAAGGGTCATTTCATTTACAAATGATCTTTTTGAATGACAAGGCCCTTCTGAGGGTCAGGACCCTGCTACACACAGGGTGTCTTTATGGGAATTAGAAAAAGGTGTCACTTCCTCAATACATTTACTTCTATCTATCAAAACATTACTGTAACTTGCAGATTTTGTTAGACTGAGACATTTAATTGTCATCTGCCAGAAAATTGTCATGATAAATATCACAAATCTATAATGTCTATGAAATAAGTAGTGTCCCTAAATTAGCAGCCTATTGCAGGGTAACAACACAAAAACCTTGAGGCTTACAATAAAAACAAGCATTTATTGCTTCACAGTTTCTGTGGATTGGGAATGTGGGAGAGGCTTCACTGCGCGGTTCTGGTTCAGCATCTTTCATGAGGCTGCGGTCAAGATGTCAGGCAGGGCTGCTGTCAGCTGAAGGCCCGAGTGGGGCTGGAGGATCCGCTCTCTAAGGGGCTCACTCACATGACTAGTGAGTTGGTGTTGGCTGTTGGCAGGAGGTCTCAGTCCCCTGGAACGGGGACCTCTCCCTACAGCTGCTTGAGCATCCTCACAACATGGCAGCCAGTTTCCCCCAGAACGTGCAATCCAAATCCAAGAGAAAGTGAGGCAGAAACAGCAGTGCCTCTTATTACCTAGCCTCAGAGGTCTCCTATCTTCCCCTCCACAGATCTTATCCGTTGTGCAGGTCAGCCCTATTTATGTGGGAGGGGACCATACAAAGCCATGAAATCTTGTCACCAAGAGGCAGGAATCACTGAGTGCCATCTTCGAATCTGCTACCACAGCCCCCTTAAATGTAGCTTCATTGTATAGTGAACAACCTGCACAACTGTAATTTCATCATTGCTAAGAATAGCCCTTGCCATAGACCTTCACCAACTTTGTATCAGGCCTGTGCTAAGCATTTAATGATAGTATCTGTCCTCAAGTAGCTTACAATCTAGCAGAGACAGCAAAACACACATACGTGTAGTTACAGTCAAATAAATGCCAGGGGTCAGGAAGTGTTGAGGAGACTGAAGGAAGGAGAGGCTCAGTATCTGAAAAGAGGGATGGGGAAAGGGTTGTCTGGGCGGGACCTTGAAGGGTGGGTGAGATGTGGACCTCAAGAAGTACAAGGAGCTCCGTGTGCAAAGGCACGGAGGCTGAGCGGAGGTGTATGTTTGGGGGTTGGAGAGGTGGGGGTGCAGGGGTACATTTGGGACACATTGGAGGGGAGTGTTGTGGCCGCTCACCCCATCCAGGTGGCCGCCCACTCACAGCTGTGCTCAGAAAGTGGGGTAGGAAAGGCTGATGGAGTCTCAGCTCCATTGTCTCCTCTCCTCTCCTCTCCTCTCCTCTCCTCTCCTCTCCTCTCCTCTCCTCTCCTCTCCTCTCCTCTCCTCTCCTCTCCTCTCCTCTGATCCCCCTGCAGAGCTTTGCAAAACCACCATCACCAAGGGGGCCACTTCCACAGAGCAGAGGGGGTCACCTGGGGAGCAAGTGCGTGTCCTTCCAGGGGCCTGAGAGTATGTGACAAAAGCAGTAGCCTGGGCTGGGAGGTCTCCAGGCTCCTGCCACTGAGGCTGGCCATGCCTGCCCTGGCCTGCTTGGCCCTCCCGGGAGGGCAGGACCACCCACCATTGCCTCCTCCACAAAAGCATCCCTGCGTACCCCTGAACCCGTGGTCTGGGCCACTCGCTGGGCGTTAGCAGAGACTCCTGGCCATTCTTGCTTACCTTTGTGGCCAGAGCTCAGGGCTCTGTGCTGTCACTCACCCTCTGTGCCATCATCTCTTTGTGCTTCATTTTCTTCATTGTGAAAATGGGAATGATGATGACAACAGGCGTTAAATCCTGTTGTGATGACCCAGTGGGCCTGAGGGCAGAGGGTGCCCTGACTCCTGGGAAAGCCATTGTTTAGGGCTGGAACTTGGCCTGAACGGAGAAGGTGCTGGCGAGGGTGGTCCTGCCCTCACCTCCCCGTTCATCCCATGGGTCCTCAGTGTCTCAAGCAGGGAGCTGGGGGCAAAGGAGGCTGGGACAGGTGTCCTCAGGTCCCCTTGCTCACTGCGCAGAGGCTCACACTGCACCTGACTCCAAACTAAATGGGGCTCAGACTTGAGGTCTCCCCTCTAATCCAGGCCTCAGAGGGGCTGCCTGCTGGCCCCAGCCCAGCTGCCCACAGTCCACCCTCTTGGGGCATGGCAGCCCCGAGTGCAGCCAGGCAGGTGCCCTAGTTTCCAAGCCCTCTGCACTCCCTCTGCCTCCCACCGCTGCAGGGAAAGGAGGGAGCCACTGGGAGCTTCTCTGCTCCTCTGGACGGTAGGAGGTGGCCTCAGAGCTCTCTGCAGCACAGCCCGTTGAGACCTCGGCCTGGGGACGAGAGAGAAGGGGAGAGCATCCATCAGCTGGCCCTACACAGGCCCTTAGGGAGATCTGGGTAGCCGGGTCCATCTGAGCCCCCAGAGAAATGCAGAAGCGGAATGAATGGTTTGTCAACAGAAAACAACCATGTTAAATGGGGCCACTCAGAACAGAAGCTGGCCCCTCAGGGCAAAGGCACCATGGAGGGACTGCCCACTCAGTGTTGCTGTTCCCACAGCCTGCAACACTGTTCCTCACATCTTCCCAGGGCTGGATCCTTATCTTCCAGGCCTCAGCTCAAATGATGCTCCCTTAAGGAAGCCTCCCCGGACCACTCTGGGCACAGCAGTTCCCTCCTCCCCTCCCCTACGCTTTACGCCCTGGGGTAGATAGACAGGTGACCGATAGAGATGGGGGAGATTGACAGGTTGATTTAGGTTCTTTCCAGTCATTTGCTTTTTTTAAATTAAACTCTTTATTTTGAGATAATTACCGATTCATATGCAGTTGTAAGAGACTATGCAAAGACATCCCGGGTACCCTTACTCGGTGTCCTCCAATGATAGCATCTTGCAAAACCATAGCACAATATCAACCAGGACATTGACATTGATACAGTCCACATCCAGAACATTCCCATCACCACAAGGACCCCTCCTGTTGCCCTTTTATAACCTCAGCCACTTCCCGCCCACTCCCGGACCCTCCTTAGTCCCTGGCAACCACTCATCTGTTCCCCATTTCTGTAACTTTGTCACTAAAAATGTCTTATAAATGGAATCAGATAGTATATAACCCACTGCAATTGGCTTTTTTCACTCAGTATAATTCCCAAGAGATTCATCCAGGTTGGTGCTAGTGTCAAGAGTGCATTCCTTTTGATTGCCGAGTCGTATTGCATGCTATGGATGTGCACAGCGTGCTGAGCCGTCCGCCCATTGAAGGATGTGTGGGTTGCTTCCAGTTATTGACTCTTATGCATAAAATGGCCATGACCATTTGTGTACAGGTTTTTGTGTGGACTTAAGTTATCATTTCTCTGGGGTAAATGCTCAAGAACACTATTGCTGCATCATATGGTAGTTGCACATTTAGTTTATTAAGAAACTGCCAAATCTTTTCCCAGAGCGGCTGTGCCCTTGTACATTCTCACCAGCAACGCATGGGTGATCCGTTTCTCCACATCCTCACCAGCATTTGGTGTTGTCACTGTTTTTGTGTTTTAGCCATTCTAATAGAGATGTAATGAGATCTCATTATAGTTTTAATTTGCATTTCTCTAATGGCTAATGATGTTGAACATCTTTTCAGATAACATGGCTTCTTTGCCATCTGTGTACTCTCTTTGATGACCCTTGCTAGATTTTTATCAGTCGTTATGTCCCCTTAAGCTCCATTAGGGCAGGGGCTTCTTGGTTTGTTCTCTGTGCGTCTCCAGAGTCCAGTACAGTGCCTGGCACAGGGGGAATACCCAATAATATTTAGGGAATGAATGTAGACTATAGGGTGTCTGGACCTTTGAAAGATGAGAAGGTGGAAACACAACAAGGCCTCAGCTCTAGGAAACCTCCAAAGCACCTGGCCAGGTGGGTGTGCTTGGGGAAGCCCCAGTCTGCTCCATGACAAAGGAGAAGGCAAGGGGGGAGGAGCACCCCTCACCCTGCATGCCCTGGGGCCCCCGCACTCGCAGCACACTTGGTGGGCCTGGCACTCCTCACCCTCCCCTCCCGCCACCTCTGCCACGTCTAGAAGATAAATGTGTGAGGACCCCCCGAAGCTCTGCCCACTGAAGTGCATTGCTTTTGGGTTCTGTCTTACTTTTTGTTTTCTCCCCACTTCAATTGTATCACAGTAAGGGCGAGGCCTTTGCAAGGATATATCCACGGGCCACGTTCAAGCTTTGCCATAAGGAGAAGGGCCCTACATACTCTGACATATGCCAAGGTGTACCCAGGTCCGCTAGGTTCACTTGGGCAGCGAGCTGTGCTTTCTGAAAGGAAGGGACACTAGTTGTCCTCTCTGCTGCCCCAATTTCTCTTGGTGGCTCCCACTGGCCACACTTCACGTATAACATATATAATGATAAGTTGTCTGAGAAGAGGCTTCTCCCCACAGGGGTTTATATTTTCATGAGGGTAACAGAATACAGACATAATAAATTAACTAACAATGCACTTGGATTTGTACTGAATTTAAATGTTTATTTATAGGTGAAACAGCTCACATATATGCCTTATAGGAAGTTAGTATTTTAAATAAACATCAAGAATTGCAAATGAAAGGAAACTTCATTAACTAAGATGAACCAAGGAGTAAGGTCAGTAGGCAAAACATGGGTATGCCACAAGGGCCCTATTCGTGGGCTGAAGATGGGCCACAAAATACTTTGAGCTTCCCAGTAGCCAGTGCGATGTGTGAGTCTGTGACAGAGCCAGAGGATCTGTGAAACCAGCCAGAGCATTTTCTCAGCAGAAGCACCTAGTGGTCCTTGACCCACAGCAGTTGTGCGAGTAAGGGGTGGGGACTGTCCTTGTAGCACAGGGAAGAGTTAGGTTTCCTGTGGCCGTCTATCATGGTATTCTGCAACTGCACATCAACTAAGTGGAATTCAGCAATCTCAACCCTGCGAGAAGCCCCTACAGCCTTTGCTAAGTAGCTGACACCAGCTGCCCATGAGAAGCCTAACTCCAAGGGTCTTAGGAGTCCGGGGAGAGGAGCCCAGTGGCCCAGTGAAAAGCCCCAGCTTGTGAGCTGGGCTGTGACTTGCAGGTGAGACCAGGCAAAGCCGTGAGGTAGGAGGACCAGCCTCATAGTGCAGGAAAGCCCCCATGCCGAGGGGCCACGCTCACTAACCAGTCTCCCTCTCTGTGTGTCTCCGCAGGGCTCTGGCTGAGAACATGGCCAATGGCATTGACGAGCTCATCGGAATTCCCTTCCCCAACCACAGCAGCGAGGTCCTGTGCAGCCTCAACGAGCAGCGGCACGATGGCCTGCTCTGCGACGTGCTGCTGGTGGTGCAGGAGCAGGAGTACCGGACCCACCGCTCCGTCCTGGCCGCCTGCAGCAAGTACTTCAAGAAGCTCTTCACAGCCGGCACCCTAGCCAGCCAGCCCTACGTCTACGAGATCGACTTTGTCCAGCCCGAGGCTCTGGCCGCCATCCTGGAGTTCGCCTACACCTCCACGCTCACCATCACCGCCAGCAACGTCAAGCACATCCTCAACGCTGCCCGGATGCTGGAGATCCAGTGCATCGTGAACGTGTGCCTGGAGATCATGGAGCCTGGGGGGGACGGGGGGGAGGAGGACGACAAGGAGGATGACGACGACGACGAAGACGATGATGATGAGGAGGACGAGGAGGAGGAGGAGGAGGAGGAAGAGGAGGATGACGATGATGACACGGAGGATTTTGCTGACCAGGAAAACTTGCCTGACCCCCAAGACATCAACTGCCACCAAAGCCCCTCCAAGACGGACCATCTCACGGAGAAGGCCTATTCAGACACACCCAGGGACTTCCCTGATCCCTTCCAGGCCGGCAGTCCTGGCCATCTGGGCATGATCCGGGATTTCTCCATTGAATCTCTGCTGAGGGAGAACCTGTACCCCAAAACCAACATCCCCGACAGGAGACCTTCCTTGTCTCCATTCGCCCCGGACTTCTTCCCACACCTCTGGCCAGGGGACTTCGGTGCCTTTGCCCAGCTGCCTGAGCAGCCCATGGACAGTGGGCCACTGGATCTGGTCATCAAAAACCGGAAGATCAAGGAGGAGGAGAAGGAGGAGCTGCCCCCACCCCCGCCGCCGCCCTTCCCTAGCGACTTCTTCAAGGACATGTTCCCTGACCTGCCTGGGGGTCCTCTGGGCCCCATCAAGGCGGAGAACGACTACGGTGCCTATCTCAACTTTCTGAGTGCCACCCACCTGGGCAGCCTCTTCCCACCCTGGCCGCTGGTGGAGGAGCGAAAGCTGAAGCCCAAGGCCTCTCAGCAGTGCCCCATCTGCCACAAAGTCATCATGGGGGCCGGGAAGCTGCCGAGGCACATGAGGACCCACACCGGGGAGAAGCCATACATGTGCAACATCTGCGAGGTCCGCTTCACCAGGTGCGCATCCGCAGCCCCTGGGTGGGGACGGGGTGCTGGGGACAGGATCAGGGGCCATGGGGTGCCAGCAGAGAGGGACACAGAGGGCCGCAATGGAGAGAGAGACTCAGCTGGATCCCAAACACATGTCAAGTTCATTGGTAGACAGGATTAGGTATCACCTCGTGCGGTGACTTTCAAACTCTCTTGGGGGTTAAGTATTTCTCAAATACAATATTAAGCAGCAGCCCAAGACATAAAACAGGCCAGAGCAAAGCTGTTCTGGTTTGGAAGGAAGTGAGGGGCCTTAGCACCTTGCATGTTTGGCTCCCCCTTCTCCTTCCCCGCCATGAATCCAGGGAACCCCATCTGAGGCTCCCCAGTGCAGGGCCACCCCTTCATTTTATTTGAAGAAGCAGCCGCTGCCCTTTCTTAAGCATGTTCTGCCTGCCAGGGCTTGTCCCGAGTGATTACGTGTACTGTCACCCCAGCCATGCCCTGGGAAGATGGGAGGACGCTATTGCCTCCATTTACAATCCATTCCACTGGCTGGCTGGCCTCGTGTCAGCGTGGCTAGAAAACGGCAGGGAGGGGACTTGAATCTCGGGCCACGTGTTGACAGCAAGTTCTGTGGCCAGGAGACTGCAGAGACTCCTGTCGGCTCTTTCAATCATTTTTGGGTCAGACCTAAGGGATGCGCATCTCTTTATGTTCTCCCCTTCGCCTTTCCTTGTTAGGGAGAGGAATCACTTTATGCTGTTATAAAATTTGGAGTTTGAAATCAATACATTATTAACCTTTCATCTTTCATAGACTCCATCCCATTCAGCGAATGTGTGTTAGGTGCCTTCTCTACACAGCCACTTTTGCATCAAACCTGACTGTTTGGGTGACATAGGGTCAGATCTGTCCCCAGCCGGGGGACATTTTTGGAAAATAGGGCCTGTGGGTGCCATTTGTGGTCCCTGGAGCAAGGCTGATCTTCTCAGCCGTGTCCACTGTGGGGAGAGTTCTGGTGAGTGGCTCGGTCATCTCACCATGTCACATGTGCACAATGCCTGGCCATACCTGCCCGTGACCATGACCTATGAGACGAGGTCCCTCCCCAACACTGCCCCTGCCCCCCTCAAAGAACCTACCTTGAGTGACCCACGCTTATCCTGGTGGCCTGGCTGGTGCCCACATTCTCGTGGAAATGTATCATTGGGAATTACTGGAGACGCATTCTTTTGATTTTCCTCAGTGGGCCCAAAGCTTTGCACTGAGGATAGAGTGAAATTTTCTGAATCATGCTGGATATCAAATCAGGGACTGTGCTTTTCCAGGGGCAAAAAAACAAGGCGAGTCCTATAATGTAGTGAGACCTGCTCTCTTGGGTGGACTGGAAGCTCTATTTGAAGTTGCCAGGGAAGGTTTCAGAAATATGCGTGTGACAGTGGCATTGCTGAAATAGCTCTGCAGGCTCCTCTGGTGACCGCTTTGAAGGACAACACCGATGGCGTCCAGGTGGCTGCTTCTGTGAGGGAAACCCCAAACAGAATCTGTCCCAGATGCTTCCAGGGGCAGCTGGGGAGAATCTTCCAGGCAGAGGAGCAGGCCTGCACACCCAGGTGTGTCCCCTGCCCCCTACCTGCTGACCGCCCCGGCTTCCCACAGTGCTGGCCTCCGGGAGCTCTGCTCCTGTTACCCCTCAGAGCAGCTGGACCCAAAGTCCCCGAGATTCACCCCCTCGGTGTCCCTCCAGGACAGCCGGCCAGCCTGATGCCACGTGGGTAATGCCGCCCTGCCCACCTCAGCCCCCAGGGCTGGCTGGAGCACCTGAGCAGAGCCTGACGAAAGCACAGGGGTGTCAGAGACAGCCAAATGCACACACCACGCCATTTACATGTCTTCGGCAGGCCTGGCTCCAGCCCCGACTCCAGCGCCCTGCGGATGACTCCAAAGGCACAGGAAGCTCTTCACAGGCCGGAGCCAGGCCAGCCAGCCCGGAATCAGCCTGGAGCACCCCCTCTGCCGATACGGGCTCCACCGCCCATACCTGTCCCCTTGGCAGATGGCTGACCCTGGGAGCATATCTCCCTCCAGGGGAGACCCAGGCTGGTGACTTCAGTGGGATGCAAGTCTCAGGGCACTAGTACAGCACAGTGAGCCCTCCCGGCACCCCAAGTCCCCATCTCCCTTCCTTCCCCAGCCCTCCCGCTGGCACTTTGCCAGGCACAGCCTTCCGTGAGGCCCACGCCAGGTCTGGCCAGTCTGGGGGCCCTGCCCTCCTCGCTCAGTCACTGCAGACAGACTTCTCGCCCTCTGGACACGGGAACATTCTCCAGGAGTAGGCCTCCTGGTGTGGGCAGCGATGCTGTGCTGTATAGGAGGGTGGCATTCCAGAATCTTCCCTCCCAGCACATTCCTGGTGGTCACTCGGGGTGGCCTCCATGTCTGCAGTCCCCCTCCAGGCCAGATCAACAGTGGGGCAGCCAAGGCCAGCCAGCCATCTGCCCTGCCCTCCCCCGTCCCTCCTGCTGGCAGAATGACAGCCATCTGGCCCCAGGCCTGTCTCCGGCCAAGCAGCTGCATTCCAGTCCCATCAGCACCTCCCCTGGCTCGGTTCCCACCCAGCTCTGACCCTCCCGAAAAAGATCAGACAAGCCTTGGGTCCCCCTCTTCCCAGGAGGGGTGGAGGAGGTTGCTCAGGCCTGTCTCCCTTCAGGGACTTTATTGCTCAGAGCAATCAGGGGTTGTCTGTGTGGGACACTCCCTGCTCCTCTCTCCACACATTCTTCAGAGCCACTGGCCCTTTGTTTCCCACCTTCTCCCCAGAGCTGCCCTGCAAGGATTCTTTTCTGTGCTTGAAGAGCCCGGAGCCTGGCCTGTCCAGGCTGGGGTTTTCCTGTAATTCTCTCTGCAGCCAAAGCCACTAGCAGCCTTTCCATGGGGACCTTCTTTTTGGCGGAATTCCCCCAACCACTATCCATACCCTTCCTCCCACCTGGAGGCTCTTTGGCAGCCACTTAAAGCAGCGGTGGCTGCTTCCTTGACCTAGAACTCCCAGGCTCCCTTGCGAGGCCACGCCACTTCCTGAGACTGGGCCCTGCAGTGTCCCTCTCGCTGCCCCCAACCAGAGGCGGAGAGGGACCGGCCCCGCTGCCCTCAAGCCCTCCCATTGGACACGGTTTCCCCTTCTGGAGTCTGAGTCTCTCTGTAGTCGCAGCTGAGCTTCTGCCCTCTGGCTGCCCTGGTCTCCTCCTTCCCCGATGCTGGGGAGAGCTCAGGGTCCTGCGGGGACCACCCTTCCCCTGCATGGGGGCCCGTTTGGCCAGGCTCTGAGTTATAGCCCCCAGATGCCACCTTCCAGAGTGTCCACACCCCGTGGAGACTCCAATCCTAATGACTTCAGCAGCCACAGCCAAGGGGGAGGGGTGTGGGAGTCCTTCAACGGAGCCCCTCCACCCTAAGGCCCTGCCTGCTGCTGTCGTCCTGTGGTCTCTGAGAGGAGGGACAGAGGCCTGGTGTCAGGAACCTCTCCTCTGAGTCAGCTCTAGATTTCAGCCAGTCCCACCAGTTGTCCCACCACTGACCTGTTCCAGCCATGAAAGCACCCAGGCAGGGCCTCGAAGTCTTCAGCTAGCCCCGAGCTGTCCCCTCCTACCTAGGGTCACCCCATAATCACTTGGGCTCTGAGTCCCTCTGCCTCTGTCTGTGTTTACACTCCCTCGGCTTAGCCCAAGGGCACTGTTTTCCTCCCGTGCTGGCCACAGAGAGATAGCTCCTGTCCCTTTCAGGTCTGATGGGAGGAGAGGAGCAGTTCCAGGACATAGGGCAGAGGCAGTCTGCTCCAAGCTTACCCCAGGCCCTGTTCATCAGGGCCCTTTTACCTCCTGTCCCCAGAGAGCCTGGGAGCCAGGGCCAAAGGCAAGAACTATAGGGTTCTGCCCAGGTGACACCTAGGACAGGCCTTAAGGAACAGGCACCATGTGATCCAGGGAAGCTCAGAAGGCATTTGTCCTTGTGCAGAGGGACACTGCTGTGCACACAGACATCACAGGTGGCCCCTGCACACCTGGTTGCCCCAAGTGCAGCTATCACTGCCGACTGGGGCTGGGCCTGGGTCCTGTGAGGGCCTCCGAGTCGCCCTCCTCTTAACTCCCGCCACGTGGGTCTTGCCTCCCACCTCCCTGGGCCCTTCCACCGGGGAGCCAGGCTTCCTCCTGCAGCCCCTGCTCTAGCCGCAGCCTGGCTCCCGGGCGTGCCCAACCACGTCTGATGGGGCAAGTGCTGAGGGTGAGAAACTGCAAGATGAGAAGAGACTGGCCCCAAAGACAACAGATGGGGGACATGCCATCCTGGGAAGGGCTGGACAACCTCTGCACCCTAAGAAGTGGCTCTCTGACGAGTTGTGCTTTCACCAGCCCCTGCCGAGTCCCTCTCAAACTCGCAAAGGCTACAACTGTTCGTGCCCCACCCACCTCCAGTGACAGCTGTCTGTTCTCCAGACAGGGCCAGGAGCCCGCCTTTCCCTCCCCCTCTATTTTCTTTTAGTCCTCCCACTCCTGACGGCTCTGGGAACCTTGTTAAGATAATGTAATGTCATTAGCAATGGTAGCAGAAAGAGTTTGTCTCAGACCGTCAGGTTACAAGCAGTGTGGGTGGGCGCTGCTGGGAAGGCATCGTCCTGACTGGGAGCCGTCCTGGAGGCCGGGGACCTCTCTGATTCAGGGAATGAGCTCATGGGGACTCGCACATCTTTCCCGAGCGGGAGCTCTCCGAGCTGGGAGGGGGAACGTAGATCCAGGCTTTCGGGCGTGTGACCTTGGCTGGGCCCCCCATGCAGGGAAATGGAACGAGATGGCAGACCAGGGGACCAGGCCCAGAGAGGGGCATGTCGGATTTGGAGTTGGGGAGTCTGAAATTGCCCCGCTGGTCTGTCAGCGAACGCACGCTGAGCACGCTCTGCACCTACATTAAACGTCGTCCATGCGCAGAGCACGAAAGAGCATCTGGCAGGTTCTCACCAAGGCAGGCACCACTGCCATCCTTGGCCCATGCCGAGTGAGGGCTGGAGGAAGCATGCCATGTGGCGAATGTCACTGAACGAATGAATGGAGGGCTCACCAGCTCTCGGTGGGTTGCAGCATTTTGGAAAGAGGGGGGGCCAGTTCAGGGCCTGGTCCTGTGTCTGACAAGCTGTGTGACCTTGCCCAAGTCTCCTCCCCTCTCAGGGCCTCAGTTTCCTGTGTGTAACTTGAGGGAGTTGTAGTAGGTGTTCCCTAAGGTTTGCTCCCAGTTTTGTGACAACATCTGTATATTGCCCAAAATCAAGGCAGCTATGAACACATGACCGTACCTCTCTTTGCCTCCATTTCCTCATGGGAATGAGGGTAACACTGACTCCGTAGGCCTCGGTGAGACAAGGCGTAACTGCCTGGCCCACAGGTAACGCCTGGTCCATGCTAAGGATTCGAATCGGGAGGGGTGTCCTTGAGTCTGGGTTCCTTTTCTCATCAGCTGGGGATCGCTGCTTCCCTGCTCGTGAATGTGCCGTATCATCTTGCTGTCTACGCTCCTAACGAGGCAGGGCTCTAGGAGCTGGGCTTGGGTGTGGCTCTGCATGCATGATGGCCTTTGTCCCAGAATAATGTGCACACGGAAAATAAAGGCGGCGTCTGGACAAGTGTTCCCATCACTAGGAGCACCTGTGTGGTCCAAGCAGGGGCCTTGGACAATGCAGATGTAGCTCTCGGCCTGCCGGGAGGGCAGTGCGCCCACACAGGGGACCACCGGGGGCAAGCGAAGGTGCTGCTGACACATCATCTTCTGTTGCCCCTCCTTGTGCCGCAGGTGACCTGCATCAGGGGCGGTGCTCTGGAAGGTCAGGGCCCTGGGTCACAGCATGAGGCCGTGGTGGACAGGGCAGGGTTTGTGGAGGACCAACTTTGAGTCTGATCTTTAAGGATGAGGGGGATGGGATTAGAGCCGGAGACGTTTCTGGCAGGGCAGTTTGCAAGAGAGAACTGGGAGATGAAAGAGATGGGTGCGGGGGGCGGGGGGGGGAGGGCCAGGAAGGAAGCGGCACCCTGGCTCTGGGAGGGCCCCAAGGATGGAGCATCGGTGTCCAAACACAAGAGACACTCACAGAAGGGGAAGAAGCCAGGGCTTCCTGAGCATCCACCCTCCAACGTGGCAGCTCTGTGCTGGGGGACTGGCCGTCCAGTGCATGCCGGTGGGCGTTCAGAGATGCAAAGTGGGCCCGGCGTGGCCTGCGAGGGGACTGGCATGATCCACGTGGGGCAGGCTGGCAGAGTCGAGGAGGGAGCTTGTAAAGAGCCTCAACAGCCATGCTAAGGGGGTAAGTGAGCACGTGGCCACTGGGCAGAGAGCCTCGGGAGACCTCCGTTCCTCAAGGGAAGTAACTAAGATACAGGCTGGGACATACTCCACCCAAACTCATGCTGTTGCCACATGCAGACTAAATCTGGGAAGAAGCAAGAGTACAGAGCTGTCACAAGTAAAGCCAACCAGCCGAAACAGAGTCCAGAAAGATTCAGCAAAAGCCCACCACCCAGATGCAAATATTCACGGCGCACCAGGGGTCAACATGGTGCAGCCCAGCACACATTTTAGAGATCCGGAAACTGGCCGGGGGCAGTTGGTCCAGTTCTTGGAGCACTCCTGGCACCAGGCCCAACTGCACCAGCGCACCTGTCATGACAACCGTATGTCTTTCATTACACGGAAAGGAGGCCGTGTGGCCCTACGTCATTCCCTCTCTGGTCCTTGCATTCCTTATCTTGAACATGAGAAAACTGGTTTAGATCAGTGTTTTCAAGGTCCTGGAAAGGGTCCTGCTAATAGTGCAGGTTGCTGGGCCCCTGACTCAGACTATGAATCAGAATGCGGTCAAGTGCTGCCAGTCAACGAGATGATCCTAAAGTTTTTTCCAGGACTAGCTTATCGTGAGCTTTGCCCGCCCTCCCTGCAGCTTGCCCCTGCTCCCATGAAAAGTCCTGCCCCGGGCTAAGCTCCTCCCATTGGCACACCCAGTCTTCTGACCACAAAGGCAGAAAGCTGGCTACAAGTGCCCTCTTTTGATTGCTCTGGTCT
The DNA here is from genome assembly GCA_008086735.1 of Cheirogaleus medius. Taxonomy (NCBI): domain Eukaryota; kingdom Metazoa; phylum Chordata; class Mammalia; order Primates; family Cheirogaleidae; genus Cheirogaleus; species Cheirogaleus medius. The sequence goes on along the minus strand of VBSM01003157.1, from coordinate 32,315,867 downwards.
GCGCTTTTGGAGACAGCCCTTATAGGTCGCAGGCCTGGGAGTCTTTGACATGAAAATGTACCCTTTCTCATCCCCAGAACAGCCTGCAAGCAAACCATACACCCCGGTAGCCGGCCAGGTATTCTCTGCCCCTCACTGGTTGGAGACCTTTGGGAAGCTCTTGACTTCTGGGGGCCTCCTTTCTTCATCTGTCCAAGTGAGGAAATCACACCAAGTGTGATGACACTCACACAAGCCCATCAACCCTCGATGATAGAAATTAATGTCTGGCCCTGCGTTTGGCTCTGCACAGAGAGGTTAAGTAAGTTGCCTAAGGTCACCAGCAAGTTGCTGGTAGGTTTGCAGCTGGAGCAGGGCCTCCCAGACTCCTGGAGGAGGCCTACCCCTGCACCACACCTTGTCTCTGAATAATGACTTCCAGGGCCACTGAAATAGTGTATTCCCCTGCCCGTGGCAGGTGCTCAATTCAAAGGACATTATAGACACCTTTTCAGCACATCTTATGCTCTTGAGCCAATTGCCACTGAAATGAGATTTATTTTAGATGCCCTAATGAGGAGTTTGGGAGAAGTTGTGGATATTTATGGTAGGCTCTTGGCATTTGAAGATTGACCGTTTGCATTGTCCATTGTTTGAGAGTGACCCTAAGGGTCAATGCTACTAATTATGTGTAATAGTGACTTCTTTTAATTTCAGAATATTATGGGGATACAAATGTTTTGGTTACATGAATTACTTTTGTACAGTTTGAGTCAGAGTTATAAGTGTGTCTATCACCCGGATTGTGTGCACTGTACCCGTTAGATGTGAATTTCCCCTCCTCTCCCCTCCCACCTGCATGATTTCCAGTGAATTTTACTATCATTTGTACAGGAGTGTTGATCATTTAGTTCCAATTTAATAGTGAGTACATGTGGTGTTTGTTTTTCCATTCTTGCAGTACATCACTTAGGAGGATGGTCTCCAGCTCCATCCAGGTTGTTACAAAATGTATTAGTTTACCAATTTTTTATGGCTGAGTAGTACTCCATGGTGTACATATACCACATTTTATTAAGCCACTCATGTATTGATGGGCACTTGGGTTGTTTTCACATCTTTGCAATTGTGAATTGTGCTGCTATAAATATTTAAGTGCAAGTGTCTTTTTTATAAAATTTCTTTTTTTCTTTTGGGTAAATACCCAGGAGTGGGATTGCTGGATCAAATGGTAGGTCTACCTTTAGTTCTTTGAGGTGTCTCCATACTACTTTCCATAGAGGTTGCACTAGTTTGCAGTCCCACCAGCGATGTATAAGTGTTCCTTTCTCTCTGCATCCACGCCAGCATCTGTTCTTTTGGGACTTTTGATAAACGCTATTCTCACTGGAGTTAGGTGATATCTCATTGTGGTTTTTATTTCCATTTCCCTGTTAATTAGAGATGTTGAGCATTTTTTCAAGTTTATTGGCCATTAGTTTATCTTCTTTTGAAAAGCTTCTGCTTATGTCTTTTGCCCACTTTTCAATGGGGTTGTTTGATGTTTTCTTGCTGATTTGCTTGAGTTCTTTGTAGATTCTGGTTATTAGCCCTTTATCGGATGCATAGCATACAAATATTTTCTCCTTCTATACATTGTCTATTTGCTCTGTTGATTGTTTCCTTAGCTGTGCAGAAGCTTTTTAATTTAATCAGGTCCCACTTATTTATTTTTGTTGTTGCTGTGATTGCCTTTGGGGTCTTCTTCATAAATTCTTTGCCTAGGCCGACATCTATGAGAGTTTTTCCAACCTCTTCTTTTAGAATTCTTATAGTTTCATGCCTTAGGTTTAAGTCTGTTATCCATCATGAATTAATTTTTGTGAGTGATGAGAGGTGCAGATCCATTTCAGTCTTCTACATGTGGCTATCCAATTTCCCCATTTATTGAATAGAGATTCTTTTCTACAGTGTATGTTTTTGTCTGCTTTGTCAAATATCAGATGGCAGTACAAGGATGGTTTTATATCTGTGTTCTCTGTTCTGAGCCATTGGTCTATGTCTCTGCTCTTGTGCCAGTACCATACTGTTCTGGCTACTATAACCTTGTAGTATAGCTTGAAATCTGATAACATGATACCTCCTGATTTGTTATCTTTGCTTAAGGTTGCTTTGGCTATTTGGGGTCTTTTATGGTTCCATATGAAGCATAGAATTATTTTTAATTAATATTATTTTTAATTATTATTATTTAATTAATATTATTTTAAACTGTTTTTTAATTAATTTTTTAAAAAAATCTACCTCCTAAGGTTGTGGTGAGGATTAAATGAGATGATGTGTTTAAAGCCCTACTCAGCTGATTCTGAGCTGAGCTCTCTGCCAGGCTCTGGTGGGGGAACCTCGCTGGCCACCTAGCATCTGTGTTTCCATCAGAGCCTGGGTGAATCACTATAGGCACAGATGGCACTATGCACCCCCCTTTTCGTTTTTACACAGGTCACAGTGCCGTGGGGAGAAGGAGGCCTTGGCTCTCAGGGTCCCAGCTCTGCCATTCCCTGTGGGTGATCTTGGCAAGTTCCTCTGTCTGGGCCTCAGTCTACCCACCTGCAGAGTGAAGGATGTGCCTAGGCCATTGTTTCTCAGCATGTGGTCCATGGACCATCCACAGCATCTGGCAACTTGTTAGAAATGCAAATTCTTTGCCTCTGTCCCAGCACCCTAGACCTACTATATCAGAACCTCTGGAAATAGGGCCCAGTGCTGTTTTATCAAGTCCTGACAATGGCTCTGATGCACGCTCAAGTTTGGGACCCACTAGCCTGGATGCTAAGGCCCCTTCCTGCTCAAAAACCCAATCCTCTGGGTGAAATCTGTGTCACAGATACCATGGCAGTGCTGGTGGTGGGTGGGTATCACAGCAGGGTACTGTGTAGCCTGGGGGTGGCTGGTGGGCTGTAGAAGAGGCAAGAGCAGGGGGATGTGGCAGGGAAGAGGGTCTGGTGTGGGGAGGAGCAGCCATCTTTAGGCAGCAGCACCCCTTTCCTCCTCCCTGCCCACTCACACCCTTCCCTCTCTCCCTCCCACGGGCCCTCCAGCCCTCCTGTGAGCATAGGTAGGAAGACTGGATCTGTCCTCTCTGATCTTCCTCCCCTGGTGCCAGCCAGTGTTCATGGGAATGTCCTTTTCTCTCCTGCCCCACCCCTGGGGAACTGTTTTGAAAATGAGAGCCCGTGAGACCTCTAGTGGCCAGAGGATACCAGGAGCCCAGGACCTGTATCTGCTGTCCAGGTGTGATGGTTTAAATCTGGCCATTTTAGGGAGGACACCTGGGCTCCACATCTGCTCTGACCTCAAAGCCAAGCCTGAAATTATATGCAGACGCTCCACCCAAACCACACCTGCAGGGAGGAGGGGGAAGGCCTGACACAGAGCTTCCTGGCCTGTCCGGCCCTGCTGGGGAAGGTTGCAGAATGATCTTGAGAGTAATCCTTGCAGCCTGGCTGCCTGCACCTCAGCAGTGCTTGTTTACCCAGTGCTCAGTCTTTAGGAAAACAACCCCTGAGGTCAGTTTTTCTTTCAAGACCACTAGGAGGTGTGTTAACTCCAGCTCACACGAACCCAGATTCTCCCTGTCAGCCCTGGTCATGGGAACTGTTCCGTGAAATTTGGATTTGGTCAAAGGGCTGAACTTGGGGATCTGGAGGGCCACATGTGGCCTTGAGCCCACAGGTTCCCCATCCCTGCTAGGTTCAGCTCTGCACAGAGAAGTTAAGTAAGTTGCCTAAGGCCACTCAGCAATTTACTGGTGGGTCTGCAGCTGGAGCAGGGGCTCCCAGACCCCCGATAGGAGCCCCACCCTACACCACACCTTGCCTCTGGTAATACCACTTAAACCCTGAAAAGTATTGCTGTAGATTAGGCTGCATTCTTGTTGCACCTGGCTCTTTTGTAAACCCTGAAATTGTGCAGACAAAGAGGAGAGCCCAGGGCTTAGGATAAGAAACCACCACGCAGGAGACCTGAACAAGGTGTGCCTGGGTTTCTTTAGCTTCCCAGCTTAGTGCCAAGGACAGACAGATCTTAACAGCCCAGGGGCCGGGATGGGATCAGGGGCTTTGGGCAAAAGCACAAGGATGAACCTCACAAGGGGAGACTGTTGCCTGGAGAGAGTGGGTGTGAGATTAAAATGCAATCCAGTATCAGAAAAGGTTGCTGCACCGTCAAAGAACTAAGGCCAGAATGCTGACTTCGGGGGTAGTACCTTCCCAGCAAGTCCATATTCCAGTATGTGAGATAAGCCCCTGCTAAAGGCTCTGAGCTTGTGTGTGAAAAGAGTTTTGGGGAGGGCAGGGGGAGGCCTTTCAGGACACTGCTCCTTCCCCATCTCTCTAATCCAGGTGAGTAGACATACCTGTTTGAGGTGGGGCAAGAGTTGAAGGGAGATCCTAGAATGAGCCCGTTTGTGGGGTTTGACTCCACGGCACTAGGGAGCCTCAGCAGGTTCTGGAGGAAAGGGGAGCAGAGGGTTAAGACTGACTCCTGGGCTCTGCATTGCAGGCAGGACAAGCTGAAGATCCACATGCGGAAGCACACGGGGGAGCGGCCCTACCTGTGCATTCACTGCAACGCCAAGTTCGTGCACAACTACGACCTCAAGAACCACATGCGCATCCACACGGGCGTGCGGCCCTACCAGTGCGAGTTCTGCTACAAGAGCTTCACGCGCTCCGACCACCTGCACCGCCACATCAAGCGCCAGAGCTGCCGCATGGCGCGGCCCCGGCGCGGCCGCAAGCCCGCCGCCTGGAGGGCCGCCAGCCTGCTGTTCGGGCCCGGCGGCCCGGCCCCCGAGAAGGCGGCCTTCGTGATGCCGCCCGCGCTGGGCGAGGTGGGCGGCCACCTGGGCGGCGCCGCCGTGTGCCTCCCGGGCCCCAGCCCCGCCAAGCACTTCCTGGCGGCGCCCAAGGGCGCCCTGAGCCTGCAGGAGCTCGAGCGGCAGTTCGAGGAGACGCAGATGAAGCTGTTCGGGCGCGCCCAGCTGGAGGCCGAGCGGAACGCGGGGGGCCTGCTGGCCTTCGCGCTGGCCGAGAACGTGGCCGCCGCGCGGCCCTACTTCCCGCTGCCCGACCCGTGGGCCGCGGGCCTGGCCGGCCTCCCCGGGCTCGCCGGCCTCAACCACGTGGCCTCCATGTCTGAAGCCAACAACTAGGCTGGTCCTGGCCCACCCCAGCCCCCAGCCCTGTCCCCTCTCCCACCAGGCCCACTCTGCCCCACCTGGCGGGTCTGAACTTTTTATTTTAAAAACACAAAGGGAAAATGAAAAATATATATATATCCGCAGCAAGGGCATTGTCTGGGCCTCTCAGGCAGCTGCCTCCCTTTTTGCCGGTGTCTGAGATGGGCATCTCCTCCCAAAGGGCCTGGAGCCTGGGCCCTGCCCTCCCTGGCTGTCTCTCCCCTCTTGCTCAGAAACTTGCACCGGCCCATGCCACCAAGGAGGGCCACACGCTGGGGGCCCTGGAGCACTTGGGACCTGTGAGGGCTATTGGGAGGTGGGTTGCTTGGCCTGGAGAACAACCAGGTGGAGCGTGGATGAGGGTGGGCCCTGCCAGCACTGCTCTGAGGGGTCGTTTTCCAGTCCCCAGCAGTCCCGGGGTCCTTTAGAGAAATGCCACCTGCCACATAGAAACACCCTGTTGGCAGAGAGGCCTCCCAGAGACAGGGGCCTCCTGACAGTTTTTTCCCTTACCTGTCCTGTGACCTTGGACAGGTCAGGCCTCCACACCTGGGTGTCACCCTGCTATGAAGGCGGGCTGGTAATTTAGGTTCGCTCTCCCCACCCCCACACACATACACACCCGTCCCCACAAAGAGAACCCTGGAGAGGATAGAGCTTTGCACTCCCAAAGTCCCTCGTGACACAGTTTATCTTACTGGACATAGTGTTATCACGTCCACCTCTGTATTAGCGTACTAGCATAGGTGAGAAATGTGGCCCAATTAGACAGGGGTGACAGGAGGTGGGGGTGTCATTGCTTGACAGTAGCGCACAGGCAGCTCTGGGAACTCCCCGTGCTGCCTGCTTTCTGGGCAGGCCCCTGTTCACATCTGGACCCCACCTCCACAGCACTGGCCCCCTCCAGGGCTGTACAGAGTCTCTTGGGACATCTGGGGCCCACATCGAAGAGATGGGGGCCACCTCTTAACAGGTGGCGACTGCCTCTCTTCACCTGATTCCTGAAAACAGGAAAAACGCCCGGCTCCCCAGAGTTTATGTTTGCTTTTCGAGCTGTGGGTTCCCGGGGCCTTGGCATTGCTGGCAATTGCCCCCCTGCTGCACTGGGAACCCCTCGGCTCCTTCCGCCCCGCCCGGGGGCGAAGCAGGAGTGTGCCGCTCCCCGTTTGACTAAAGGGCTCAGTGCGGGAGGTTCAAAGGGCTCTGTTAGGACTGACACACGTTCTCCTGGTTCTTGAGTTTGTAGCAGGTCGTTGAAAAGGAAGACAGCTCTGCGGCCCGGTGCCTTTCTGACCTTCTCTCCCCATCCCTGCCCTTCCCTTTCCTCCTCTTCCCTCCCCTGCTGAGCTTGCTTTGGTTTCTCAGCAGCCCAGAGAGGAGGAGAGTCTATCTGCAGAGAGGGCCCAGGGCTGGAGTCCCCAGTCCCCAGACTGTGGGCACAAGAGACTTCAGCTCTTCCTGGCGCCTTGGCTTTTTCCTGAGCAAACACACAAAGAAACAAAAAGGCCAGGGAAGAGCCCAGACTCTGTCCCTCTTACAGCTCCCCAGAAGAGACCCTCCTCACGCCAGCTGCCATGTCAGCTTTAGACACTCCGGTCCTTGGAAGTCCTCTGCCTGGGCGGCCACCTCTCAGATCCCCGTCTCCATTTCAGACACTTGCCTCTGGGACCCACCAGCCGAGTGCCCGGGTCCCCCCATCAGCCGAGGGATTGGGGCTGAACCAAACTTTAAAAGGAAAAATGAACAAATTGGAATCCAATGGTGTTGGGGCTTTTGTCTTTATTTTGTAAAGGTAATGACTTCTTATAAACTCAATTTTTCAGATGACTGGTTAGTTTTTTTTGTTTTTTCTTGCTGCAATTTGGAGTTGTACATTGTAAAATATCCAAAGATGTTGAGTACTGTATGATCGAGAACTTGAAGCAAATGGGTTGCGGGGGGAGGAGTGGTTCTGTTTTTATTTTGTTTCTTTTTTTTTTTTTTTCCTTTTTGATGTTTCGATTTCCCTGTCTGTCTGTGGGAGAACTTTGGAATTTTTTCTATTTATAACTCTTTTTTTATGTGATTGCTCTATGTAAAATGACACTCAACAAAGTTTGCCTTAGTGATTCAAGGGACAATCTTCCATAACTTTGGTTGCACGCCGCATCCCGCCGAGAAAAACTCTCAGCTAATTTTCTGGCCTATTTATTAAACAGTATTAATTGACTTGATTAAATTATATTGAGAGTTGCACTTCTGTGAGATACGACTTCTGGAAGTTCACAGGACAGCAACAAGCCAAGCCGATCTTAAGGTTTTGACTATTAGGTGTCATAAACTTAATGTCAAAGACACCTTTACAAAGACCACAAGTCTCTGATCCTTATTTAATAATTTGAAGGACAGTGTCTCGAGTAAAAGCAAGCGATGCTGGCTTGACTCCCGGTTCCCTGGTCAAGTTCGATTGCTCCCTTCCAATTCTCATCTGAGTTAGCAGTGGGCGTTGCATGGGCGGAGTGGGCAGAACTCAATTCTTTGGTGGTCTCTTACGTTTCAGCCTCGTGAGGCACTTTGGGGCACCTGTGTGCCTGTGTCGTGTGAGCGGGGAGTGTCACGGGGTTGCTGACCTTTAACACGGCCATTCCCGCCAGCTCCCTGGCCTGGCGTGTAGAGGTGGCACCTGCTGGCCTGACTGTGGGCTTGGCCTTCTTCCTCTTGTGCCCTGGCGCTGCAGTCGGGCTTCTCTCCCTTTCTTCACCTGAGCCTCTTCCCAAACAGAGGACGGTAGATCCTAAAAGAGGTAAGGAAATACACTTGTCTCAGCCAAAGGGGCCAGCTCTACTCAGAAGCCACAGCGCAGACTCTTAGTAAAACTATTCTTTGAACTACGTTTTCTGGGTTCCCCAGGGTTGCCCCATAGCCCCCTTTCTGTTTCCGATTCCCTTCCTTGCTCTAGTAGGCACCTTCTATGCAGCATTTCTTGGTACAGAGAAAAGAACAGATGTGGGTTTCAAATCAGGACTCCTCCGGGCTGTGTCCTCACTTCCCTACCTCTAGTAATAAAGGACATTGAGTGTATCGGGCATCTCCAAGTTCGCCACCCAAACACCCCTCGGCAGAGGGCGCAGCCAGTGGGTGGGCTGGAGGTGGAACTCTAGAAACAGCCTGCAGTGGCCGTCCTGTAGTGTGAAACTCCTTTGAAGTCTCCTGCTTTGGCTTTGAACTTCACTCTTCTGCATTCTCTTACACAACATATATACATTTGTCTTAATATAAAAATATTGTCTTGAACTACTTGCCAGTCAGATTGCTTGCCTTTTCCCCAGAAACTCATCGTGAAGTCAGAGTGTTCCTTGGCTACCCTCCTCCCAGTTCTGCTCACGGCCAAGGGCTTGAGGCCAAGCGTAGCCCAGAGCAAGGAACACAAGGTCAGATACTCGTCAAAATTCCAGGCAGCTCAGGCGTTCTAGGGTCACTTGGTCCTCATTCTGGGGGGTTGGTGTTCAATGAGGGACGTAGGTGAGGACTGCGCCCAGTGGGCCCTGACCCCTGGGTGCTTCTGAACTCCTCGTGAGAGCAGAATCTCCTAGTCCGGGCCAGCAGGAATCCTCTGCAGCCCTGCAGTGCGTGGCCTGCTCCTGGGGGCCCCAAGGTGCAAAGGGTGGTGAGGTACGGACAGCCAAGGAGGGTTCGGTGGGGGGAAGTGGGAGTGAAGGGAGGAGGATGAGGCTGGAGGACAGGCCAAAGAAACGTGCCCCTTCACCTACAGAAGAAGGCTTAAGGGATGTATCGGACCAGGCCTTGGGACTGCAAGTCTATTGCGTAGGGGAATGGTCTTACCAAAAGTGTGGCCGACTTGAATCCATAGGAGAGAGATTCCAGGAGGCACCTGGGAGCTCAAACGAAGGAAGATAACTTCCTAACACCTGGAGGTGTCCTAAAGACCAATGAGGTCCCTTGTGAGGGCTGAGCTCTCAGTCATTGGAGGTGTTCAACATTGCCTTTCAGGAGTGCTGGAGAGAAGAGGAGATTCCACATGGGAAGGAGGGCTTTCTAGACAGTCCCGTGGGCCCCTTCCATCTGATTTGTGAAAATAATATATATCTCCACAGGACCATTGACAGACTGTGCCAGGTGGAGGCGGGGGCAGCAAGTGAACAAGCAGACTTTAGGGACATTCACAAAGCTCAGCTTGATGGCCCAGGGCTGCCCAACCCTTCTCCCCTACCAGTGACCTATAGCACATCAGGGCTGGGGAAATGAGACTCCATAGAAAAGGCCCTGACTCTTACTTAGAGCCCCTGAACATGTGACAAAGGAACAGCAGGGCACCAACAGGAAGTAAGACTCTCTCACCTTGCACCTTTATCTGACCCAGAACCTGCCCCCACTGAGAAGGACAACCCCCTTCACAGACACGCACACCCCTCTCCTGGGGCCTTGTCACCTCTTTCTCCCTGACAGTGCCAGCTTCACAGGGGAGGTTAAATGCTGCCGCAGGCCACTTTACCTGAAAGTCAGTCCCTCAGCCAGAAGCAGAGAGCCGGGGCGCACAGGGGACCCTACAGGAGGGAAATGCAGCTCAACACGTGCTGAGGAACAGAGGCTTCTCCAGGGACCTGGGACACCCCAGGACAAATCCTGGAACGGAGGAGGTTTGTCTCCAGCAACCTCCCAACTCCCAACCGCCCCAGCGTTCTCCTTTTCCCCACTCCTGGTGCCCTTCCTACCACACCTGCCCCTCAGTGGGCGGGCGCCCTTCCTTTCTGTCTGACCTCCCCTCTGCCCAAAGCTGCCCTGGAGAAGAGGCCCTGACCGGAGTCCCCAGGCATGACTGTGACTCACTGGCTCCCTCTCCCGGCCTTTGCAGCCCCTGCGCCACCCTGGCAAAGCAACGGCGGGTCTCCAGCAGCAAGCAAGCGGGCTCTTTGGGCAGAGGGGCCTTGAAGTCACACGGGTGGGTCATCACCTGCTCCCACCCCTTTCTCCCCTGCCCCGCCCAGCTTCCTGGCTCCGGTGGGGACCGGGAATGCCAGAGGCAAGCAAGTAGCCTCTTTCCCTCCCCTCAAGTTTGAAGGCTGAGGACTGAGTCAGACACGCGTTTCCATAAACTGACGGAAGGAGGATTCCCTGGGGAGATCCTTCTCCTCGTCCCTCCTTGCCACACCCTGGGCAGGGGCAGCCATGACCTTGAGTGGCAGTGCCCACGTGGTGTAAACCAAAATATCTGGGCCCAGAAAGGATCTGACAAATAAGGACAAAACATGTCAAATTTGTCTGGGAAAACCTGGAATCTGATCACTTTGTCACAGCCAGACACACACACACTCTCTCTGTCATGAATGGTGAATGGTGCACGGGCTGATGTCATCTCTCCTTGTAACAATAGGAGACATGGTAGTGCGTGAACAAGACCTGGCAAAGCCATTTTTCCCTGCAAGTCTCCCTGCTGGGATATTTATGACGCACACTGGCGTTTTCATCCTTGCAGTTCCTCTCTTTAACCATGAACTCTGACCTGACAACAAAAACAAAACAATAAACGAATGGGTTTCCAGAATAAGGAAGGAAGATAGAGTGAGTCAAACCCCTTTCCTATGTTCCTCTAAAAATTAATAAATTAAGCACGAACCCCCTGAGTAACATAGGTACTTCATGCCTCTCAGAGGACTCTCACATCCATTGACTGTCTGGTTTTAGCCTTACAAGGTACGTATCAGCACCCCTATTTGTATCAGTTGGGGTTCTTAGTCAAACACCAGAACCCACTCCAGGTAGCGTAAGTAGAAAAAGCATTTATTAAAAAAAATTAAGTATCTTACAGAATTTTCACAAAGGCCAGAGCGTCAGGCTTGCAGAGCCACCAAGATCAGTTGTGCAGGTTGTATACTGCACCACATTTGACATGCCATTCACACCCTTGACAAGATTTGTAGATTAGTCACACAGTAGATTTGTGTATTATAATAATTTTCCAGCAGATGGCAGTAAAGTGTCTTGAAGGGGTGCCCTGGTCTAATTTGCACAATGGCACCAAATGGATAAGGGGCAGAACATTGGCGGAAAACCAAAAAGCCGAGAACAACCCCAAACCACACTACATCAGATTCTTCTGGTAGAGATTTGGTTTGTTGCTGCCGCTAGGCACAGACACCCCCCCCCCACCCCCCCGCCGCCAGCTCAGGCCTTGGACACCGAGACTCTGTCCCTGTAGCCAACTCTCTGCCACCGTCCTCCCTGGAGCATGGATTCCACTTCTGCACGTCCTCCTTTGCTCTCCGCAGCGTGGAGTCCAGCGCTGCGCATCTGGTTGGAGGCGCCCAAGCCCCCACGTCTCAGCCTAACTGCAGCTGGCTGGGAAAGCAGGCTCTGGCTTCTGGCCTGAGAAGGGACTCTTCACGAAGAAGAGTTCTGTTAATGCCTGGTGGCCTCAAACATGTCACATATCCATGCAGTATTTTGCAGGTGAGAGGCTTGAAGCGCAGTGAGGCAAAATGATGAGGATAAGGCCACCAGGTGAGCTGTGGCAGAGCCAGGGCTAGATCCCGGAGCTGCTGGCTCCCTGACCACAGTGTGCTCTGTCCCCTTAGAAGTGGAGGGTGAGAATGAGGCAAGGCCACTGGGAACACAAGTCTATTTAGCCAGAGCACACCCTGGCTGTTCTCCCCCGACTCCCCAGCCCTCTGCAAGTCTTAGTAAACATTCCTTCACAGCTTCACCCTCCCCAAGCCTGGGGCACACTCCAAACTGCTTTCCAAAATGTAAGCTCCAGTCGGCCTGGGCCACCAGTGTGCACTGTCTGCGTGCCGCCTCCCCCAGCGGCAGGTACAGCCATGGTGACTTTCTCATCGCATCCGAGCCCAGAACTGCTTTAATCCACACCTTCCTGCCTTTGCTGAGCAGTCAGCCCCTTGCTGAACCTCTCTCCCCCAAATGGGTTTCCTTATTTAGGGGGCATGGCAGAGTCAGGGTGATGTTGTAATTAAAATTTTTTTTTTCATTTTGCCGTTTCAACATCACTCCTATAGGAGCCGCACTCTGAAACACAAAAGCGCATTTTCATTTCCTAATGGCTAGGGTATCCGAGCAGGTGGGCTTTTGTGGGGTTGGCAGTTGGAGGAAGATGGGGTGTCATAGCGAGAAAGAACATGCAAAGTGCGCCAATATGGCCACCCAGGGAATACAGGGGATCTCTGTGTTACTTCCTCCCCCAGAACCAAGAGCGCCTGGTGCCTGGAAAGGATTGGGGGGGGG
>VBSM01003157.1:32278135-32298096 GCA_008086735.1 Cheirogaleus medius | reverse complement strand
CGGGGAACAAAGCCCGCGGCGCGGCGCGGCGCGGCGGGAGGTGGGGTCAGCACACCGGGACCCCCCGGAGGACTGCCGCCCCGGGTAAAAGCAGCTGTGCCTGTAGACTCGCAGCTGGAGATTACTCGGAGGGGGACACGCAGGGAGCGGGGAAGCAGGGAGGGGAGGAGCGCTGTGACACAGGTTAGCCACCCCAAAAGCGCCGATCTAAGCGCCGAGCGGGCAGAGATCCGAGTTTGAGGGAGAGAGGGAAGAGGGTACTGGTATGGAGCCCGAGCTTCGGTTCCTTCCATGAGGCCCGGCACAGCCGTGCTAGGGGAGAGCCCAGAGGGTGAGGGCCCCAGACGTCCCACCCTCGGAGGGGCAGAGAAGCACTGGGGGGGGAGGGGGAGGAGGTTCCAGCCCCCGAGGCTCGTGTGCACACAGTCAAGCGCGAGATGACTCCAGAGCAAGGGGCTCCCCTGTCCAGGACCCCCACCACCGCGTCACACTGCTCAGGGACCCCTTGGTTTCTAACATCTCCTGCCCTCAGAGGCTACCCTTGCTCAGTGCCACTTTCCTTATGGGCAGGAGGAGGAAATGCCACTTCCCCAAATAAAACCCAGAGCTGTCCAAGTTGGCAACAGGAGGAGAAGACCCTGGTGAGGACAGGCCATGGGTGCTGCCACTCCTGCTGCTTCTGAGCTCAGGCCCAGAGCTGGGCATAGGACCCCCCTCCCCAGAACCCTCCTGCTTGGCGTTGGCCAGGGGGTCAGGGGCAAGGGAGGGGAAACAGATGCAGACCCTCCTGAATCTAGACACTCTGCCTTTGCAGACACAGCCTGTCTGTTCAGCTCCCTGGGCCCATTCACCTTTGCCCACTTCCCAGCGGGGGCCACAGCAGGTCTCCTTCCACTTCCCAAGGCCAGTCCCAAGAAGAAGTACAAAGAACCTCCTGGGAGCACCCACCTCTTCCCCAGAAACTGATACCCTGCAAGATGGCCTTGTAGAACATCTCCCTCCTGTACAAGAGCCAAAGAGCCTAGGGCGGTTCCCCCTCAAACCTGCCTCCCACCCAGTGCTAGCTAGCTTCACTAGGGAGCTAGCTCCCTAGCTTCTAGCTTCAGATGCAATCATCTTCCTCTGATGGTGGTTTTCTCAAAATTACTACCCAGGCCTCAATTCCTGCTAAGGCCCTGCTGAGGCTATAACTTGCAAGCTTTGGATGAACCACCTGCAGAGCATGGTTAACAGTTGAGTAAACACAGGTGTTGTGGCCATTTGCATTGTTGCTATGGACTCTTAGACATCAGGCCTAACCACCTACTTTCTTGGGGAAATCTGTCTTGATTTATATATCCTACACCAGGACAAATGTTTTCCGTAAGGGGCCAGATAAGAAATATCATAGGCTCTGCAGACCATACAGTTTCTGTTGCAACTAGTCATTGCTGCCCTATGGTAAAAGCAGCCATAGACCATAGTCTGTGGTCTTTGAATGCATGTGGCTGTGTTCCAATAAAACTTTATTTATAAAAACAAGTGAGTGCCTTAGATCACTTACCCCCGTTTTAGACCTATAATGTGTATTTTGGCATCATGACTTAATTGAGCAGACCTCAGCTTGGCCTTAGAACATCTGGGTGGCAAGGCCAGGCCTGTGTCTCATAGCTGGGTGACCCCTGAACCTCATTTTCCTCACCAAAAAATGATAGCAATCATGGATATAGCAGACGAAGGAGATCACTCAGACACCCTATTCTTTAGGCCTTTGATGTGAGCTGAAATTAGCATGAGAATTAAATGCTCTCCAGAGTACTTTTATAAACTCTGAAGTGCTCTACATTTATAAATTGCCCAGTGTGAGTTTGAGGACCATCTGAGGGCTAAATCACATGGGAGAGAGAGCAAAAGGTCCTGGTGGACCGGCCTGGAGGTCTGTGCTTGACCTGATAGGTCCCTGCAGAGGCCAAAGCCTTGAGAATATCATTACCTGCTTTCTTGCCTTCCTAGGAATACTGCTTAGCAAGCTGATGATCTTTTGCAGCTCTTTAATTGCTCTATGCTTCAGTTTCCACTCTTTCAGCTCCAGTGGAGCTGCCTGCAGCTGCAGGGCAGAAGTTCTATCCAGAGCTGTTGCCATAGTGAGCAGAGCGAGGTCCCCCCTGATGTGGCCGACCTCAGGCACTGAACCCAACACCTCCTGCCCAACTTGAACATTTGCATCGCTTCATCTTACAGCGCCAAGAGGCTGTAAGGAGGATGGGGACTGGGCTGTCTCTTTGCACCATTCATTCCTCTTTGGGGCTGGGGACCGAGGCAGGCGCTTCAGAGGGGCTCTGCAGCCACCAGTTCCTCTGAGCAGCACACTGGACTGGTGCCCTCCCTTGCCCAAGGCCTGGGCCTTCGGAGCTGCAGGGTTCAGGCTACATGGGCAGTTGGGCACCACTCCAGGGGCTTCTGTGTCATTTCCCAGCAACCTTCAAGCAACAGAGGTTGTTAGGTGGAGCAGGCTTTGAAAGGCCAACCTCACCGGGGACCCATCACAGCCTTCTGCTCTGGGACTTATGTTCCCACAGTTTTGCCTCTAACCTCAGATGGCTCTGCACTCCCAGCAGACGAAGATCCTCGGTTCTAGGCCAACACACTGATTTTACAGATGCAGAAACTGAGACCCGGAGAAGGGAGGGACAGGCCCTGTCAGTAAGTGACACTAGTTCCAGACTCTAGGCCTCTCCCAGTCCGCCGTGGCAGGCAGCTTCTTATGTCAGCATTAATTACATGTTACTTACTGCGTCCCCTCCCTTACTCATCCACACCCCACTCTATCAACAAGACAGCTGCTTAGACCCTCCTGGAAGTAGGGCCCAGGACAGCCGGGTCTCAGAGCTGTTTGCCCTGGGGACTTGGGGCTGCCCTGCATAAAGACAGAGGTTCTGTCCTTGCCTCCCTGGGACCAAGGTGGGCCCCACAGTGGAGCAAGAAAAAAGATTAGGTCACTGAGAACAGCCTTCTCAGCCTGGGCGCCCTTGCTCTGCCTCTCCAAAGGGAGGTGGCAGAATGCGTCAGCCACCGAGGGAGCCTGCAGGGTCCAGCTCCCCGGGCCCTGAGGCACGATGACCTCATCAGGCATTTCCAGCTTTTATGATCTGCCAGCCAGGCCAGCAAGTGACAGGCCAACCTCCCCTGGCAGCGTGTTTTCGCGGGCAGTGCGTGGTGATCTCACCCCAGCTGGAATGCCACTGCCATTCACAGACCCCTGTCCAGGCCACAGGCCACTAGGCACAGGCACAGGCACTGAGCAGCGGCCAGAGGGAGCGGAGTGGCCCAGATGAAGAGAAGGAGTCAGCAGGTGAGCTGAGGACGTCACCCAGGAGGCCAGAAACTGGAGCTGGGAGGCAGAGAGAGCTCAGCCCTAAGGAGATCAAAGCGTGGGTTTGAAGTACGTAAAAGTCAGTGGGACAGTTGCTCCGGTGGTCCCCCCAGTCAGACTCCCCAGTGTGGCCCTCAGTAACAATAATAACTACCTTTTCTGAGCAAGTCCCCCCTTGCAGGCACTATGTATTGCCTCATTTATTGGCTCACGATAGCCCTATGAAGACACTATCAGTGTTATTCCCATTTTGCAAAGAAACTGAGGCTCAGAGAGAAAAAGTAAGTTGTCCAAGGTCATTCCATTACCAGATGTCCCATCCAAGATTTGAACTCAGTGCTAGTGATCTGTCGCCCAGATGCACGGGCCATGTTTGTGTGTGTGCGTGGCAGGCATGGGGGGAGGGAGACACGGGTTGTGTGGGTACCCAGAGCCGAGGAAGGCAAGCAGAATGTGAGCAGCAACTGAAGGGCTGCTCTGCCATCCCCTACGGTAACAGTTCTCAACCTGTCCAAGTTGAGATAGAACTCAAAGGATTTGTGAACTTGCATAGAAAAAAATTACATCTGTATTTTCAAAAACATCTACATGAAATTCATCATTTCCTTCCATTGTGAATGTGACAATAAACCACCGTAATAATGGCAGGATCAAGGATTTTGTTGCCAGTAGAAATCACGAAGATTTTCATATCACATTACATTGTTGAAGATAGCTCAAAATATCATTTCATGTTTATTGCTATTTTAAAATTACAGTTGTTGTCATCCCTGCTGCTAGATTTTATTATTTAATGATAATAAAGAAATAACATTTTTACTATGTCACACATGCATCTTTTGAGTGTTTCAGTTATTTTGATATCTGTATTTCAACACAATTGGGATTTTTTGTAATCTTATGTATTTTAAGCATTTACAAAATTATCCTGGTAAAGTCCATAGGCTTCGGCAGACTACCAAGGGAGTCCACGACACAAACACGTTAGAGACCCCTGCCCCAGGGAGTCGCCCTCACAGACATGGTCAAAGCTGAGTCCCTGCACATTTGTGATCCAGCACTAGGGAGTCCAGAAAGAGAAGGGAAGGATACGTTGTTTCTTTCTAGCGGAGTGATGCAAAACTTGACCCTATCATTCAACTCACTTCCTATTTGTGAGAACTTGGTCATGTGGCCACACAGAGCTCACTGCAAGGAAAATGGGATAAATTTCCTAACGTGGGGACCGTTTACCAGAACTATTACAGGAAGAAAGGAAGGAAGGAGGAAAAGAGGGAAGGAAGGAGGGAGGGAGGGAAGGGAGGAAGGGAGGAAGGAGGGAAGCAGGAATTTTGAGGCATACAGGAGTTGGGATTTTTTATTTGTAAAAGTAGGAGGTGGAAATAGAGTAGTTGCTTTTCATTTTTTGTCCAGTTAACATCTTTTTTCAAAGGAAGTCCCATCATAGAGATGAAAGCAGGTATCTTAGCCAAGTGGAGCAGGACCCCTGAGCCCTGCCAGCACTGCCTCCCCTTCCTGACCCTTTCCCCAGGGGGGCTCCCTGAGGCAGCTCCCAGTAATTCCCAGACCAAGAAGTTCACCATGCACAGTCTGGGCAGTCTCTGAGGCCCCTGCCAGCCCTGTCCTCTCCTGACAACCCTGCAATGCTCCCAAAACAGAGAGACCCGTCTTTGTGGCCGAAGGTAGAGGGGCAGGGAAAGATACATCTTGAAGGAAAAGTAGAACTGAGAGTGACCCAAAGCAAGGTAGAAAATGGCATCCTGGGAGGGGAGAATGGCATCCTGGGAGGGGAGAATGGCATTCTGGGAGGGGAGAATGGCAGGTGTAAAGCTCTAGGCTAGGAATGCAGAGACCCGTGCATGAGAGACGAGGTCTTAGAGGCACCGAGGAGGACAGGGGCGAACCCTGGAGAGGTCTGGCGGGGCCAACACAGTCGCACCAACGGCCTTGGGCCTTGCTCACAACAGCCTCAGCTCAAGGCCCTCTGAATGGAGGCAGCCCCAGACCAAAGCCTCCTTTGGTTGGTTGGAAAACCTGGAATGTTCATCCTTTGGGGGGAAATACTCAAACTAAGGATAATATTCATTTTTTATTCCACTATTATTGATTAAGCTCCCACTTTGTACCAGCTACTAGGAGAGACTTTCATTCTGATGAAGAGACACAGCAAAGAAACATAAATTGATATATAAATCAGCAAGCAATAATGACTTTACTATTGATATCACAATATAAATTATTATATTGCATAATAATAATAAGCATCAGATAGATGCTAAAAATCCAAGTTATTGAGGAATACCAGTGAATACAATGATCTATAAACACTACTTTTATTTTAGTTATATATTTTTTTGTACAGTAGGAATGGCCTTTATTGGTTGCAATAGGAAGTGTAAGAGGAGGGGATAGGACAGCTCCCACTCCCCAGGTGACATACCAGATTGTGTCACCACCCTCCAAAAGTAAACACTGCTTTTAAAAGGCAGAATTTTAGAGTCAGTTAGACTTATTTCAAATCTTAACTCTATCACTGCCAGCTATATAACCTTGTGCAAGTCACCCCTCTGACCCTTAGTTTTCTCATGTATAGAATGTACCTGCCTGGTAGAGTTTCTGTGAATATTCAACGAGTTAATGCATATAAGCATTTAGTACAGAATCTGGCATATAGTAAATATACAGTCAATGTTTTTGTTATTACTATTATTATAATTATTAACTAAAGCTAGGAATCCTAGCTAAACAAAAGTTTCAAAATTGTGTATAGTGTATTTAATTCAGAACTATTGAGGACTTCAATTGTGATTGTTCTGTATGTGTGTATAAATATATGTTTTCATGGATACAGATTAGTAACCTCTATGACCAGCTTTGGGTACAAATAAGAACCCTTTTATTTTATGTTTCAAAATAATTGAATGAGCAATTGCTGCCAAAAGTAACAGAAAATCCAGCACATCCCTCCAGAGATGTGCTTTGGCTTTACCCATACTTATTCCAAAGAATTCAGTCCAGGTTGCAAATACCAGCCAGAGAGCTGCCAAGTGTGATCAATTGAGTATTCTTGCTGCTTCCATATCAGCCACATGGGGGTGCTGCTAGTCACTATTCCTGCACCGCCCTGTGGATGCTGGGCCAAGGTTGTAACAAATCCATGCTAACAGTACGACTAATGGTAACAGGCATTGTAAGGGACCAGAGACCCCAAATCCTGGGCTCTGTTCCAAGGGTGTTTCTTTTTCTGTTCATACTCCTGTAAGTTATGCTAGGGCAGCAGGGTGGGGAGGGGTCTCTAACCGCAGCCTTTCCTACATCTCTAGACCCTCCTACATCTGTAGGCCCAAGTGATGGGGTGGGTCACCAGTTTCTCCCTTTCCTCCTGCTCAATCCCCTCGACTCCTACGCAGTCTTGCCTCCTCCTCCCCAGCCACCAACTACCAGGCCAGGAAATAGGAGGTGGCAGACTGACTCAGCCACAAAAGATCGTATTATATGCTTTCTCCCAGGGCAATCGGAACCTTTGTAACTATTGATATTTGCATGCAAAGAACATCCCCTGTAAGGCAACTTTCTGCCCAGAAGCAACTGGCATTCTCTCAGGCAATAAAAATATTAAATAATTACAGGAAACTAGCTAATATGTATTGAGTATTATGTGCCAAGCTCTCTGCTACCTCACCCCAACCTATGAGGTTGGTTCTATTATTGACCCCTTGCTACAGAAGAGACAATGTGGCTTTATCATTCATCCCACGTCACACACACCTGAGTTATTTGTCTCACCCTCCTATACATACATATGTGCCTGCCCGTGTAATATCCCACCTGGAGAAGAGAAGTAATGGAATTAAATAATTCCTACTTTTTTGATCTTGTTACCCATATTAATTCTTTCTGTTACTCACCATTAAGTAAGATTAGAAAATATTAGAGTGAACAAATGGCAGCGAGTTAGTAGAAATGGTATTGGAGTAAAAGTTGGAGACTGGGTTCTAATCCCAGCTCTGCCAATATTTGGATGTATAAAATAGGAAAATCATATCACCTCTCTGAGCCTCAGTTTCCCCATCTGCAAAATGACAGGTGGACTAAATACTGTTTAGGTCTCTTCTTCTTCTTCTTCTTCTTCTTCTTCTTCTTCTTCCTCCTCCTCCTCCTCCTCCTCCTTCTCCTCCTCCTTCTTCTTCTTCTTCTTCTTCTTCTTTTTTCATGTCCTTCCAATGAATTAGCTCACTTCTAACTCTAAAAGTCTGTAATTCTGTAAAACAATCACACTTTAAATCCTGAATCAATGAGGCATAACAATGTATATGTGCACCCATGCATAAAACACTGCAGGAACAACCATTTGGCTAAGCCATCCATTTGTTCATTCCTTCCAGACGGCTTGAAGGGAACCTCTCAGAAAAGATTAGCAGTTTGAAGCAAATGACTGTGAAATCCCCGGGAGAGCCAGATGCACTTAATCCAGGGCTGGTTATTGGATCACTTCTGATTCATCTCCCTTGTCTGGTCTTAATTTGCTTGTTAATAGCTTGTCCTCTTTCTCCTCCCACTTCCTGCTATTGTCCATTCTTTGTTCTTTTCAGGAATTGTGATCACAAAATGTCACTCTTGTATTGTGAGAGAGACGGTTCTGCCTGGTGGCGGCTCCTTGGTCCTCTCCTCCCAGAGCGCAGCTGGGTACCCTGGCCCCTCCCACACTCCCAGCCTCAATCAGGACAGATGCATCGTAGAAAGCGCAGCAGACTGCAGCAGCTGCAATTTTTATCATCTCTCTAGGAGCCAAGTACTGAAGTATTTTAGTGAAACTTTGAAGTTCAGTGGGGTGGTACCTTCATTGATTTCCTGTCCCAAACACGAATGCCAATCAGTCTCTCCCGTGACATAACTCTTTCACTGTTTCACTATCAGGCAAAAAACAAAAGCAAAAAACCAATAACAAAAAACAACCAACTAATACATTTGAGTTTTTAGAACTTTTAAAAATCAGTGCTGATAAAAGAGTGATTAAATGGGCTTGCAAATGCTGCTTATGGGAGTATAAACAGTGATGGTCTTTCTGGAAGGCAATTTGATGCTATGAATCAAAAGTTTAAAAACATGCACACTTTTGCTTGAGTGTTTCCCATCGGAAAACTGAATTCTAAGAAATAATCATCGGGAGGCAATATTTAGATATAAGGCTGTTCAGTAGAGCATGTTTGTAATTAGAAAACATTGGACACAAAGCAGATTTCCAAGAACAAGAGATTCAATAGATAAATGGTGATATATCCACATAAGGGAATACTCTTCACTTATTACAAATCATGTTGTAGAACATTTAATTACATGAGAAAATGCTCATCATGCTCTATTATGTGCAAGAATTGGTTTACAAAACAGTATATGTAGGACAACTCCATAAAACTTGTGTGAATATTGTGAATGTTTGTGTGTTATATTTTTAAAAAAAGAGAATATATACCAAACTATTAATAATGTTTATTTCTGCATGGTGGAATAATATGTGATGCTTATTTTCTTTTTGGGCTTATAAAATTTAATATTATTAAATAGGAAAAATATTTACATATACATATATAATATTTTAAAAAACAAAACACACATAATAATTCTTTGTGTCCCAGGCCAGCAGGCAAGAGAAGGGCAGGCAGGCCAGACGTAAGTCTCCTCTTTCTTAGAGGAGCAAACCAGTTGTTTTCTTATGGCCACTCTACTCCTGTACTTTCTCTCCTATTTTTCTAGCAAGAAGGCTCAAGACTTCTGCGTGGCGGTAGGCAGCCCTATTAGTCATTGCAGCAGACACTCCACGCCACAGGCCTGTTTCTCACCAGTAAACCTCCCCTCCCTGATATGCTGAAAGAGCTAACTATGCATATCTTTCTTCAGTGGTCAGTGGCACCATGTGGGTAACTGATGGGAGTATTTACACTGCGGAAATTGGCAAAAGCTTTACAATCAGGGCTTTTTTCCTCTGCAGAGAGCCAGTTATTAAACATTTAACAGCACTTGGCTACCTGAAACCATCAACACTTCACAGGTTCCCGCTATGGCAGCCCCTGTTGGCCTAGTGTCCCGAAGGTTGCACATTCCCTGCTCACCTCAAGAACTGCACGTCAGCACCCTCAGCTTGGGTCATGCCATGCTGTAGGCCAGTGGTTCCCAAAGTGTGGTCCCTGCACTTGCAATATTAGCATCACTGGGGACTTGTTAGAAATGCAAGTTCTTAGGCCCCACACTGGACCTACTGAATCAGACACTCTGGAATGGGGCCCAGCAATCTGTGTTTTAACAAGCCCTGCAGGGACATGCACAGGACATTCTTAGGCCCCAGGAAGGACCATTTGTACCCACAGCAACATGGGCCATCTTCTGAACTATTTCTCTCTAGATCTGGCTTTGCCAAACAAAGAACTCCCAGACTTATCTCCGGCTCCCAGAGAGTAAAATTCTTACACAAATCACTAACATCCTACCCTCTCCCATTCTCCACCTTTCCATGGGGAAGAGGGTGTTTAAGATCATTAAAGCCCTACACCCTGACAAGATGCTCAGCCCACTCCCACACATATGTCTAAATTACAACGGCACAACAGAAAGTCTACTGACGTTTATATTTTTCCACATTGAAGGGAGGATCAAATATCAAAAGTTTAATAATTCTCTTCCTCTTTTATTGCCATCCTGTTTTGCTGTTTTCCCAAATAAATGCTTTGTCTGCCTCTTGGATGTGCTCAAGCCAGCATGACCTGCCACCAAGAAGTGGCAAACATTTTCATTCAAGGTCTCCCAAGCAAAGCCTGGCAGCTCAAGTTCCCCAGTCACATCCTTCTGCATATTCCAAGGAGGTGGTGAGGACAAGGGGTTTGTTTTGACACCAGTCACTTGTCTTTGGCAGCAGTTGAGGAACTGCAGTTCTGAGACTGATGATTCTGGTCTCCATCTGACATGCCACAGGATGGATTGGACTTTGGGATACACATTTGACCAACGCTCTGGACGGGAGCACACCCATAAAGCAAACCCAGCTCCTTGCCAATCAGGAGATCAGGACATAGGCATTTTCTTCCTCTTTCTTCCCTCCCAAGCCTGGATACACCTGGATCATCTTGGGACCTATAAGTCTCCCAGCAGTCACCCCCTGGCTGTTTGACGGTGAGAAATCCACTTATTTCAAAGGCAGTCGCCTTTCTATCAGCACCAATAGAAGAGAGCAGTCGCGTAAATAACTTGCGTAAAAATAAAATCACTTACGCTTGGCTCTGTCATGCACAGCGTGTTTCAGGAACAGCAGATTTGTTCTAATTTGCTTTGGCTGCAATTAATATTAAAATGAAGTGGCAGGGAGCAGGGACAGAGCCTGGCTTTAATGATTTGTCAAAAGCAGAAAACTGAGAGCAGTCAGCAACTGGAATCCTGCCCTGTGACTGCGAATGGCTGGCTCAGCTGAGGCGAGACACTAACGTCCTGGTCAGCCTCCCGCACAACTGCCGTCCTGCCCTCCTGCCCCGGGACCATGGATGGTTCATCCTTTTCAAGCCGGCTCTCAGCAAAATCTCTGCTTTCCATTTGCCTGGGCACAGAGGAGAGACCACGTCCAGCCCGGGCGCAGCGGTGCTCGGGTGGGGAGAACGGCTCACACGGGCAGCATGGCCGGGGGAGAACTTGTGCATCTGGGGCCCGTTGATCCTACTGTCCACAGCTCAAAAACAAATCGCAGACCAGAAGTAAGGGAGAGGGACATTATTTTGAGATAAGCTGTCATCATGATGATCTCCACATTTCAGCACAGACCCTCTGATCCCTTGGTTTCCCCTGGTGACCAGCCCTCATCCCAAAGCTATCCAGGGGCCCTGCCAGGAGTCACCTCATTAGCATAAACTCAGGTGTGGTCAAAAGGGGTTCATTATAAATAACAAAAGATGCTTCTGTCACTCAAGGAGATTCCAAGAGTTTTAGGAATCTCTGTGCCAGGAACGGGGCAATGACCAAGCATATTTTTTCTTCTACCACCCTTGGCTTCCCCCAGCTGTCTTCCTGGTTTCTTTCCCTGGACACCTTTCCTTGAGAAGTCACGTGCACACACATCCTTGTGTCAGGCATCTGCTGCCAGAAAACTCGACCTGGGATAGAGACGAAATGCAACCACTGTTTGCAACCACTGCAACCACTGAATGCCCCTGTGACCTCAAGGCGTCGCAGGGGCATTCATTCAATCATTTATTCACTCACTCACCCAGTCATTCAAGGGAAATGCGTTGATGTTCTAAGCAACATGGCAGGCCCTGGGAGTGGACTGGTAACCAAGACTGACGCAGACCCTGCCTCACAGGGCTTATAAGCTTGGGAGACGACTGATAGTAACCAGCGGCTACTGTTATGTTTGCCTGACTGTCATGAGATGATACAGGGCTCCTGAGCCATGCTGAGGGCACTGCAAAGCCATCGGCTTTTCAGGTGAGTGACACGGAGTGAAACTTGAGATCACAGTGTTGCTTTTTGAAGAGAGCCCTCTGGCCGGTGCATGGATGGTGCCACAGTGGGAGTGGGTGCAGCAGGCCATTTAGAAGGCTTTGCAGGCAGATGGCGCAGAGGACGGTGGCTGGGGCTAGGCTGGGGGCCGTGTGTTGGGCAGAGTTGGGAAAGGAGGAAAAGAGCCATGGGCCGGCCTAACTAGCCCAGGAGACTCGAGCTCTTCATGTGGAAGACAATCAAACAGCACATGTATGCATAAACGTAGCCTAAACTGCATGCCCCTAAGGACAGCTGGAGGTCAGAAGACAGGCTGATGAGCCGGGTTGGAGTGGTCAGGGAAGGCTGCATGGAGGAGGAGGACCTGAA
This sequence comes from Cheirogaleus medius, assembly GCA_008086735.1. Classification (NCBI taxonomy): domain Eukaryota; kingdom Metazoa; phylum Chordata; class Mammalia; order Primates; family Cheirogaleidae; genus Cheirogaleus; species Cheirogaleus medius. The sequence goes on along the minus strand of VBSM01003157.1, from coordinate 32,285,894 downwards.
CACCTTTGAAGGGATGGTAAATATTTGGATTGGCCTGAGGGCTTGCCTACACACTCAAGACAGTGCGTTGGGGTCAGGCTCTGGATAGGCAGAGGGGTAGGACTTGAGGTGACATGCCGTTGAAAGCAGCCACGTGTATCCCTGGTGAGACTCCTTCATGTTGGGCAGGTCTGCAGCCCTGTAGTCAGGCTTGACCAATGGCTACAGCCAGATGTCTGCACATGCAGAAGCCATGAGCAGGCCAGGAGGAGACCACCCTTGAGCCATCCAAGGGCCTGTGACCTCTCTCCTTGAAAAGTGGAACTCTCGTGGCCTGGCCACCACTAGGAAGTATAGGGCTTCCATGCCCTGAGATCAGAGGACTTACTGCCAGTGCCCAGTGAGCACTAATTCCAGCGTTAAACCTCTGCTCTCGACTCTTTCATCTCTGGGGAATCTCACAAAGTGGATTTTAATTTTCCACCAGATCTGAGCATTTCAAAGTCAGGGGAAGAGGGGATGAAGGAAACGGGTGTCTGCCCTAACAAATGGGTCTTCGGAGTGGAGGTGTGAGGAACTGATCTGATGCTGCCGTGCCCTGGGAACAAGCCCCATTCTGCTGACCACTCAGGGACACATGTCCCTCTGTCCCTGGGGCAGCTGGTGGGATCTGAGGGTGTGTGCCCGGGCTCCGTGGCCCCCGTGCCAGTGCGCTGCTGGGCGAGCCCCTCGTGCACACGCTCGGCACTCAGGTTGCACAGCGCAAGCGCTGTCGCTGGCAAGCCCTGCAAACCCAGCCCACCTGGGACCAGGCTTCAGAGAAGCCAGTTCCGCAAGTATCTAGGGAGCACTTTCTCTGCTTAGCTCTGCCCTCGCTGCTCTGGGGACAGTCATTCGTTTAGGGCTACTGAGACAGGCATGGAGCAAACGACGCATCCTTCCTAATGCTCACAACACCACCGCAAGGTAGGTGTCATAGACCTGCTGTGCAGGTGAGAAGAAACAGAGCTTTGGCCGGTAAATATTATGCCCAAGGCCACAGTCAGTGAGTGGTAGCGCCATGGTCTCACCCCCAGCCCCTCCCCCTCTGCTCCCGCCACTGTGACCCAGTCCCTGCCCTTAAGGTGCTTCCATCCCACCAGAGAGACAGAATGACAGACATGAAACCAGGACTACCACTGAAAAGTCACAGAGCTACCAACACTCAAGATGAGACCGGGAAGAAAGGAGGCAGCTCTGTGCCTGGAACTTTCTATTTATTATGACATTTAATTCTCTCCAACGTTATGAGAAAGGATGAAAAATATCCTCTTTTTTACCAACATCGTGTAAGTACCATGTCACATAAATACAAATGGGCATTAATATTGATATGACAGTGTAGCAATATTATTTTAAGTTGAATCTCAAATTAATTTTGGGATCCTATTCTAAAGCCCGTGCTCTTTCCTCTGATATACAACTTGTAAAAAAAGAGACAAAGCCATATACACATCAGGTTGGTCGCTTGTTGCCATGACAACACAATATCTCCAGGACCATCCCTAGCACCTCCACCTGCCACAGCTCTCCGATACCCCTGTGCTCCCCAAACTGCTCAGCCCTCCTCTCCGTGGGCACCGCGTTCCTCCTTCTGCAGGGAAAATGTGCACACCCTTCCAGTCTCCACGCCCGCATCCTGCCCCCTGGTCTCCACCACTCCGTGGGCCCGTGAATCCCATCACAGTCCCTTTCTTTAACAATCAGACCTTAACCAGCTCCTTTCTCCCCACTTTCTCAGAAAAACACCTCTCTCATGCTTGTGTTTTCTCCCCTCTTCCTCTGTTACCCTCTCTGCACCCTTCCCACCTCCGTCTCCTTGCTGTCTGTCTTAGACCTTGCATTTGTAGCCTCCAAAGAGCATCAGGTCAAGGTTGCTAAAGTTAAGTGCTGTGCTAATAATACTCTTCCTCTAGGGACGGGCACATCCTAAGTTTTGACATCAGATTAGACAAGATAAAAAGCCAGAGCCGTCAGCCACTGAAGCCTTGGACAGCGCCCTGAGGTTTCCTTTAGCAGGTCTCCCCAGCCATGTCCTCTCCCACCTAAAGCTAAGCCTGCCAGTCCTCAGCCACCTTTCTGATATGTACCAGGGCTCAGGGACATGCAATACTCAGCTCACTTCGCCTCTCTGACAGGGTGAAATATTAGCTGTTTCCTCTCAAATATGCCCAGATACACTATTTTAGTCACTAAAAAGAAGAAGCAATTTCCCATCACTAAGTTTGGTAATTACATTTTAAAATACATTTTCCCCATGAGATTCAATTAAGTTATTTTTATTTTGGATGAAAATGAAATGAAATGAAAATACGCAGCCCATAAACATTTGTATTTTTTCTGGATTGTCCCTCATTCCAAAAAAAAGCTTGCTCACTACTAGTATTTGATGTCACACAGACTTGGATTTAACTCCTTCTGCCTCTGCTGTTCCCCAGCTGTGCAACCACAGACAATGTGTTTAAGCGCTTTGTGCAGACTGGGGGACAGAGTGACCAATTCATGAGGCAGTAAATCAGGCAGACAACCAAGTCGACACATAAACAATTGGCAGTGAGATACCCAAATATTTGTTGAATATTATTCTGGGTGTTTCTGTGAAAGTGTTTTTGGATGAAATTAACATTTCAATCAGTGGATTTTGAGTAAAGTATATTGTCTTCCTTAATGTGGGTGGGCCTTACCCAATCAGTTAAATAGAACAAAAAGACTAGCCTCCCTCAGCAAGAGGGAATTCTTCAGCAGACTGCCTTTGAACTTCACCTTCAACATTGGCCCTTCCCAGCTCTACAGCAGTCTGGAATAACAGCTCTTCTGGGTCTGCAGCTTGCTGGTCCACTGCAAATTTTGGACTTGCCAGCCTCCATAATCATGTGAGTCAATTCCTTATAATAAATCTCTTTCTATATATATTCACAGCCTATTGGTTCTCTTTTTCCACACGGATGACTATAGAATGGTTCTGTTTCTCCAACAGGATGACTAAGACACCCACCTAGCTCAATGCCTATAGTGTAGCAAAACCTAACACAACTCTGCAGTTTTCAGATCGTGAAGTCCTCACCCTCAGATTTATCTGGTGTTGGATGAATTTCAGTTAAACTTAACTGGCAAACTCAGAAATATAAATGACAAATCAGGAAGCTTATAACTGGCAAATGGTATAGAACTTTGCAAAAGCAAAATTCCTACTCAATTCAGTATCTGCAATGGTTATTTTTCAACCTTTTAATTGTCAAAAGCGCATGAATGTATGGCCTAAACAAATATTCTAAAGCAAACAGATGCGTAACCACCTCAAGGTCAAGAAATGGAACCTTGACAGTGCCCCGAAAGTCTCCAGGTCTGTCCCTATGGTCTTACAGTAATCCCTCCTCATCTTCCTTGTGGCTTTCCCACCCAGGAGTGCATGCACCATGTACCCACCATACGTACCCTCCTGCACTGACTTCCTTTCATTCAACATTGCACTCGTGAGATTCATCTATGTCGTTGAGTGTAGCTGCAGTTTGCTCAGTTCTATTCCTGTATACTGTTCTGCTATATGAATCAACCACGCTTTATTCATCTACTCTACTGTTAACAAACTTTCAGCATGAAAAAAGATGACCTAAATTCAGAAATATGGCATGCAATTGACCCATGGTGTCATTGTGAGGATGCAGAACGTTTATAAGTGCATCTGCAAATATTGTTATAAAACCGACAAAAAAAAAGATAAACTCTGATCTCTCAATAAATGGATCAATTGAGTGTGACATACTTCTGTGGACATGAACCATGTTTAAAACTGACCAAAAAATGCATATTGGAATGTAAAAGATTAGGGACAGCTTATTATAAAGCCAGCCACAAATGAACAAACACACGACCATAATGAAGTCTAGTAAGGAGACAATTTAACAACCAATGCAGCTGTGCTCTAAATCATGCACATTAAACCATCATTTTACACACGAGGCCCAGCGCGGGGGAGCTTTCATGGAAAACTTATCACAGGGCTCTCTGGGAGCAGAAGCAATGTATTAAATATAAGGAACTGAGAGAACCACTAATTGTTCACGGCCACACTAAGCGATAGTGGGTCCTCAGAACAAACCCTGCCAGCCACTCTGCAGGGGACAGAAAGATGCAGAGGATGAAGTTCAAGAATAGGATGCACATCTTTGACCAGTTCACCTCCCTGCATCAGAACAGCCAGCAACTCTTGTCCAAATCAGCAAGCAGCATCGGAGTTCTTCTCAAGCTTGCATTCAAGGCTAGCACGGCCCTTCCCCAGTGCCTCATTCCTTGCAAGCTGATGCTATTGTGACCATAAATAAAAGTCCTTTTTTTATTTATTAATAATTTTTGTTTAATCATCACTGTTATTTTCTACTAACATCTTTATTCCAACATACATGTATAGGGTTTCTGGTGCGTGATAGTCTAAGCAAAGTTTTTGTGGGCGAGTGTGGCACTGTTATTTATAAGTTAGGACTTGAGGTTTCAGGATTTCAACCAGGTTTGTTGGGAGGGGACCGGGAGATTGTTTCTACATCACACCAGGGGAAAGGGAGCCAGCATTTCACGAGCGATTGCTCAGTGCCCAGGGCATACTCGAGCCATCTCATTTAATCTTTATAAACTACCACCTCAACCAGTTCCGTATTTTTGTCTGCATTTCACAGTTGCGAAGAGGGAGGTCTAGAGAGGTAAACAACTTGGTGTGGCTATACAGCTCACAGGATGAGCTAGGAATCTGGACTCTGAACTCAGACAGGCTTGGGGGATGATGGAGTTTCACCACTTACTAGCTGTGGATCTTGGCAAATCACTTAACGCCCCGTGTCTCACTCTCTCCATGGAAAAGATGGGGATAACCGTGAAGCCCGCTCCATGAGGTTGCACGGGCAAGGTACTCAGCACAAGCCTGGCCCTGGTGAACACTCTCCTAAAGCAAGCTGCTCTTGTTAAATGGCAGAGCCAGGAATCAGACCAAAGTGGAGGCTGACTCCAAACATCCTGCTCTGCCCCCTGTCCTGTGCGGCACTGATTTGCTCATGTTTCTGCAATGTGGGCGGGGCCTTGGCGGGGAAAGCTCCTCTCTGCTCTACATGGTGTTGGTTGGGGCAGCCTGGCGGGGGCTGGAGCATCCAAGCTGACCTCACAGCTGGCCCAGCTGGCCACTGGCCCAGCCTCCAGGGCTCCTCTTTGGCCATCCATGTGGCCCATCTCTCTCCAGCAGGGTAGCTGGCAGCCACAGTTTTACAGGGCAGGGGAGGAGGAGAGCCTGGAGTCAGCAGGAACGCGGGTCTGAGAGATGAGAGACCAGAGTTACCCAGAGGGAGGAGGACAGGGGAGAACGGCTCCTGTTTAGGATTCTTTGTGCACGATCTTACTTCTTTTCTGTGTTGACCTGCCCAGGAGCAGGAAGGGGTCACACCTTGAGGGAACAGACAAGACCTGTCTAGTCGCCTTTCCCTGTGTGACAGACCTGACCCATCAGGAGCCTGCATCTTTCAGGGAAGACAGTGATGCTGTCAGCCAGCAGAGGAGGTTTGAACCCACTTGTTTTTTCTCCAAAAGGACTGGTTTGCAGGGAGCCATTCTCATTCTTCTGTCCACAGAACACAGCACCAACTCCTCGGCGCTGACCCAAGGTCCCCAGACTCCATCCCCTCCTTCCTTATGCAAGCATTCCTCTAGAAAACACCCCTTCCCTGACTCCCCAACACACCCCATGCCTCCCTGCCTAGGCTGTGGTGTCCTGGACTCCTCTGCCATCTCCTTGTCATCCCCTGTGACTCTTGGCCCATCCAGAGTCCAGCCAAAGCCCCTCCTTCGAGAGGCTTGCCGGCCCACACCCCCAACCCGCCCTGGGCAACCCCTCCTCTGAGCTCCTCACCCCCCCAGCATGCCCCATCACTCGCCCACGACTGTCTCATCAGCACAGCCACACAGGAGGTTGGGGCCTATGTTGGACTCATTTTTCTTTCCCTCAAAGTGCTTAGAGCAGCGTTGACCACATATTAAGTACCCAACGTAAAGGTAGAGAAAGATGATTGTTCCTGGCCTCAAGCCCTCTGCTTTCTGTGCGACAAAGGCACAGATTCTTTGATGGCTAGCTGGAGTTAGGGGGCATCACAGTGAAGCTCACAGGCCCCTGGAAATCAACAAATATCTATAATTATTACTATTTCTATTGCCCTTGAATGTTCCTTATCCTCAGAACCATTAGAAGTGCTGAAGAATCCGCTCGTTTGTAGTTTGTTTACGTTGGCAGGGAGGGTGGCGGGGGGGGGGCACGCATCCTTAGGCTGGTCTCACTAGAAGCAGAGCCTGAGGCAAGGATTCAGCACACAGACTGACGGGTGAGTGTGCCCGGGAGCAGGGGAAGCAGGACAGGCCGGGAAGGAGCTTAGCCGGGCTGTGGGAAGTGGGAATGTGATCCCGTCGGGAGCTCTAAAGCACAGACTGCGTGGCAACATTAGCACCGCCATGAGGAAGTGGTAGCGTGACCAAGTGTCCTGGTTTGCCTGGCCTTGTCTCAATTTTATCGATGAAAGTCCTTCATCCCAGGCAAACATTTCGTAAGGGGCCTGGCTTTTAGGTTCCAAGTCAGTCAGTCCTTGGCTCTGGGCTGATCCCGAGCTGAGGAAAAGCAGGGGCAGGCGGTGTTCCTTCACCCAAGGGCAAGTCTGGGGACGCAGGGATGGCACACTCTGGGGAATGCAGGAGAGGGGGTCACTAATGGCATCCAGTGCACCAGGCAAGCCCCCTAGAGCGTCTCTGCCCCCCTGCACCGTGGGGCAGCCCTGAGGCAGGACAGGCCGGTGTCCCCTCCTGCAGACACCCGAAGAGGCCAGCCTCAGCTCATGACCCAGCCCGGTGGCTGATCATAAGAACACCTAATAGGTTTCCCACAAACCCTGTTGGCTTCCTGCTTATTTGTGACTCAATTAAATTAACAAATTGGTCTCTTTGCCCAGAGTCTTTCTGCCGCCTGTATTTCAGCATATGTCAGTCAGGGTGGCCCAGCGTCTCCAGATGGCTGTGAGCGTGCTCTACGAATCCAGTGCCAGCTCATCACTGGGGACGTGTGTGTGGCGAGGCCCGGAGACACAGACACAGAGCCATAGTGGGGAGAGAAGGACCGTGAGGGGCAGGGGAGAAAACAGGAGGCAGGCAGGGAGAACGGGGGTGAGCAGAGCCCAGAATCTTCCTCATGGCTGCACCTGCAGGTGCCAAGGACCCTGATTTCCTGCAGGGAAGCCCTCTACACCAGAAGGTTGGCAGGGCGGGGTGTCTGACGAAGACTCTTTCAACCTCACGCTTCTCTAGAGGACCCAAGATTAGTGATTCTCAAAGTGTGTTCCCTGGACCAGCAGCCCCAGCCTGACTTCAGAGCTAGTGAGAAATGCAAATCGTTGGCCCTCACCCCACCCCTACTGTACCAAAGGCTCTGGGGGTGGGGCTCGGGGGCTGTGTTTTAACAAGCCTCCAGGCGGTTCTGATGCCCACTCAAGTTTGAGAACCACTGTCCTGAAGTTGAAGTGCCCAACCCTCCTCTGGGGACACTGAAGAGTTTGACTCGCTCTCAGTCACAGCCACGCAGCTGTGGCTTTCCAAGAGGAGTGAGGTGGGTGGTCCTCAGAGTCACTCAAATGATACCTCTCCAGCCTTCAATTAAGTCTAGGAATTGGGGGGCCAGGTGTGGTGGCTCACGCCTGTAATCCTAGCACTCTGGGAGGCTGAGGTG
>VBSM01003157.1:32258045-32271868 GCA_008086735.1 Cheirogaleus medius | reverse complement strand
TTTTTTATAAAACCAAATATTTCTAGTTTTGTCATTAACAAAACAGCAGTCCGTTGTTTACCAGTGTAATTTCTCTCTTCCCAGAAGAAACCACTTTTATCCTCTCATCTGATTATCTTCATATTTGCATTTATGTCTCTAGATAACATCCCAAAAGTGTACCTCTTGCTTTTTCTGCTTTAGGTTACCTAATGACTTGCTGTTGTGGACGACAGCGCTCAGCTCTCTTGACCCCCTGCCATTCCCGCCACACACTGCTCCCTTTCCAACCCTTCCAGTAAAACTGTCACTTGGGTCAGATTGATATAGTCATCCCTTGGTACTGGTGGGGGATTGGTTCTATGACCCCTGAGAATTCCCAAATCAGAGGCTGCTTAAGTCCCTGATATCAAATGGGGTAGTGTTACTATTTGAATATAACCTACACACATCCTCTCATATGCTTTAACTCACCTCTAGATTACCTATAGCACCTAATACAATGTTAATGCTATGTAAATATTACATGGTTATATGATATCTTTTTTTACATGTATTTTTATTGTTGTATTGAGTTTTTCCTGGATATTTTGGATCTACAGTTAGTTGAATCCACAGATGTGGAGGGTGAACTATAGTTATTCTTTGCATTATTATGTCTAGGTGAAGGCTATCTATAGCTGAGCCACGTGCTAGATTGTGATTACTTTTACTTTCCTGTACTTTTTGCTTTCACTAGAATAGTTATCTTGTTTTCTCATTTGTGTATTTTCCGAGTTTCACTAATTCAACCCCAAATCCTCAGCCAGTTGTCTGTCTTCTCTCAAGAGGGTTGTATGCATCAGTTTTTCTAGTGATGCACTCTTCATGAAGAAACCTCTTTCAGAGCCTTCTGGCACGCTCCAGTGTGGCCTGGCTCTTCTTTGCCACTGGCACTCACCATTCCTCCTGGCATCTCCTGGCCCCATCGTTGGGGGGATCCCCTGCCCCCCACCTTTTGAGGTGGTTCTCTGGTTTTCCGCATCTCAGATTTGTCTTCCTCTAGGTTTACTCTCTCATTTTGGTGGAGCACATCCCCTAGTAGCTTTTGGAAAATAGTATATGGGAAATAAATTTTTCAGATTTCAACTGTGTGAGAATGTCTTGATTGACTGTTTGGCTGGAGATTGTTCTAGCTTGGAAACAATTTTCCTCCAGAATTGTGAAGACCTTGCTTGTTCTGTTGCCTTCTTGCTTCCTGTATTGCTGCTCAGCAATCTCCTGCCATCCTGATTCTTGATTATTTTACGCTTAATTTTCTTATTCTCCTTGGAAATGGCAGGATCCAGTCGAATCCAGTGTTTTGAATTTTCCAATCATGTACCTCTGTATGGGTCCATTTGAACATTCATGGTATTTCCAGTCCAGAAAATATCTCAGGTCTGGAGAATTTCATTGAACTATTTCTTTGATTTCTTCTCCTCTACATTTTTCTTTCTCTCACTTTCTAGAGTTTCTATACTCGGTTGTCAGAACTCCTAGACTGGTTTAATTATCTTCTCTCTTCTGTCTAATTTTTTACCTATTTTACTTTTTGCTTTCCTTTCTCGGAGATATCCTGAATTTTAACTTCCAAGTTTTTATTAAGTTTTTTGTATTTTCTCTAGTATTTTCCATTTCTAAGAACTCTTTGTGTATATGTGTATGTGTATATACATAAAATATACATTATAATATAACATATTATGTATACGTATTTCCGTATAAATATATTTTATATAGCTATGTTTGTATAAATGATGGATAGAGGGGGTGTTGGTTCTTGTTCTAAGTAGCAGACTCTTTAAACAACTTGATTTGTTTTTGTCTCTGTTGTTCATATTAGAGGACTTCTTTAGGTGTGTGGTAATCCTATGTTTGTCTACTTATCCGTCTATAGCAAAGACTTACATAACTCCTACTGTGTGCCTGGCACTGTTTTAAGCACTTCACAAGGACCATTTCAGTTAATCCTTACACCAGCCCTATGCTGCAGGAATACTGTTATCCCCATTTTAAGAGAGGGGGGTGTTGTTTATACTTAAATCCTGGAAACAAAGAATCTTATTAAGAGCTCGGGGCCGTAAGTGAATTTACCAACTGCAAATTTCATCTTGGTGTGTTTGGGTGCTTCTCTTGTGGAACTTGCATGTCAGCGTCTTTAGGTCTTTCCTGTGGGGCTGGTCAGGACTCTACCGAGCTCCTGTCTAAAGGCTGAAGGTCTGGCTGGCAGATTTCTGGGCGTGGAGGAGATGGCACCTGGGGACTTCGACATCCCTGTCCGCTGTGGTGCCTGCCTCTCCCAGGCCAGAGAACCAGGGTGTTGTTCTGTCCCGTCTTTGTCCACAGTGGAGGAGAACCTGGACTTGGGGAAGGAATATGAGATGAGACTGCCTCGTCAGCAGACATTAACCAATTCTCCTAATTTTAGTACCCTGCGCCCTCACCTCCACTTCCAGAAGCGCCTGGTGCTGCCAACCCTGGAGCCGCACGGGGATTCTGGCTCACAGATCGGGTTGGTTTCCCACATTCTGCACTGTTGGCTTAGGATTCAATCTCCTCTCCATTTTCTTGTGCCTGCTAAGTAAATTACCCCTCCTCTAGCTGCTTTTCAGGTTTCACATTTTGTTGCTGTTTTCTACTCTCCCATTTCCCCATTCGTGTGGGTCTGTGACTTTAAAATTCCCTTTACTGGCATTCTAATAGGGCTTCATCAGGGAATGAAAGCCAATGTTTGCATCTTTACATAAGACTCCCAGCTGTTTGGATTTTCCCTTTCTTTACCCATCTATTTATTCTCCCACCTAGAAATCATATAGTGAGAACAGAGAAATGCATGACCTTGTCATAAGCTGTAGAGCCTTGCATTCAGGGAAGGAAATCAGAAAAGGGGCAAGCAGGGACAAGGAAGGACATGAACTCTATCGCATGTATGAGAAAAGCATGTCGGACATTACCATGTAATCTTAATTGTGATACTTTCATAGTATTAATTTTTTAAAATGGGGCTAAATGAAGTCTTGGTTTATGATGTTACGCTGAAAATATAGCATTTCTTTTTGGGGGGATTACACTCCACCAAGGACTTTATTTCAGAATATCCAGGGAGACATGAGATTTTAATTTTGATCCAAAGGAGGCATGTGTTTAAAAAAGGGGTGGGGGTGTGTGTGCTGCATTAAAGGATTGGCCTAGGCAAATAAGGATGGCCTCAGTGGCACACGAGACTTTAGTCTCCCAGGCTGGAAAACCTTCTAGCCCAGGCACTGGTGTTTAAATCCTGAAGAGCTCAGTGCAGGCCTGGGGCTAGGTGTCTTGCAGGGAAGCATGCCTTTCCCAGCAGGCCTTCTATAAGTTATTATTTGTATGTTGTTATTTTTTTATAATGTGGATTAAAATCAGATCCTTTATAAAACAATGGTGCTTAAGTCCATCCACATAGCAGAATGGCCAGTGGAACTTTAAAACATAAAGACTCTCAGACCTTATAGCAGCCCTCCTAAATCAGACTTTATAGAGGCTTGAGAGCCACTGCTGGAGTAGTAGCTCTGTGCATGAGATTCAGAAGATGCATGACCTTCTGGAAATTATAGGCAACAGTGAACATTGAATTTGACTTTTTTTTTTTGAGACAAGAACCACTGCTTTCATTATGTTCTCATAAGAAAACTTCATAGCACTTATCACTACCCTGACTCATATATTGTATTACATTATATAATTATTTGTTTGCTATCTGTTTTACCTATCACAATACAGGAGGAAACTTTGTCTATTGTGAGTGTCCCCAGAACAGAAATAATCCTTTTCCCGGTATTAAATAAATATTGGTTGAATGGATGAAAGAGTGAATGAATGAAAAGAATTCCTAAGCTCCCTTCTCCCCCAAAGGCTAAACTACTATGTAGCGCAAAGTGCAATGGAAGCTCTCGGTGGAAATTAAATATTTATTCAGATTCCACGAGCACAATGCTGGACTGGATACAGGGAGATGAAAGGAGGTGGATGCAGAGCTCAGTGATGCCATCCCTGGCCCTAGATCGCTTGCAATCTCTACCTACGCTCTCATTCAGGCCCCTTCGTTGGTGGGAGTATTTTTTTTTTAACACAAAAGAGTTCTGAGTCCTGTTGTGGTGTATCTCCCTGGCTTTATTTTTAGCTCTTCTGGTCTTATCAAATAACTGAATGGACCCTCTCTCTGTTAAAAAAAACAAACAAACAGCTCTCTGACAGCCCTTGGCTCCAGAGCTGCTGAATGGAGCTTAAGTGACAACTTTGTCTCATGGCAGGGAAGGAGCTGTTTGCTGCTTCAGCCACAGCTCACTTTCTTCCTACCCCCAGACCTGGAGGAGTGACATCTGGCAAATGCTGCCAAAGGGGGTGAGCAGTAGTGGGAGGGGTCCAGGGAATTTGCAAGAGAAGGACCATTTGATTAAGAGATTATTTGATAGTAATTTGATATCAGAGAACAATATTCTAAGAGGCTAAAGCTCCCATTGGAGACACTTGAGAATGTCTCAGAAAGGGCTGAGATGACCTAAACTGGCACATAGCCTCTTTCTCTTATTCTTAGCTTCCTTTTGGTGATATTGCAGCTAATACCGTCACTTACTGCCATTGACACCCTGTCAATGACACCCATACCTCTAAGGGCACCCTGATGGCCTGGATTGGGAAGGCCATGTGATTTGGGATAGAATCATGCAGGCAGAATTGGGGCAGAGCATAAGGATGGGGGGGGGTGCAAAGGTTTTCTAAAACAAGACAAGCCAGCATGTGGCCCTCCTGGGTGTATTGATGGTGACTGGCTGGTAGGCACAGGAAGGTGGTGGGGATGAGGAAGGAACAGCTTCTACCAGCTGCTGCTCAACAAAGAGACCTACATGGAGGGGTTGCTCCTCTGCCCTTCCCTTGCTCCCTTCCTCCTGGCTTTTTGTGACATTTCTGCTTCACAGTTATTTTCTGTGGCCAGCAGAATTCTAGGGTGGCCCTCAAGATCCCCACCCCCCGGCCCCAGTGTATGTGTCCCGGATAATCTCCTCCCCTTTGAGTGTGGGTGGTTAGGTTCATGGCAAAGGTGAAGCGATTTTGCAAAGGTAATGAAGGTCTCTAATCAGTTGACTTTAAATTAATTGAAAGAGCTGTCATCCTGGGTGGGCCTGGCCTAATCAGACGAGCCCTTTAAAAGAGGGCCTGGGAGTCAGAGACGGAGAAGGCAGAGAGATGCACAGCAGCAGAGATGGTCTTCTGTTGGCCTTGAAGAAGCATCTGCCATGTTGTGGAAAGAGCCACACGGAAGAGAACAGCGGCCTCTGGGGCCTCTGGGCTCTCAGACCTACAACCACAGGGAACTGAATTCTGCCAATGATTAGTGAGAGTGAAAGAGGACCCCAGCCTCGGATGAGACTGCAGCTTCGGCTGCAACTCGATTTCCACCCAGTGAGCCCTTGAGGAGAGGACCCAAGCTAAACCACGTCTAGACTCGGGACCCACAGAAGCTGCCAGATGATAAATTTGTGTTGTGTTAACCTGCTGCATTTGCTACATGGCAATAGGAAACTACTACGTCCTTGACGTTTAGGGATAAATCAAACTCAAGCTAAACTGCTAAAGTTTGGATCTAGAACCACTTAGAACCACTTGCCAGCTGGGCAGACGTGGGCAAGTTACCTAATCTTTCTGTCCTTCGGTTTCCCCAGCAGGTATGATGACAACAACAGTGCTTTGTATTGTGAGGAATAAGTGGCTTAATGGCTATAAGGCATTTAGAACATTGCCTGGCACATAGTAAGTGCTGAGTAATTGTTAATCTTGCAGTGATTCTTGGGTCAGAAATGTGGCAGGAACCTTGGGGGGCATTGATGGCTGCAGGGGAACCCACCGTATAAGATACATTGTGTTAACACCTCTAATTCCGGGCTCCTGGACTTGCCGTCTACTGGCTTTTCACTATAATCTTAATTATCAGGTCAAGCATTACCTCTAGAAAGTACTTTTTTACTTATTTACTTATTTTAATGGGTATTTACCCAAAGGAAAAGAAGACATTCTATAAAGAAGACATCTGCACTCAGATGTTCAGAGCAGCACAATTCACAATTGCAAAGATGCGGAAACAATCCAAGTGCCCATCAATACATAAGCAGATTAATAAAATGTGACATATGTATACCATGGAGTACTATTCAGCCACAAGAAACGATGGTAAATTAACACCTCTTATGTTATCCTGGATGGAGCTGGAGCCCATTCTTCAAAGTGAAATATCGTAAGAATGGAAAAACAAGCACCGCAGGTACTCACTATCAAACTGGTATTAACTGATGAACACTTATGTGCACATATGGAAGTAACATTCACTGGGCATAGGACAGGTGGGGGGGAGGGAGGCAGGGATGGGTAAATTAACACTTAGTGGGTACCATACGCGATGTCTGAGGGTTGGGCACGCTTGTAGCTCCGACTTGGGCGGTGCAAAGGCAATATATCTAGAAAGTACTTTTGAAGAATGTTCCTCTGGCCAAAAGCTTGGCTACTGACCCAACTAGGAAATCTTCTTTTAAAACCGTAATACTATGCACCATTTGAGGGATTCATCTAGACAATCAATTCTCAAAATAAACACAAACACAATGAATTCCCAATTGTTCAAAAGTGGAATCGGTGCCTGGTTCCTAGCAGTCTCATCCTATTCCAGCCCTAGAACTGAAGAATTGATCCCAACACCACAAGGCAGGCTGGACAACTGCAGTATGTCCCAAATGAGAGAATTTTGCTGTTTAGTAACAAAATAATTCTAAAGAAAGAGATGTATTGTCATTTTTGTAAGGAAAAGAGACACTGAAGCATTTGGCTTAGAGAAGTTTTGCAAGTTGGGAAACCTGAGTTCGATCTCATTAGTGGGCAGATGATGGAGCCTTTCTGGATGTTAGCTTTGTCTTCTGTGAAACAAGAGGGCTGTCTTCCAGAAAGATGGCATCACCACTCTCTCTAAAATCCACCAGAAAGAACAGAGGCCAAAACAAAGAAAAGAGTTCCACCCACGATATTACTGGAGAATGACCACAATCTCACACCATCAATAGTGTAAAAATATTCATTCATTCACACGTGCATATGCACTTCATCCATTCAATAAGTATTTACTGCCATGGAGGTACCAGCTTGGTCCTAGATGCCAGGGGCTCTAGCTGCCAGATAGAAAGAAAACTGAGCCAAAAGACAGGAGAGCACCAAGGTCTGATATCTTTTTCCTCTAATTCAAAGCAGGTACAGTTTTAGAAATGTAAATAAAAGGGTACGACGTAGAAGCTGTGTAGTAAAGAATCTAACTTGCCCAAAGAGAGGTCTGGTCTTTGCCCTTAGCTTCTGGGAGGTAATCTCTAAAGCCCTTGGAATGTCATGCCTGATAGGAATGTTTTTGTTTGTCTGGGAGCTCCCGGTCACTCCAGATAGTCTAACAATGTGAGTCAGGGTGGGGGCTTTGGGTCACACAGCATGGGCTCCACCTCCAGAGGGGATGGATACTGAAATGGTCGCATAGGCAGTCCGTGATGCCTAGTGACAGCTCCCTAATAAAAGCAACAACAAGAGCAAAAACAATGGGATAAATTGAGAAGGAAAATTGTCAAAGTGCTGGGCCTGGAGAGTTTTATGGGTGAATACTTCAAGGAACACATTGATTTTGATGCTATTCAAATATTCCAGAACATTGCAAAATAAGGAACCCTTTCTTCTCTCCTAAAAGCCTGTAAAGCCAGAATTTCTGTTATTATAGTGATACTAAAAGCTGATAAATGTGGCAAGTACACACAATCACCTGTGCACACACACAACCCATGTGTTGGATGAGATGCTTTGAGATGCAAGTAACAGAATCCTTGAGCAAAAGTCACGTAAATATCAGGCCACTTATGATCAAATTTAACAAAAGTCTAGAGGTAGGTGTTTTCATTGTTGGGTCAGGCATTTAATGAGGCCCTTTGGGACCACAGCCCCAGGGGTCCTGTTCTTAGAGGTGAAAGAGCAGGAATCAATAAGTGGATGGAGGAGCCAGAACCGAGTCTGGAAATGAAGCTGGTGTAGCCCACGCCACACTGGTTACCTGTGTCCCTTTTCATGGTCCCTTTTCCATGATGTGTTGATGCCCTATTCCAATTGATGGCGGGGCAGGGGCAGTGTTCTGTATTGTATCTGTTTTTAAATATTTTGAATATCGCCATGAATATACCAGTTGTTTTTGGAAATTCAGTATCTTCTAAAATTGGCATTTCAAATCAGCAGGGAAAATAGGGCTTATACAGATACCAGCTTCATTGTTTAGAACAAATTAAAGCTGATTCCCTGCCTCACCTGTTCTGGTGGTCATTACCAATAATTCAAAGAATAAAATGTTTGAAAAAAGAAAGAAAGAGAGAAAGAAACCTAAGTTTACTAGAAGAAAACAGGGATGAATTATTTTTATAATCTTGGAATGAAAAAGACCTTTCTAAGCATGATGTGAAAACTACAAGCAATAAAGGAGACATTTGATTAATTTGACAACTTAAAAAAAGTAAACTTTTTGTATGGGGAAAAAGGACATTCTAAAAACAGTCAGAAGTCCAAAACTCACAAAATCACTGCAAAAGCTTATTTTTGTTTGACATTTGACAGTTAAAGAAGCTAATTTCCCTTATGTACAAATCCATGAGCGCTCTTGTCCAATAATTAAGAAAAAGTCCATGCCATCACTAATACTACTTTACACATACAAATCTCATTCTTGGAGATTGTTATTTATTTGTTTGTTTGCCCACTAGATAATACCTAATGTTGGATAAGGTATGGGAAAATGGGCACATTCATATGTTTGTTAATACAACTTTTTAAAAGGAGCATTTGTCAAATCCATTAAAGCTTAAAATATTTATACCTATGGGCACAATCACTTCTGGAAGCATCATTTGTAGCTTCGGAAAGTTGAAAACAACTCGAATGTCTATTGCTAGGGGATCAATGAGACAACTTAGTGTACATTTACTAATTCAACCAAATGTTGATTGTCTGCCATCTGATAAGCTTGCATTCTCGTGGGAGGAAATGTAGAGTAAATAACTAAACAAATAGTCATGCAAGATTTGTGACAAATGCTTGGAAGGAAATAAACATGGTGTGTTATAGAGCAAGAGTTGGCAAAACATGGCCTGTGGGCCAAATCCGGCCTGCTACTTGTTTTTGTATGGCTTGTGAGCTGAGAATGAGTCCTACATTTTTAAATGGTAAATCGAAAAAAATCGAAAGATAAATATTATTTCATGATATGTGAAAATTATAATATATGACATTTCAAATTTCATAAATACATTATTGGAATGCAGTGATGCCTATATGTTTGCATATTGTCTATGGCTGCTTTTGCACTGCAATGGCATAGTTAAGTCATTTCTATAGAGATTTTCTGTCTTATGAAGGCTAGAATATTTACCTCCTAGCCTTTTGCCAGAAAAGTTAGCTAACCCCTGTTTCAGAAGGAGTTAATAGTAGAGGGTCCAAGAGAAATGAAAACGCATGTCCACACAAAAGCTTGTACATGAGTGTTCAAAGCTGCATTGTTCATAAGAGCCCCAAAGCTGCAACAACCCACATGCCCTTCAACTGATGATGAATGGACAAACAAAATGGATAAATGGTGAATAAATAAAATGTGGTATATCCAGACAATGGAACATTATTTGACTATGAAAAAGAATGAAGTACTGATAGATGATAACATGTGGATGAACCTTGAAAACATTATTCAAGGTCAAAGAAGCAAGTCACAAAGGACTATATAGCGTACGATTTCATGTATATGAAATAAGCAGAATAGGCAAATCTACAGAGACAGAAAGTGGTTACCTAGGCCTGGGGGGGGGTTTGGGTGGAAATGGGGAATGATTGCTAATGGGGGTTAAGAAAATGTTCTAAAATTGGTTGTGGCAATAGTTTTACAACTCTGTAAATACACTAAAAGTCATTGAATCATATGTTTAAATGGGTGAATTGTATGGTATGTGAATGATACCTCAATAAAACTGTTAATAAAAAGAGTGGAGAGTGCAAAGGGGTTGGAGCTACTTTCAATAGAGTTTTAGGAAAGGCCTCTTTGAGGAGGTCGTATTTGAATGAAGACTTTAAGGAAGAAAAAAGTCATGAGAAGAATGTTCCACTCAGAGAAAATAGCAAAAGCAAAGTTCCGAAGCAAAAATCAGCTTGTTTTGTTAGAGAAACAACAACAAGGCCAACTATGGCTCCAGCATCATTTCCCATGGGAGAAATGAGGTCAGAAAAGTAGGCAGGGGCTAGATCATGCAGCCCTGTGGACTCTAGGCAAGACTTTGGATTTTATCTGAAATGCAATATGGAAAGTCACTGAGCTGTTTTAAACAAGGGAATGACATAATCTGCTCCTCTTCTGATTTTTTTCCTTCTCCTAAGCTAGAATGAGGCAGTGAACCAATTTTTGTGTATGCGTAAGTCAATTTTGACCATGTAGGTGAGGACATCCCTTACATCTTATCAGAGAAAAATAATAAAAGGAACTTGAGTTCTTAGATAACCTTGGGGACTTGAGCTGTTCACCACCTTAAAGTGTCTTTGGACGGTTACATGAGAGAAAAATGACTTATTTAAATCATTCATTCATTGGCACCCAGTCTCTACCAGTCACTGTGTTAGGTTCTGGGGATTAACTATAAAAGGACACGGTCTCTGTCTTCAAGAAAGTCTCTAATAAACAATCATTTAGCTCTCCAGGTCTTCTCTTCACCTGCCACAGTGACCACGGGGGTCTCTTGTTCAAGATGGAGCAGCTACAAAAGGTGGTGGCCTCCATCAGCCTGGGTCACTTAGTCACCGTTTGGTACAATGTCCCATCAACCCTCATTGGACATATAATATAGGCAGGAAATAAATCTTTCTGATGTTAAAGCTACTAAGTATTGGGAATGATTTGTGTCATTGTACAACCTAGCCTATCCTAATATACTTGGGCTGCAAGGTATAGAATTCCCTCACTTGAACTGCCTTAAACAATAAGGAAATGATTTCATACTAATTAGAAGTTCAGAGATAAATCAGATTATGGGATTGGTTGATACATCAGAAGTAGAAGGAATCCTGGTTCTTTCCATCTCTCCGCTCTGCCATCCTTGGTGTAGCTTCCTTGGCATTGTCCTCCTGGAGCAAGTTGGCAACAGCACTTCCTGACATCCTATCAGATGTGTCAATATCCAGAGGCTGTGTGTGAGGATGGAACAAGTTCTTCTCATATAACGTTGGTTAGAGCTGGGTCCCAGGTCTACCTCTAATCTAAACCTCCAGCAAAGAGAATGAGATTATCATGATTTGTTTTGAACAGGGCTCAACAAACTTTCTGTCAAAGTCACATACAGGAGCGACATACAGGCTCTCTGTCTCATATTCTTGTTTTCTTTGACTGTTTAAAAATGCATAAACCATTCTTGGTTTGTGAACCATACAAAACATAGGTCATGGGCCATAGTTTGCTGACCTCTGTCTTAAACGATTAAGAATCTAGCTGCCTGAAATCACACTACCTGATTTCAAATTATACCACAAAGCTATAGTAATCAAAACAGCATGTCACTGACATAAAAACAGACACATAGACCAATGGAACAGACTAGTAAACACAGAAATAAATCTATGCACTTACAGCCAAATCATTTTTAGCAAAGATGCCAAGGACATACATTGGGGAAACACAATCTCTTTAATAAATGGTGCTGGGAAAAGTAGATATCCAAATGCAAAAGAATGAAACTAGATTCCTATCTTTTTCCATATACAAAAATCAACTCAAAATAGATTAAAAACTTAACTGTAAGACCTAAAACTGTGAAACTACTAGAAGAAAACATTGGGAAAATGCTACAAGACATTGGTCTGGACAAATATTTTTTTGCATAAAACCTCAAAATCACAAGCAACAAAAGCAAAAACAGAAAAATGGGATTATATCAAGCAAAAAGCTTCTGCACAGCAAATGAAACAATTAACAAAGTGAAGAGACAACTTATAGGATGGGAAAAAATATTTTCAAAATATCCATCCAACAAGGAATTAATAACCAGAATATACAAGGAACCCAAACAACTCAATAGCAAAAAAATTCAAATAATCAGATTAGAAAATGAGCAGAAGACCTCAATAGACATTTCTCCAAAGAAGATATACAAATGGCTAACAGGTGTATGAAAAAGTACTCAATATCACTAATCATTAGGGAAATACAAATAGAAACCACAATGAGATATTATCTCACCCAAGTGAGAATGGCTATTAACAAAAAGACAAAAAAAAAATAACAAATGCTGGTGAGGATGCAGGGAAAAGGGAACTCTTACACACTGTCGGTGGGAATGTAAAGTAGTATAGCCAATATGGAAAACAGTATGGAGGTTCAAAACCTAAAACTAGAACTACCATATGATCGGCAATCCCATTGCTGGTTATATATCAGAGAAAAAAAAAAGGAAAACAGTATATTGAAGAGATACCTGCACTCCCATGTTTATTGCAGCACTGTTCACAATAGCCAAGATATGGAATCAAACTCGGTGTCCATCAATAGAAGAGTGGATAAAGAAAATGTGGTTTATAAACACAACGGAATATTATTCAGCCCTCAAAAATAATGAAATCCTGTCATTTGCAGTGAGGTGGATGGAATTGAAGGTCATTATGATAAGTGAAATAAGCCAAGCACAGAAAGACAAATATCACATATTCTCACTCATATGGGAATTTAAAAACGTGGATCTCATGGAGGCAGAGAGTAGAATGATGGTTACCAGAGGCTGTGAAGGGAAGGGAGGAGGTAGGAGTGAATAAAAGTTGGTTAATGGGTACAAAAATACAGTTAGATAGAAGGAATAAATTCTAGTATTCAATAGCACAGTAAGGAAATTATAATGAGCAACGATTCATTGTATATTTTAAAATAGCTAGAAGAGAAAAACTGTCACATTCCCAACACAAAGATAAGTGTTTGAGGTAATGGATGTCCCAGTTACTCTGATTTTATCAATACCCATTGTGTACATGTATCAAAATATCACATGTACCCCCAAAATGTGTACAGCTGTAACAGATCAATAAAAGAATCTAGCTATAGTGGGAGATTGAGTCGGCTCTCTGATGGCTCTGTGCAGGAGAAGGGGCTGTTTGAGAATCTGCGGCTCTATTAAGAAGGATCTGGGTGGGTAAACAACAACGTCTGCTGCAGCAACAACCACAGGAAGGCACTGAGCCCTTGCCATACGCTGGATCCTCCGCTTCATAGTAATCATCTCAGTTATTCCTCATGGCATCTTTTGAGGTGGGTACTAATATTTTTCCTTGGTTATAGACGAGAACTCTGAGGTTTAGGGAGGTTATCTACCTGCTGCAAGGTCCCATAGATAAGTAAATGGAAGAGCTGAAATTTGAACACAGGTGTCTCAGAAGCCTAGGTTTCTGTTCTTCACCACATCATCAGACTGCATCCCTCTTCCCCAAGCAAAAACGAAGAGCCGTGTGGGCTAACGTGGTTGAGGAGGGTTCCATAGAGGAGGTTGGATTTGAGGTAGATCCAGAAATAGAGATAAAAGGAGAGTGGAGGCCGGGTGCGGTGGCTCACGCCTGTAATCCTAGCTCTCTGGGAGGGGAGGCAGGAGGATCGCTTAAGGTCAGGAGTTTGAGACCAGACTGACCCCGTCTCTACAAAAAATTAGCCAGGCGTGGTGGCGTGCACCTGTAGTCCCAGCTACTCTGGAGGCTGAGGCAGGAGGATTGCTTGAGCC
>VBSM01003157.1:32238440-32257945 GCA_008086735.1 Cheirogaleus medius | reverse complement strand
GGAGACACTGAATGTGATAAGCAGAGGAGTGACGAGATCACAAGTGTTTGTGATAAAGAGGAGTATGGCAGTGACAGGTAGGAATGCAACAGGGAGGACACTGAAGGTGTGGACAAGTCAGGAGGCTGTTGCCATCCTTTACTTCCGAGTAGTGAGGGCTTACAGTGGGGGTGGTAACACGGGCCCCCAAAGAAATAGCTGAACATAAGAGCTATTTCCATGTAAGAAATAGCAGGACTTGGTGTTTGATCAGACTAGGGAGGCTAGGAGAGGAGGAAATCAAGGAGGATTCCAAGGCTTGGATGTCAGAATTAGAGAAGCTTCTAGAGTCAGATGCAGGTGAAGTATATACAAAAAGAACAAAAGGCTAAGGATTCCCTCAAGCTTGGGGAGTATCGTGTGTTTAGAGGGTGTGCAGACCCTGTTAATTGCCCACACGGTCTGCACCTGATTTTCTTTACTCATTTAACCCTGAGCAGCAATGCGCCTGCTCCCAATAATACATTTCCTGGCTCCTTCGCAGTAGGGATGAACACGTGACACAGCCCCTAGCGATGAGACTTAAGTGGAGGTGTGTTGGGTATTTCTGGAAAGGCTTTTCTTTCCTCCTCTAAATGACAGCCTTTCTTTGGGGTTTTCTTCTCCATTCTGGCTAGATGGAGGCAAGAGGTTGAATAGTCATTTTGCAACCATGGCTAACATGAAGACAAAGACCACATGCTAAGGATGGGAGAGCAGAATGAAGTTGTTTGAGAAAGAGGGGACTTTGTAGAGCCATTGCACCAAACCTGGACTGTTTACCTCTACAATTCTTGTGATCTAAGATATAAAATCTTGGCCAGGCCTAATGGCTCACATCTATAATCCTAGCATTTTGGGAGGCCGAGGCGGGTGGAATGCTTGAGGCCGGGAGTTTGAGACCAGCTTGAGCAACACGGTGAGACCTTGTCTCTATACAAAATGGAAAGATTAACCTGGCATGGTGGTGTGCATATTCTTTGGGCCCTAGGCACAACTCTGTGCCTATTGCTCTGTGTTGGCCACGCTCCAGCTGCATGGCCTCACCGGGGCCCGAATGCTCCATTGCAGACAATGCGGAGCAAGGCGCCTGCTCAGGACGGTGGGGGTGTGGACCCCTGGGTGCTCGTGGAGCAATGGAAGGCCCTGGAGAAGTATAGACTGAAGACAAGACTTGAAGTGCCGTGGCAGCAGTCATTGGACTCCTCAAAAGACCACCAGGAAGTCAAGTTTTACCTTACCAGAAGACTGTAAGCCGGGTGGTGCTATGTGCCCGTAGTCTCAGCTACTCAGGAGGCTGTAGTAGGAGAATCACTTAAGGCCAAGAGTTCGAAACCACAGTGAGCTATGATTGCACCTGTGAATAGCCACTGCATTCCAGCCTGGGCAACATAATGAGACCCCATCTCTAATAATAATAAGAATAATAAAAATATATACATAAGACTGTAAATGCTCTAGATGGAAAATGGCTTGTTTTGAGAGGAAGAGGGATCCAGTGGAGCTTGCCTCAAGCACAGGTTAGGTGACACTGTCAGGAAGAATGTGAAAGGGATTCTTTTACTGGGCTAAAAGTCAGACCATATGACTTTTAAGGTCCCTTCCAACACTAAGATGCCAGGTTCCGTGGCCTGATACTGTGGCAATTTACCAGGCGTGTATGTGGGGAATATCCAATGTCTGTGTATGTGCATGTGTTTATGCATCTCCTGATCATTCCTTGTTAAAATCCTTCCATCCATAATCTTGAAAGGAATAGAAAGCACAGTTTTTGTTGCATGTAAATGGACACAGAATATCACGGCTTTGGAGGTAGATCTTAAAGCACTGGGTATATTTGGCATTGAAAATACATACTGCCTTGTTTCCTGTGTGCTACTATGGGACAATAGGCAAGATGTATTAAGTGGAAATAAAGCAAGGGCCAATAGGGTAAAGAGCATTCCTCTCCCCATTTTTAAAAATGACCTGTGTATACATAAATATATATATGTGTATATTCACAGCATAACTCTAGAAGGATACTCAAAAATCTGATCCCAGCAGTTTTGTCTGGGGAGAAGAACTGAGTGGCTGAATGTAAGAATGAGAATTACATTCCACTGGTTACTGTTTTGGTATTTTTTGACTTCCGTACAACATGCTTGTATAACCTGTCAAAATAATAATAATGTAATAATAATAATAATAAACCTTAGCTGCCTTACCAAGAAACCCCAGTTAATGGCAGGCGCAGGGGGCCTCTGGAAAGGTCAGCATTTGGGGGTCCAAAGAGGAGAATGTCTGTATTTAAATAAAAATTAGCCCTGCCCAAGTTTAGAGATCACTTGTGGTGAATTCCATGTGGGACTAGATTAGTTTGAGCTTGAGTCACCCTCAAATAGATCATAAAAACGAAAAAAGGTTTCGAGACTGTTAATGGGTAACAAGTGGTTACTCTGGGCTGTGTTTTCTTCGGATGCCGCGGCACTCCCTGGATGAGCAGTTTGGCGCCCGGGTCCCGTCCTCCTTCTTGCACTAGCTAACGGCGTGACCTTGAGTAAGAGACTCCATTCTCTGGGCCTCAAGGAGAAATAACAAACAAGCTCACAGAGTCATTGTCTAGTTCATTCTGAAGCAGGGCGTGCTTGTGGAAACACCCGCCACTGCACAGCAATAAAACCCCAAGGCTGGTCTTGGGGAGTCAGAGAGCATATCAAGGAAACCACAGTAGAGCCGGGCTAAGCCTCAAGAGAATTACCATATCCTGTTTTCTGCCGGAGCCTCGCCAGACTCTTAGGCAGGTTCCAGTGAATCACCAAATCGCTCTGGGCACGGCTCTCGGTGCACAGATGGCGCAGGGAGCCGGGAGAGCCTCGCTAGGCGGTAAATCTCCTCTCCCGCGCTAATCCCGGCAAGCATATGCTTAATTAGGCAAGGGTGTGTTGGACTTCCAGAGGACAGATAATTGAAAATCAGTGCAGGGCATGGCTTGTTTTCATCTTTAAAAAACACATAAAATATACTCATATGGGGGAATGATGAAATTAAGGAGGCTCAACTTTGTTATCCTTTGAATTTTTATGGTACACTTTATAGAAAATAATCTTAACTAAAACACCACCCCTGGAGTCTCTTCTGGCCTTGTTTAATATACAAAAATATTTTTTAAAAATATTTATCATTCTTAAATTTCAAAGATAATACATGTTTTTATAAAAATGTAATTTTATGTAATTATTTTTGTAGACAACATTTGGAAAACACAGAAATACGTAATAGAAAAAATAAAACTTATGAAAGCAAGAATGAAAGAAAAAAAAGGTACTACATGAGCAAAGTTGCAGATTACTCAAGTTACACTTAGCTGTATTAAGAATATACAGTTTCATTATTATTTAACATTGAACTGATACTTAATATTAAATATCAATATTTCATCAGTGTATCTCTGATACTCCTCATGAGCATCTCCCCACTGGGTGACAGGGAGCCCTTAAACTTCTAATGAATAGTATTCTCATCTCTTCTGGTTTAAACATGCTATTTTCTTTTCTCTCTCTCTCTCTCTCTCTCTTTTTTTTTTTTTTTTTTGAGATACAGTCTTACTCTGTTGTCTAGGCTAGCATGCCATGGCATCAGCCTCACTCACAGCAACCTCAAACTCCTGGGCTCAAGTGATCCTCTTGCCTCAGCCTCCCGAGTAGCTGAGACTACAGGTGTGTGCCACCATGACCAGCTTATTTTTTCTATTTTTAGTAAAGATAGGGTCTCGCTCTTGCTCAGGCTGGTCTCGAACTCCTGAACTCAAGCGATCCTCCCACCTTGGCCTCCCAGAGTGCTAGGATTACAGGCATGAGCCACCGTGCCCAGCCTAAACATGCTATTTTCAATTCACAAATTTGTACTCCTCAGAGACCAATCTCCCATAGGGTGTCAGCTGCTCAGGGATTGGACCTGAACCCATTATCGCTGAAGGGCACTTGCCCCCATCTGGCCTCTTGTGATTATGTGCCAGATAGAGTAAGTTACTGGGGTCTTTGAGCCAGCAGTTTAGTCCCATTTGCTTCTGCTGGTCTCCTGACCCTCTCAGCACCGTTGTATTCCAGGGCATTTGGCTTCACGTGGAACCTTTGCTAGCTGCAAGCAGGCCCTGGAGAACCAGGAGCACATGGTCCACCTAACTGTCCATCTCCTGCTAAACCTGTCTCAGCTACCTCTGTGCTCGAAGTAGCCACAGGTAGGTTTCCTCCTGCATTTCCAGGGAAATGAGCTGCTAGTCCCAACGTCCTTGGGCTTCCCAAAACTTATTTGGATGTTTAAGCGCCTGCCTGGCATATGTGGGGAGGAAAAAATAGGGATCCTAGCACCTGACCTTCTTGCACTACATCAGTCTTTCTCCTCTGTTCTTCCACCTGAGCAGGAGAGGTCTGACTTTGGACTCTCTCTGCTGTCTCTGTACTTATTAATATATCACTGTATCTGATGCAATGCATTAGTTTGTGCTTTTTGTCACTTAAGTTTTTTGAATGGCAAGCATAGACAACCTTTTATATCTAAATGACTGGTTTTCCTCCTGAGTAATCTCTTTAGAAGGTTATACAATTATTCTAAGGATCCTTTCATTGCTGGAAGTTCTTCACTGATTTTCTTTGAAAATTGGCTTTAAAAGCAGCTTTTGAGTGTTATCACAGCTCACTGCAACTTCCAACTTCTGGGCACAAACAATCCTCCTGCCCCAGCCTCCCAAATAGCTGGGATTACAGATGTTGCCACAAAACTCAGCTAATTTTTCTATTTTTTGTAGAGACGAGGTCTTGCCATGTTGCTCAGGCTGGTCTAAAACTCCTGGGCTCAAGCAATTTTCCTGCCTCAGCCTCCCAAAGTGCTAGGATTACTGGCGTGAGCCACCATGCCTGGCCAGGAAATATGTTTTTAAGGCATGTTGAACAATAGGAAAAGAATGGGCCTCACTTCTGCTATGTTTGTTTTAAAATTAGTCTTATGACTTTATAATTGCACCTGATCAGACGTGTGTATGCACATACACAAATAAGGCTCAATCTTCCTGCTCTGCATATTTGGCTGTAACTGCAAATTCAAGTCCAGCATGAGAAAGAGTCATGTGCACTTGGGAGGAAGATGGCCTTCTAAAGACACTGGCCTCTAAACAAGCTGAGTGGGCAGCTTTTCCCTCCAGGAAAGGCCCCACTAGACTCTGATCCTCCCACAGCTGGATTCACCATGAGGATGGCAAGTGATTCTTGGAACGGAATAAGCTCTCTATTTCAGGAGTAGAGCCCATGGTTCCATTTAATTTTTTCCAGGGCCCTACACATTTCTAACAACAACATTGACTAAAGGAAATAAATGCCAAAATTGATATCCCTCTGGATTTTATACATTTCCCAATTTTCTAATTGCTACAGCTACTGCCAACAAAACACACTGAAAGAATGCCCCACGAGGAGAGGTCTCAGAGCACACCACAGGATAGGACTGCAAATTTCAGTGATTATACACAATTAAAGCAGGCAGCCAACATGTCATTTTCTTTTTAGGCATGGACATAGAATGAGAAATGACTTACTGGGTAGGAATAGATAGAAACAGAGCTGTTTCCCTTTGTGTAAAAATCATACTTGATCAAGTAGAGATTAAAGCTAATATGCCCTCCCCATTTGCTTTTAAAATTGAGGGATGTAGAAATTAGTGAAATTAAATTCACAGCTGCATTATTTGCAAATAACAAAAATTCTATTTGATTCTGCATCAGCAAAAAAGGGGAACGTTTTGGCTTGTGGAAAAAAAGAAAGAGTTGTATATCCAATGAAAGAGGGAGAGATACAGTTGAGTCTCTAGGAATAACTGGGATTATGGCCCCAAATATGACTAGAATCATCTCCCTCTTCTCTGCACTTTGGCTTCTTTCCACACACTGACTTCATCCTGTCTCACTGCAGACCAGACTTTTCCATGTATCAGGGCAGATGTCTGTCCTAAGCTCCTGAATTTTGTTGTCTCTGTACTGGAGAGACACTGCCTGGAATATTGTTTTTCATCTGAAGTTCAAAAATCCTGCTGTTAGAGTCACTGCACAAACCCGGGGGTGCCATTCACACCATTAACATTACAGATTTCAACAATTTCCCCACGGATGAGTGTACAGTGCCTTGAGGAAGGGCCACTTTTTCTAACCTGCACAAAAGTGTCATATGGACTCATGGTGGCCCTGGGTAGGGTTCCGATGGGCACAGGTTGGGCCTGGTGCCCACCCCTGAACCAATCGTTTATGACCATAAGGTTGAGGTCATCTAAGAATATGGTAGCTCCCGTAGGATTATTATAAGTGGAAGAGGAGCAGTTTGTAAAGAAGGGAGGGACAGTTCCCTAAAGAAAGGGATGTGCTGGGCAGGCGAAATAGTAATTGTCCACTATACCACTAAAGCAGTTTTGCGAGCCTATTGTACATTTTCTCTCTCCTTTGGAAAATATTCTTGCTTCTGTTGTCCTTCTTTGCTAAATTTAAACTCTAATAGGGCAATAATTGAGGTTCCATATTTTCCCAGAGCCAGAGCAAATACTATTTGTTGAAAGAAGACACCGGTTCATTTATTAGGTGGTGCTATGGTTTGAGTGTTTGTGTTCCTCTACAATTCATGTTGAAATTTAATCCCCAATGCAATAGCATCAAGAGGTGGGGCCTTTAGGAGGTGATTAGGTCATGAGAGCTCTACTCTCATGGATGGGATTAGTGCTCTTATAAAAGGGCATTAGGGAGCAAGTTGGTTTCTTTTTCCCTTCAGCCATGTGAGGACATGTAGCCAGCACCACCTATAAGAAATGGGTCCTCACCAGACACTGAATCAGCCAGCATCCTGATCTTGGACTTCCCAGCCTCCAGAATTGTTAGCAATAAATTTCTGTTGTTTATAAATTACCTATCTACAATATTTTGTTATAGCAGCAGGAACAGACTAAGATGGGTTGTTATTCTGAGTATAGAACATCTTTGTTGAATTGATTCACCTACTTTCTTTGACTTCTATGTTATCTATACAAGATTCTTTGACCCATATTATTTCTCTTGGAAAGAGATTGAGTTTAATGGACTTGAATGAACAGTGGATTCTAGTCCTAGTTTTGCCACTAATTAGGCAGCTACCTTAGGATGAGTAGTCCAACTCTATATTTCTGTCTACTCTTCCAAAAAAATGGGGAAAATCATATGTGCCCAGACCTATCTCAGGAAGGTATTGTGAAACTCAAAGAACACAATTAATTAATGTGAAAGTGTTGGTAACAAAGGAAATATAACTATCTGTATTATAAAATTAAGATTAATCTTCAGGCATTGTTTGAGAACATGACTCCCATCATTAGAAAGTGACAGGTGCTTCCTATTGATTTTACAGTCCGGATCCCTAATGTTACACTTCAATGCTTCCATCAGTTGGCCCTTGTCAAAGAACTGTGATGTGGCCATTGTAATGGGAAAATTAAAAGCCATGAGTGATTAAATTTGATAATCCTACATCATATCAAAGATATTAGCCTAAAGAGAGAGAAATACTTTCCTAATACCAAATGACAACTGTTCCTGCTGTTATTCTGGACTTGGGTACGTCGAGATACATTTTCAAGCAAATCCTATGGTCTTTTCTTCATCCTCATTTATCTTAACTCTTTGCATCATCTTCCACTACTTATTCTTATTAGCATTATTAATAACAATAGTTATTTGTTGAATCGTACAAATAATATTAGTTACCCTTTGCTGAAAATTTTTGATGTGTCCAACACTATGCTTAATGTATTATCCTAATTATTTCTGCCAACAACCGCATTTGATAAGCACTATTATCATCTCAATTTAACAAGTAGGGAAAAAGGCACATAGAAAATGGTGAAGCTGGGACATATGCTTGCCTGGCTAAGTGAGGAAGCAGTCCCTGGTCAATTGTTGCTGGACCATAGCTATCATTTTGCTACTCTGAAGGCAGGTTCTATGCACTGTCTTTGTATTAATAACTTTCACAACTAACATCGTGCTTTGCACAAAGCAGGCATTCAGTACGTGCTGGGCACTTCATAAATGCCAGGCATTCTGCTAAGTTCTGCACAGGCATTAGCTGACTCCCTGCTTGTAACAAAACCTAGAGATGTATGTCTTATTATTATCTCTATTTTGTAGAAAAAGAATCTAAAGTTTATAAAGATCAAAGTGATTTACTCAAAGTGACCCAGTCAAGCCAGGAACCCATATTTTGAGCTTTTCCTCCTCTTCTGAGGACAATGGGCACCTCTTGGACCCTGCCCTGGAATTCAGAATTTGTGAGGCCTGGGCTTGCCTGTTAAGGATGTCCCCATGTCCCAAAGCCCAGACCTATGAAGTTTTGCTCTAGTCTTCTCCAAAAGACTCTGTTAACCAACCTCCCAACTGGCAGAGTTTTCTAAACAATATATTAGGTCATATTTCTTAATCCTATTATTCAAATCTTTTATATCCTTTCTAATTTTTTTTCTGCTTGATCTAGCAGTTCTAAAAGAGTCAGGTTAATGTTTTGTGCTGTGATTGTAGAATTGTCTATTTCTCCTTGTAAATGTATCCGTTTTTATATTTCATATGTAAAGGCTGTGTGGTTAGGTGAACATAGATTTATGATTACTGTATATTCTAGTTAGATTGCTACTTTTATTATTATATGATGTACCCTTTCATTCCTAGATGGGCTTTATGCCTTAAATTTTATTTTGTTTGATATAATTATGGCTGTCCTCCCTCCCTCTCTTCCTTCTTTCCTTGCTTCTTTCCTTCTTTCTTTCCTTTTCTTTCTCTCTCTTTTTTTTTTTTTTTTTTTTTTTTTTTTTGAGACAAGATCTTGCTCTTTTGCCAGGGCTAGAGAGAGCAGTGGCATTTCATAGCTCATTGCAACCTCAAACTCCTGGGCTCAAGTGATCCTTCTGCCTCAGCCTCCTAAGTAGCTGGGACTACAGGCATGTGCCATTACACCCAGCTAATTTTTCTATTATTTGTAAAGACAGAGTTTTGCTATTGCCCAGGCTATGTACGTTTTTCAATAAGCTTTTGAGTGAATGTTTAAATCTGCTGGCTTTTTAATCCTTCTCCTTCAAACAGAGGATCTTTCCCTTAGCTTGGCATTCAAAGCCTTGAACAATGTGGCTCCTTCTTAATTGTTCAACTTTATGTCTTTCCCTGCCTTCTCATGCCCTTCCCTTCTCTCTTCTCTTCCTTCTCCCTCTGTCCCATCCAGGCATGCCCCTCTCACATCTGGGCCTTTGCACATGTATTTGCCTTTGCTTTCTTGGCTCTTATCTTCCTAAGTATAATTTGCCTGCCTGACCACCAAGACCCGGTGAACTGCCTCCCCTGTGGTTGCCTCCTCTAACACAACAGAAGATCCTGGTGGGCAAGGACTATGTCCTAATCCTTGCCTTCTCAGTACGTGGACAGTCCCTGATACAGAGCAGACTCTCCAAGAACACTTGTTGAATGCATGGGAAATTTGGCTCCTTGGTATCTCTTAAACAGAAGTCACAAATGTCATTGGAGAGATAATCGTTTTCATTAGGTCAGTGAAATATTGTATATATTGGTAAGGACTTACAGTAATAAGAAGTCTGCATGTTTGCCAGGTAAATCTTAGGCCTTCAATAGTCATTAATAAGCCATTATTAAAAGCCTGGCAGAATCCTGTAAACTGCTGGGCAGCCTACTTAGAGGCAGAACGTCAGAAGGGTGGAGGAAATTTTAGAACAAACTTATGTTTTAAAAAGTAGTAGAAAAACATACATGAATGTTTAGAGCAGCATTATTCATAAGAGGCAAAAAAGTGGAAACAACCCAAATGCCTATCCACTGATGAAAGGATAAACAAAATGTGGTATATACATATAATGGAATATTACTCAGCTATGAAAAAGAATGAAGTACTGATACATGCTGCAACATAGATGAACCTTGAAAACATACCAAGTCAAAGAAGCCAGTCACAGAAAAACCACATGCTATACAATTCCATTTATATGAAACACTCAGAATGGGAAAATCTATAAAGACAAAAAGATTAGCATTTGGCTAGGGAGGGAGGAATGGGGAGTGAATGCTAACAGTATGGGGTTTATTTTGGGGGTGACAAAAATGTTCTAAAATTAGACTGCAATGATGATTGCCCAGTTCTGTGAATATAGTAAAACCGTTGAAGTGTGCAGTTTAAATGATTGAATTTTATGGTATGTGAATTGTATCTCAATCAATAAAACTGTTTTTAAAAAGTAATAGAGAACATTTGTTGCAAAGTTAAATCTGAGTAGGCTGTGAAAAAAATTAATTTTCTATATAACCTTTGCTTGTAATAGTTCTACTTTGTGCTTCGCGGTAAGTGAAAAATCAAATCTCTAAACTGTGGGCCTTTGAAACCCTGTGCACATAGGCCAGAAAGCCCCACTCGGTGCTGACCAGCCAACAGGCGAGGAGTCACGATTACAGGATGCTAAAGACGCCACCCAAACTGCTGCTGTGTGATGAACTCGAGGGAGACAGCTATAGGTGAGGGAGTGAAAAGATTATTCGAAGCACATAGCACAATTAGGAAGGAAACGGCAAAATTGTGTTTACGGTGTAAAACATAAACACGTACCTGGAAACTGACAGCTTGTAGGAAACACGATTGTTTTTGTTGTAGACGTCTCTCTGGCTAGGGGAGTACTTGTCTCCAGCACCAGGGTAGTTGGGTGTAGTTGAAAGGAGTCTGGTCTGGGTCTTAAGATACCCAAGTGCCAGTTCTGGCTCTTTCATTTATTCACCACTCAACAAACAACTATTGTAAGCTTACTGTATGCCAGGTCCTGCTCCTGTCCTGGGAGGCCCAAAGTTCAAAGACACAGAGCTTACCTTAAGGGTCTCACCGTTCAGAAAAAGACAATAAAAAAAGATGTAAGCAAGGCTGCGACAGGGAGGAGGAAAAAGGGGTAGGAGTCTTGTTTTCTTGTTAACTCTTTGCTGTCCCCTAAGCATGTCCACTTCTTGAGGAAAAGGAGCCTTTTTAAAGATTGGATTCATTTTTTCAAAGCAGCTTTACTGAGACATCATTCGCATACCACGCAATCCACACACTTAAAGTATGCAATTCAATGGTTTTTATTATATTCGCAGAGCTATACAATCAACACCGTAATTTAATTTTAAAACATTTTCGTTGCCAGAAAGAAATCATGTGCCTGTGAGCATCACTCCCCATTCTGCCCTGCTCCACTCCCAGCCCTCGCCAAATATAACACCAACCTCCTTTCTGTCTTCGTAAGTCGGCATATTCTGGATGTTTCATATAAATGGAATCATACAGTACGTGGCCTTTGTGACTGGCTTCTTTCACTGAGCATAAGGTTTCAAATCTAAGATTCATCTATCTGGCAGTACATCTCAATACTTCATTCCTTTTCATGGCTGAATAATATTCTATTGTATGGATGTGCCACATTTTGTTCATCCACTCGTCAGTTGGTGGACACTTTTGTGTCCACTTTTTGGCTCTTATGACTAATGCTGCTATGAACACTTGTGAAAAATTTTTGCATGGACATATGTTGCCCTTTCCTTGGGGTGTATACCTCGCAGTGGAACTGCTGGATTATATGGTTTCTCTGTTTAATCTTTCGAGGTACTGACAGACTGATTGTTAAAGTGACTACGCCATTTTACATTCTCACCAGCAACATAGGAAGGTTCCAATTTGTCCACAACTTTGAGAACAATTATTTTCTGTCTTTTTGACCGTAGCCATCTTAGCAGGCATGAAGTGATCACTTTATTCATTTTTGTATCCGTAGTGTTGCAAAACAAACCTGGCACGGGGACATGCACAATTTATTTGTTGAGCGAATTTGAGAACAGGGTGGACATTTGTCATTTGGGGGTCCCCAGCATCTGACCCCTT
This sequence comes from Cheirogaleus medius, assembly GCA_008086735.1. Classification (NCBI taxonomy): domain Eukaryota; kingdom Metazoa; phylum Chordata; class Mammalia; order Primates; family Cheirogaleidae; genus Cheirogaleus; species Cheirogaleus medius. The sequence goes on along the minus strand of VBSM01003157.1, from coordinate 32,245,991 downwards.
TTCCTTTGGAGAATTCCCTCTGATTACTGGAGAAAAGCAGATACCAATTATAACACAGAAGCTAGAAATAATGTCAGCTCCTTACTTGCCCAGCTCTGCCTACAAGTAGAACACAGAACATATGTTAAGCTTGGTCTACCTAATGCATCTGCCCCAGGCTTCAAAGAGAGGGCTCCAGCAAAGCAAAGAGGGTTTAGTGGAGGATCCATTCTGGTGAAAATAGCAGGCACTGCCTCGACACCTGGTTTCCAGGAACAACAGGGCTAGCAGTATGAGTGGTGGGTAGTACTGGTGACCAGTGCCATCGGATTGGAAGTGCAGCCGAGGTATCCTGTGGAATGGTGGTGGCAGTGATGGTTGCCTCCTACCCCAGCAAGCTGTCCTGCGTCTTGGCTGTGTTCCTGACTGCTGCCCAGCCTTCCTTGTTCTTGCTTCTTGTCCGATCCTGTTTCTGCAGCGTTCCCAGCAATCATTGTGTCAGCCACCCAATGTCCTTTCAACAAATTCGCTTTCTTCTTAAGTCAGCCAACATCAGTTTCTTCTGCTGCTTGCAACTAAGAACCCTGGTTATGACAATGAATACTGAATGGGTGTGTGTGTGTAGGGAGGGATCAATGGATGAATGGGGCTACATGGAAACAAAGCTTTGAAGGATGAGTACAGGTTGGTCAGGCACAAAGGGGCAAGTGCATTCTAGCAGAACAAAGAGCACAGCACAGACACTGGGGAGTAAGAGACCATGGTGTACTAGGAAAACTCTCAGGAGCTCAGTCTGGCTGGGGTACAAGGAGCAAGGTGGGGAGTGTTGAGATGTGAAGCTATAGAGACTGGCCTGGGATAGATCATGAAGGATCTCTTAGGTTATGCTAAAGAGTTGTGATTTTATCCTGGGCGCGGGGAGAAAACTATTAACTTAATTGTGGTAGTGACACCAGATTTGCATTCAAAAAATATGCTATTAAAAAAGAAAATTCCAGCAGCAGGGAGGAGAATGAATTGGAGGGGAGCAAGACTAGAGATAGGAAGGCCAGTTAAGGAGCTATAGCAATAATTCTAATGAAAGATAATGAAGTCTGAATCAAGGCAGTGAGCGTGGAGAGGAGGCATTGGATCTGAGATATATTAAGGAGGTAGAGCCAATAGGAATTTTGTCCTCATTTTGATATGGGAATTAAGGAAGAAGAAAGATCATGGATGACTCCAAGGTTTGTATTTAAGTAGACTGGGTAGGTAATGGTGCCATTTAAGTATGCATGAATTCATGTATTCAACAAATGTTTAATTAGCACTTAATTGTAGTAGGTGCTGGATATAATGCAGTGAAAAAAACAAACCGGGTCCTACCTTTTGGTAACAATTACCCTATATCAGGCTCAGTTTACCTGTCTTCTCAGATTTCCTGGACCTCACTATCTCTGGGACCCTTGATCTCTTGCTCCGTCTCAGCTGCCACCATGAGAGACTTAGTTAAGTCCCTGTGGTTTGACTGCCTGACGCCAACCAGCCACTTACCCAGTTTCCTCCCACCACTTCTGGACCCCAGGGCATGGAACCTGGCTTTCTGAGTGACTGTCAAAGAAAATGGATAACAAAACTGGGAAAGTTAACTCCCAGCGAGTGGGACAAGCTATGACCAATAGGAGACAGGAGACAAAAGGATAAAATTCCTTCCTTTCTCAGATTGTTTCAAGGTATGATATCTCTAAACTTTCTGTCTGGAGGTGTCCTGTATGGCCAAGCAGCTGCAACCTTCCAAGATAGCATTTACTTCTTCGAGGCTTGTCAGGGAGCAGCGTTTAGCACAGTAATGCATCACCATGAATTGTTCCCCATTTTTCCTTCCCTTTTCTCTCACTACTGCTGCCCTGGGATTACACCTCCTAAACAAAGCATCAACCCTTAATCCTTACATTATGCTCTGTTTTCTAGGGAACTGGGCTAAGACACACCCACATGGGAAAGGAAGAGATGACTAGTTCTGTTTTGACATGCTGAGTTTGAGTGAATTTGAGTGAAAATTACCCATCCATTCGAAAGTATTTGAGTGCCTACCATGTATGCTTGAATTAGGGACACTATGGTGAACGAAGTGGACATGCTTAAGTTAGGGATACTGTGGTGAACAAAACGGACACATCTGCTCTTGTAGAGCTCTTATTCAGTGGGGAGGGGTGACAAATGATAAATCAGTATAGACATAAATTGACATTATGATGCCAGGTAAAGATAAGAGTTTCGAAGAAAAATATTAAAAGGTGATGTGACAGAGTGTGGCGTGCGTGTGGGGAGGTGGTAGTGCTAATTTAGACTGAGTGGTCAAGAGAGCAGAGAACAGGTGGAGGAAAAAGACTTCTTCAGAAGGAGGAGCAAGTCTTTCACAGAAAGCAGCTGGAAAGGTGGGTCTGGAGACAGTTTTATTCATCTACCATGGGGGGTTAGACGTGGGTAGGAAATGTGCCTCTATTTTCACCATTAAATAGTTGGTAAGGACTATGCACCCACACAGTAACTGGGAGTATGAAGAGTGACAAAGGTTCAGAATGGTTGTTTTGCAGCATGGGTGTGGGTGCAGACAAGGGACAGGGGGAAGAGTTAGTGGGCAAGTGTCAAAGCAGAATATGCAGAGAGTATGTGCATAATCCCTGGCACTAAGTGGTCATAGGACTTTGGGGAAACCTAGGGCTCAGTTTCCTTAACTGCAAAATAAGAGCATTGAATCAGGCTCCTCGATGATATAAAGCCAAGGAGGAGCTGATATGAAACCTCTATGTAGCTATATAACATATCCCTTGAAACCTACCATTGAAGCCTTTAGGACCCAATAGTAATTGGCTCTCTCCCACCATTAATTACATTCTGGCCACTTGTCAGCTAACACAATTGTCAGACTCCTTCAGCAAAATGTCTTTTTCATAGCTAAGGACTGTTTACAGTAAGGACAAACAATTGGGACTCATTAATTCAATAATTAGGACACTGATTATGCATCTATTGTCTACTCTAGTCAGCTATGTTAAATAAGCTCTTCAGTCTTCATCAGAGCAATTATGCTAATATGCTTGACATTTTCCAAGAGTATTATACCTTCATACACTTATCCTGCCTAGCAGCAGCCTGACTCAGTCAATATTGTCACACACAGACAATTATAATCAAGGCATAAGGTCCTATTGTTCACATAGGACTACCGAATAATCTCCTCTCACAGTAGAACTTTAAACACTTTGTATATTGTTCTTTCACAGTTCTAGACATTGGCCCCTGTTTAGTCTTTTCCCAAAATATGTAGATCTCAGATAATGTTTAAATGCCTTTATGGGAGCACTCATTACAGTGGAATTGTATTGTAATTTTCCAAGTAATATTTGAAAAACCATTGGATTAGTTATCCAATGATCCATTAATCCAATGTTCATTTATACCTTTAGATGTATAGACAAGAAATATAATAATAGTTATCAGATGCCTGGAGAAAGATGAGAAATATAACTTGTTCTGCCATATATTTTTCTTTCAATCAGAGCTAACTTCTCTTTCAATTTCTTTCTCTATAATTATAAAAGATGCTACATGTATGTCTTCTTGAGTGACTTTGGACAAAGAATGAGAATTTTCCAGCATGATCAACTAATGCTTTTATGGTAGGCACATAACAGATATCTGATGAACACCTATTAATGTTTTTTCCTTACATATTCCTTATTCTTGTCTCTAGCATTTTTCATCAAATGTTAAATACTTTTTCTTTTTAGCAAAAACTAGCATGTGAGTAAGGACTGTGTGTTTGTATGTGCCTAGAGGCATGGGTATGTATCCTCAACATAAATTCATTTAAAACATGAAATTTCATTGTATTGATATAAAAATCCAGCTAGTGTTGGATTTCGTCATTATCATTTACAATAAAGGTAACCCCACACATTTATCCTTTACAGTTTTTACATAGGTTATCTTATTTAATCATCGTCCTTTCAGTTGCAAATAACTGGATCTTTTCTTAAGATGTAGTGATGCTCATTGCAACTTAGTCTCACTAGGATAAGCAAATGTAGAGCTTGGATGTTGCCAAGAGATGCAGCAGTTGTATTGAGGGCAACCACAAACTGGAAGGATGGGACAAAGCTGTGTAGAATGCTTGCAGACCTGTGACACACGTCACTTTTCTGTTATACAAATGCTGTATTTCACTTTTCTTTAATTACTTAGTATTTTGGTAAGGGTGTGGGAAGACAACTTAAGATAAGCTGTCCTTGTCCTTCAGGAATTTATAGTCTAGATGGGGAGACAAATATGAGAAGTTAAAAAACTGCTGAAGACTAAACTAATGGATCAAGACATTAATCAAAATGAAGTCAGGGTATGTATATCGTCCTGATATAAGAGAGAAAATTCACAGGTGAGTGATACAACTTAAAGCGGGGGTAGCCAGGAAGGGCTTTATAGATTTACCAGAGAAGAGACAAAATATGAGTTGTCTTTTGAAAAATGGATATATATTTTTAAAAAAATCAAACTATGGAAGAAATAATGATGAAATTTAAGTTTTCTACTTAAGACCCTGAGGCTCTTTCCAGAAGTAACCGCTATTACCATTTTTCTTATGTGTCTTTCTAGTGCATTGAACTACTTTCAAATGGATTCTGAATTGATTTTACAGTGTCATATGTAATGAAGGGTTAAACTTGGTTTCTATCCATATAAAAATAAGACTCACTCAATATAATTTATACAATAGGGACCTACTGATAGATCTCGAGGTACCCTAGTGGATTTCCAAGCTGATTGTTGCCATGGCAATCCCTGCTCTATGTGCCTTCAGTTTCTGTCTTGACCCACTTTGGTTTAGACGCATTTCTAGCAGAGGGGACGGTAGGCATGCTCCCATTTCTAAGCCCCTTGGGGTTACATTGGAAGCCAGACTGCCCCTCCTCCCCTTTCTTCAATCCTACAGATCCTGGAAAAAGCTTTCCTAAATGGAAGAGTTACTATAACTCTTCCATTTAGGAAAAAGAGTCTGACACTTTGGAGAGATGTTCTAACGTAGCCCTCAGGCATACTATCCACTGAATTAATGTAACCTCAAAGTCCCTAACTCCCCTACTATGAGCAGATTTTTCTAGAATCCCAGCCAGCCCTGCTTTTGTACATACTCCTACTACCTAGGTGTACACCCTAATTCACATCCTGTTCATATAGGAGAAAATATTTGTGTGACCCAGGGTAGCTTTCCACAAGCCATTCCATATTGACACAAGTCATATTACTGTTGACTTGTGTTAGCAGGAAGAAGGACCAGAAACAGCCTTCCTACTTCTAAGTTGAACAGGCTTTGCCCTAGTCTGGTGGCTCTGGAAAATGGAAACAGAAGGCATAGGAGGTAGAACAGCTCCACCAATTGGCTTCCAGAATCTCCTTCACAAACTATTTTTGACAAGGGGTTAGTAGAGCTTCCTCTAAACTGACAACGGGGAAACCACCATGGAAGTAAACTTTTCTGCCTAATAGGTTCATCTTTGCATTAATGTGTGCACACAACAGAAGGAAAGTTAACGATCATTGACTTTCCTTTAACTTCAAAGCCCTGTGCTATTCACTTTCATATTGATTGTTTTATTTAATCATCACACAACTATATTTAAGTAAGTATCATTGCAGGTGAGTTCCACTTGCCAAAGATCACACATTTGGAAGAGAGCTGCATTCAGAACTACAATTTGCCTAACGCCTGACTCCAGGGTTCATGCTCTTCATCCCAACCTTTCCATGAGAAAAGTACTTCCACGTTTGAGGAGAGAAATAGTGGAAATGTTGGAGATTTCGAAAGGACATATGGAAAACCTGTATGATTCAGGGGATGGCCAAACATCTCTCAGGGTCCACTTGAAGGCACCTCCTCTGGGACGCCTTCAATTCTCACAGGAGTATACTTCAAAAACCCTTACTGTTGGAAATGCTCATTTGGTACTTTCTGATTACTGATTTGTATTGCTAGTTTCTCTTTCCCGCTTGCTTACCTTGAGTCCCCAATTAAATGTATCAAGCACGTAAGAATGAGTGCCGGACGGGCAGCCCAGAAAACTGTCTTCTAGTCTTGTCTCTGCCACCAACTACCTGTGTGAGACCGAAGTTTCTCTTCAACTTTAGTTCTGCGGTGCTCCCTAACATAGAAGGCGCTTTATAAATACTTGATGTGATTAGTTGGGTTCAATATTTTGTCAGCAGAGGCTCGGGTGTCCCTAAGGTAAAAGCAATAAGGTTACCCCTGGGAGGGGTTACCCGCTGGGCAGCCATAAATTTAGGGCCTTGCCACCTCCTGTAAGGCGGATGTCTGAAGGTGGGGGTCTAGGAGCATCACCACAACAGTAAAGGGAAGGGAAGATAACCCAGCAGTTAAGGGGCATCGTGACAGCACTTATCTTTTAGACTTCACAAAGACCCTTTGGAACATGCATTATTAATGTCATTTTTACTGAAGATCGTACCACGAAGCAGGTTAGACAAACTATCCGGCATCCCTTACCCTGGTCTTAAATGCACGTAAAAGCCCCCCTAGCTCTAGGCTTATTTACATCTCGGACTCGCCCCAGTCGGCCGCACGAGGGCCCCGCCCACTCGCCCGCTGATTTGCATAGGGCGCGCCCAACGGCGGGCGGGTACCAGGGCATCTCCAGAAACCTCTGTCCCAGGCGCGCCTCGGCCTGCGGGCCGGCCCGAGGCCTCCCGGGGGGATGAGCACGTGTCCACTCCCAGCTTCACGAAGGAAAGTGGATGAGGCGGCGGCTCCCCCAGGCCCCTCCCTACAGCGCTGGCGAGGAGCTGGGAGGGTCCCGGGGCCCACTGGCTGCCGGGGTCGCCTTCCAGCGTGGAGGGCTGCAGGCCTCCCGTGCCCTCCCCCGGGCCCTGTGGGAGCGCGCCGGAGACTAACTCAGGCGAAACCCCGGGCGTCCCAACCCGCCCGACCGCGCCCCGCCTCGCCTCACGCTCGACGGGGGAGGCGGGACCAATCAGCGAGCGACGTCTCCCTTCCGATTCGAGGCCCCCGACGCGCGGCTCACACCCCGAGCACCCCGCGCGCTGATTGGCTGCGGACGCCGCCGGTCCGGCCGGGAGGCGGAGCGGGCCGAAGGCAAAGGGAGGTGGGGAGGCGGTGGCCCGCGACTCCCCGCGCCCCGCTCGCCCCACGGCCCTTCCCGCGGCGCTCGGCCTCCTTCCTTTCCTCCTCCGCTCCCTTCGCTTTCCGTGCGCGTCCCGCGCGGTGCTTGGCCGGCGTGCCTCGCGCCCTAACGGGCGGCTGGGGGCGCCAATCAGCGGGCGGCAGGGTGCCAGCCCCGGGGCTACGCCGGCGAATCGGCGGGGCTCGCGGCCCGGGGTGGGAGGCGGGTCTACCCGCGCGGCCGCGGCGGCGGAGAAGCAGCTCGCCAGCCAGCAGCCCGCGAGCGCCGACGAGCCGCAGGGAGGTGGGTGCGCTGCGCCGCGGCGGCCGGCGGCGGAGGGCGGAGGGCGGAAGCGGAGGTGGGCTGGCGGTGAGGGCGCGGCCGAGCGGGCCGCCGG
>VBSM01003157.1:32223884-32235996 GCA_008086735.1 Cheirogaleus medius | reverse complement strand
ACTCCATGGTATACATATACCACATTTTGTTGATCCACTCATGTATTGTTGGGAGGTTATGCATATATTTAACAAATAACTTGTGTTTATTGAACAAGTGGCATTTATTCAAAAACAGCTTTTTCTGTGTGTCAGGCTGTGAACTAGGCAATAAAATATCTAACAGTAAACAAGTACACCCCTGTACATTAATGGAATTGGAAAAATGGAAACTCCTCATTCCCCAGTGTTTAGATAGAGTAAGAAAATTGTTAATGTACAAATTGAGGGAGCATGCAATAAATTCATTACTGAACCAATTCCTAAAGTATGCTTACATTGCTTCCTGTCAAATGGAGAGGATAGCACTAGGGAAGATGTGAAGTGTTAACTTATAGTTCACTGGGAACAATCAGTATATTATAAGTATATTTGGGGGGGGGGGGCTTGGCACCAATTTTGCACGGCCTGTACAAACTGAAGATATGGCCAGTCTTTCAGAAATGTGTTTGCTGCCAAACCTGTATACTTGCAGAGGTACATGCCATTTGTCCTTAATTTGATTACCCACTGCCTTTTAGTTATAGAAACAGGTTAAGGAAAGAAAGCAAACTTGAATCAGTCAGGTTCCAGTCAAAGGATCAGAAATAAAGTATAAAAATAATTGGTTAAACTGAGAATAAGGTTTGGGCAGCAGTCTCATGTAGTGGAAAGGCCTTGTGTTTTGGAGTAGAGCCCTAGGCTAATGTTTGGTTTCTCAGTTACAATATTGGGCAAATTACTCCTTAACCCTTGAGCCTTGATTTTTCTGGCTGAAAATGGAAGTAATAACCCTTACCTTTTAAGGTTATTATAAGGATTAAATAATCATGATTAAAATAGCTGGAACATTGCCTCAGACATAAGGGTCCTCCCAAATGATCTCCTCTTCTAGTCGTGGGTTTCAGTTATTTGGGCTCTTTCTAATCCACTAATATCCTTGAAAAGCAGATACTAAGCCACAAAGGCTTGGGGTAGCCAAATTGTCCAAGTCCATACCTTAAAGCATAGGAAAGCCTTGGAGACCCTTAGTCAGAACCTGTTGGCATTTATTTAAAATGTTTCTGACAAGCAGAGTTTCTGGCTTCTCAGCCCACAGTAGATTAGAAACACATAGATTATGGCTAGTGTGGGAGGTTAAGGGGTGTGTAGTTGTGGGGTGGGTAGGAAGATGGGGAACTGTTAGCCTACTGTCTATTGTAAGAAAAAACAGATAACAGCCTGGTGAGGATAATAGAGGTAATCAACAAGACACAAAAACAAATATTGAAAGCCTGACTAGCATGTCTGGGGCCATTCAGAGCAGGACCAGACCTGAGAGCATAGTAATGAATGTTCATCAATTAACTTAAGTCATGTTTGGGAAAATCTGTTTAAGAGTGCAGCAATCTACATAATATTCTTTATATTGTCATTCAGGATGATTAACAAATGTTCTTAAAGGGGTAGAACATTATCCTGTATAGCTTATGACTTATTTAATGATAGATCCATAGTACCTACTATGAAAAAGATGTTTTTCATTTGTTTTGCCATTCAGAGAACCATGATTCCACACCGAAAAGTCTTTATGCTAGTCAATATAGTAAAGAAAGGAGATCTAAGTGGTGTAGTACCCTGTGGTATACCTTTTCTTCCGAGGAATCTTTTTTTTTTTTGTAATCAATCTGTGGGTGTGTCATGTAAAACTTTTCACTTAGGCTTTGAGGTATATGTTAGAGATTTCCAGGACAAAGCAAGTGTGGACAGTTGGCCAATCTCTGTTGAGGGCTTCTTGACTCTTATTACGTGTGACTTTTGCCCAGTATTAGCTTTGATAATTTTTTTTTGATCTTCTTCCTCCCTACCTTAGGGTTACTTTCTAAATCATCTACTCCATCAAATAATTATTTGTGACCTTGTAATATGTAGCCTTGGCTATTAAAAAAACAGGATTTTTTTTTTTTTAGCAGTAGTACAAAAGTAATCCAGTCTTTTTCATTTAAAAATGCATAGTTAGAGGCTTATTGCTTGTCACTGACCAATTTTGATCATTTTTTCAGGTTGGTATAATTATAATGCATTCAGTTAGGGCGCATTTCAATGCTCATTCTAGATTTACACCTCAGAGATAGCTGTCAGCTTCAATTCAGCAATTTCATGTAGGAAGAATGTAATTTTGCCAAGCCAGGTGGATTTAGACATTGCCTCTAGTTGGCCAGGTATCCAGAAATATTAGGGTAATTCTGTGACTTATGTGGTTGCCTCACATTCTAGAGTGTGAGTTTTCCTTTAACTCAGTGGGTTCCTCTTATTTGTAACTGAGCCACTGATAGGACAGGTGCTTGGTAATTTAGATGTATCTTAAGATTTGTACTCTTAACACCTTAAGGACCGCTCATGAGTTTTCTCCTGTTTCGCATGTCATCTGTTAAGGACCGCTCACGAGTTTTCTCGTTTTTCACTGTAGTTATGATGATTTAAATAACGTGCAGTTTGCCCAAAAACATGTGGTCCCTGGTGTATGTCTTAGAGATTTCTATGCGGTACGAAAGGTGTTAAGAAAGTAGAAATCCTAAAATGATTCATTTTCATTAAAATATGTGAATTTACTGTGAAATTGTCACTAATTCTTCCAGGTAACTGTAATTTTTCAAAATCTGAGATTACATTGACCTTAAGGCTGTAGGGCAGTGGAAAGTGAGTGTAGACTATAGTTGCTATCTGTTCAGTATACATGCCTCATTTATATCTGAAAACTTGCATTTCCTTGAATAATCTATAGGGCCTTATCTTCCATCATTTTTTGGGGGAAAGGGGTATAGTTTCAGGTTTAAGGTACTCAGCTAGAAAGGAAGAATAATCTTGGGTGAACCACTGGAAGTCCGTCTGTTCATTACCTTGAGTCTCAAGTCAAAACACACTCTTTGATCTGAAGAAGTAGCCTAGTAGATCTGTGATCACGTAATTTGCCTATGTTTAAAAGTAAACTGCATTTTCATGTGCTGGTTCAGCTGCTTCCAAAAATTCTATAAAGAGCTAATGGTTAAGGTCTTGTGAATATTAAGGAAGTGATCCATCTTAATCATATCTTCCATTTCAAAATGTGGGGTGGTGAATCTGATTTGCAGAGTCCTTTTAAATGATGCAATGGGAGCTGGGTCCTCAAGCCTGCTCCCTTGATTTGAATGAACTATTGGAACTTTCCTGTTGACCAGAAATGCTTTATTTGTGGCAGGGAACTCAAATTTTCTATATTTATATCAACTTTTTAAATACTTCATAGACAGGTAGTTAGGCTGTAGTTCATGTTAGGGAGTCAGTTAAGCTTTTCTTTTTAAAATATTTTAGGTATCAGGAGGCTCCAGCTTTGGCCCAAGGTTCGTGCGTTGGGTCTTTCTGCTCTGAACCAGTGGTTTGAGACTTTAAAGCATGCACTCACTTGCACACACAGCAGCAACCAGAAAGCCTTAAGAGAGAAATATGCAGTCTCAAAATGTAAAACAGATAAAAGGAGTAAAGAGCTCTTTTGTGGGAGGGAGAATGGGCAGTTGTGGAAGCCCAGTCAGATCAGTTTTCTCCTAGTACTTACCCCAGGAAGCCTTTGAAGCACCACTGTGGAACAACAGGTCTTAGAGAAATCTTTGCTGTAGACCTCACTGTCTAACAGGTAGCTGCCAGCCACATGTGGCTATTTGGCACTTGAAATGTAGATACGGTGAATGAGGAGCTGAATGTTAAATTTTATTTAATTTCAGTTAATTAAATCTAAATTTAGGGAGCCCTATGTGTCTGATAGCTACTGTTATTGGATAGCACACAGATAAAAGACATTCATCATTGTAGAAAGTTCTATTGGACAATGCTAGTGTAACTTTTCTTTAATTAAACTTTTACAGCCTCAGGACCCTGCCCAGATGATTTCGATGTAGGTGTTAGTTGCTGCTTCAGGAGAGGATCAAGACAGACTCTGGGAATTTTAAGGATAATCGGAATACTTAGTATTTGTGCTGAATTGAGTCTAGGCCTGTGTATATCACCTGATAGGTGCTTTTTTTAATGATCTGGGGATAATAAAACATTATGTAAGTTGTGTGTTTGCATGCTGAATATAGAGATATGGATTCCATACAACTCATTAAAGTTGAAAGAAATATAACTTTTAGGTAAAAAAGTTTCTTTACATAGCAGTTCCTTGGTAATGTGGACTTTCACTGAATTAATGACTTGCTTCTAGGGTTAATTTCAAACTCTTGCATTATGTTTGACAGTCTATAAAATCGAACACATTAATTTTTTTTGTTTGCTCTTGTTTAAAAAAGGCACATTACCCATCATTTGCCATGGGACCAACTTAGGTTTCCATTTGGCAGTGTTTTTCCTTACTAGCTTACACTTTGGAAAGAATATTAATAGTTACAGTGAGAATTGAGAAATCTGGTTTTTTTTTAATTGGTTTTGTGTGTCTTAACTTTTTTTTTTTTAATGCTTTCTATTGTCGGGTTACTAATGAATTTCTGTGACTAAAACAGTTGTAAAATTCTAAGTCATTGATGATAACTGCTTTTTTCTCTACTGTGATATGTTTGAACGTAGATTGCCAAAAATCTGATACAGTTGTCCCTTGGTATCTGTGGGGGATTGGTTCTAGGCCCTCCCGAGGATACCGAAATCTGAGAATGCTCAAGTTCTTTATATAAAGTGTAAAATTTGCATATAACCTATGTACACCCTCCTGTATTTTTTAAATCTTCTCTAGATTACTTAATACCTAATACAATGTAAATAGTTGCTATACTGTGTTATTTAAGGGATAATGACAAGGAAAAAAGTCTACATGTTCAGTACAGCTGAAACTTTATTTTTCAAATATTTTTGATCCAAGGTTGATTGAATCCATGGATATAGAACCCAGGGATACAGAGGGCTGACTGTACAATGATTTTATACTATTTCCAGTGGGATATTAGGTGTTCAATATGAGGTAGTACCATCATATTTAAAGAATTTTATGTTGAAATAATCAACTTTGGTTTCTTTTTTTTGAAATAAAAATTCATAGAGGTGCTTGGGGAATATTTTGTATTTCTCTACAGTTTGAAGATACTGGAATTTCTATTCTGTGCCTTTTGAAAGTGCAAGCTACATTCGCTTTCTGTATTTAATCAGTTTCTCTGTTCTTGACTTCAACTTTGTAAAGTGTTTTTTACCACCCTTTTTTATATTTCCCTTCCCACTACCCTTTCAGATGAATGGCCAGCCTTAGCAGTCTTTTCTCGGTGATCATACTACTTCTAGTGATTGCCATTATTGTCTATCCTTTCTTTATCTAAATTTCTTAAAATGACACAGACATGCCAGAACAGACAAAGATTAGGCCATTTCTCCTACTGCAAACACATGGAAATGTAGGATAAAATGTAAGACAAGTTTTCTTTTATGTATGTTTATGGTTGATCTTAAGGAAGAGAAAAAATGCCCAGGTACTAGACTTAGAAAAATCAGTTTTAAGGAAAAGCTGGCCTTGGGGAGTTTATTAGAGATAGGATCCAGTAGCTGGGAAGGTGGTTGTAAAGCCATTTGAAGAAAGGAGACAGAACTCTGAGAACTGTATACTTAAGAAAAAGAAACACATAAAGACTGTTCTGATAGCATTGAAACATCTGGGTTTATGGAAGAAAGATGCCTCAAACTTCTCTATGGAAGAACTAGGAAAAAACTAGTCTTTAGATGAACTTAAATAGCACTACAAAATAAAGCAGGATAAATCAAAATAAATCTATAGCTAGACATGGAATGGTGAATTTGTGTATAGGTAATGGATGATTGTAATCTGGAATTCAGAGGATACGTAGTGAAAAGTCTCTTTGCTAGCTGGTCCCTTGCTACCCAGTTGCCTTTCCAAAGGTTTCTGTGTATTATTGCTCCAGAGATTTTATTCATCTATGAGCAACTTTGTGTGTATATTACCTTTTAGGACAAATGGTCATATATTTCATTTAATAGTACATCTTGTAGATTATTCCATGTCAGTACATAATGAGTGCTTTTTTTTCCCTTTGGGTTGCATAATCTTTTGTATGGGTGTCTATAACATATTTCATCTGTCCTCTATTGATGGACATTTAGGTTTTTTCCAGTCTTGTGGCATTAAAAACAATGCAACAGGGTGTGGTGCACACTGTTAGGGGGATGGGCATGCTATAGCTCTGACTCGGGTGGTGCAAAGACAATATGTGTAACCTAAATGTTTGTACCCCTGTAATATTCTAAAATAAAAAAAATAATAAAAAGAAAACCAAAACAATGCAACAGATAACTTTGTTTATACATCATTTTGCACCTTTGCAGTTATGTCTATAAGAAAGATTTCTAGGAGTAGGTCAAAGAATATCTACATTTGTAATTTATTTTAGAGAAGATACTTTATTCATTTTTTTGAATAAGCTGTATGTGCACATGGTATAAAAGTCAAAAGGAACAAAATAGTAAATAGGAAAAAAGTAAGTCTCTTTCACATCTCCTACCTCTTGCTGCCCAGTTATACTTTTCAGAAATGTAACCACTGTTAGTAGCTTCTTGAGTATTCTTGCCACATGTGACTATTGGGCACTTGAAATGTAGCAAGTCTGAACTGAGATGGGCTGCAAGTATAAAATGAACACTAGGTTTCTATAACACTTAGTACAAAAAATAGAAGGTAAAATATCACAATAGTTTTTAATACTGATTGCATATTGAGATGATAATATTTTAGATATACTGGGTTAAATTAATAAAGTTATTAAATGATTAAACGTATCAAGTTTATCTTATACTCCCAATGTAATGGTATTAAAGTTGGGATCTTTGGGAGGTGATTAGGTCATGAATGGGATTAGTGCCTTTACAAAAGAGACCCTGGAACTATCTACTCCAAGTGCGAATACCAGTAAAAGGTGGCTGTCTCCAACCCAGAAAATGGCCTTCACCAGAACCTAACAGTGCTGGTACCCTATTCTCGGACTTGCAGCCTCCAGAACTGTGAGAAATAAATTTGTTATTTATAAGCCATCCAGTCTGTGGTACTTTGTTATAACAGCCCAAGCTGACTAAGGCACACCTATTTTTACTTTTTTATTTACAATTAGTATGTGGTTTACATCCTATTTCTGTTGGATAGCACAGATCTAAAGAAATTCCATGTATGTATAAACATGTACCTATATATGTGAATTCCTTTTACTGAGGCAAAAAAATTTTTCTTTTCATTATAATCTATGGAATCAGAAATCTCTTGCTAAAATATTGGGAAACAGAGTTACCAGGCTATTCTTTATGGCCTCATCATTCACTCTCATCCATTTATCATTATCATTGTGGGTCTTAATCAGTGAAGGTGATGCTTCCATTGACTTTTACCATGTCTGTTCACTTTGGAGAGAAGACTGGCATTATTCTTGGCTCCACAGTTTTGAAGCTGCTTCAGTTTGCACTGGTTGCCTCTACACCTGGTACACGCAGTCATCCTGAGATCCCCCCTTCACTATCATATTACGGATTTCCTTCATTTTTCTCCTTTGTTAGATCTCCTATTCTGTCTTATTTTACTACTCTCTTTTTGATGAAATACAGCCTTTAGAACCTTCCTTAAGAGTGTTGGTAGAGGGGAAATACTGGAGATGTTACGTGTCTGAAAATGCCTTTATTCTATACTGACTTCTACGCTGGTTGGGTAAGAGAAGTTGAAAGTATGATTTTTTTTCTCCCAGAATTATGAAGGCATTTTTCTCTTGACTTCACTTACAGTATTCCTGTTGACAAAACGACCAAGACATTCTGATTCTTTTCTATATAACCTATTTTTTTCTCCCTGGAAACTTGAGGCTTTTTCTCCGTCCTTGGCATTTTGAAGTTTCACTGCTATGGGCTTTGATGTAGGTGTGTTTTCATCTATTGAATTGGGGTCTAAGTGGCCCCTTTCCATTTGGAAACTCCTGTGTTTCAGTTCAGGGGTTTTTTCTTGATTTCTTTATTTGACCTCCTACTCTCCATTATGTCTGATATCTTTCTGGAAGAAAGAAGTTTGAACGTTGGACCTCCAGAACTGGTCCTTCAATTTTCTTCATTTTTCTCTACTATTTTCCATCTTTCTTTTCTGCTTTCTGGAAGATTTCCTCTACTTTGTTTACCAGCCCTTCTGTGTGTGTGTGTGTGTGTGTGTGTGTGTGCGCGTGCGCGGTTTTCCTTTTTTCCTATTTCTGCTGTCATGAGCTATCAAGCTACCCGAGAGCTATCCTATTCTCTGAGTGCTCCCTTTGAGAGCGTGCTGCTCTTGTTCAGGGTTTCTAATCTCTGGCTGTTATTGATGATTTTTAAAGTGTTTTCTTTTCTGTATAGTCTTAATTTTCTTGGAGCTGCATTTTTGTTTTTGCTTGCCATTTTTCCTCAGATAATCACAGTAATCCTTGATTAAGAAGTAGATGTCTAAAAGGCTGATCAGAAACTGAACATGTGGGTGAAGCTTGTCTCTCTTCAGTTTCACTGTAGAGGGATCTGAATGGGCTATTGGTTGGTAAACTCTCATTATTAGTATCTTTATGCCTTTCCTTCTGGATTGGTCAGGTACCCTAGAGAAGAGTCTTTCGATCTGACTGGGCAGAAATTTCACTGCTAGTATTTGGGAGCCAGAACCCAGTGCAGAAAGGAGGTTGGCGGTGTCTACATTATCATACAGTGTGCTCATGTTCCTTTATTTCTTCTGTTCTCCTTCCCAGTTATACCTGGCCAGGAGTACTGCTTTACCCTCTGCAGAGAGTAAACATTGAGGCAGAGAGGCAGTTACCCAGGGACATAGAATGCAGGAGTGGATCTAAGAATCTAATTCCTTTTCCAATAGCTTTGACCCAGTCTTACCTATTTTATCTCCTTCTGCCTCCTGACCCTCAATTCCTGATGTGACTGGTGTATGGTTCCTTAACCTTTTGAAGATTCTGTATAAATCAGGATGTTTTTCAGCTTACCCTACATGTAGCCTAGAATTAGTAGTCTCTGACCTGTTCAGCTTCTGCTCATCTATTTTCCAGCTATTAAAATTCTGTTTCTGTTTTCTCCTTACCTCTTCTCATCCTCATGAGATTCTGTTCTTTAATTCCTTTATTATAGTTTTTCATAGGCTACTGTCTTCACCTGCAATCCACTGATGGGTTAAAGTTTTCCATTAAAAACATTTAAGAGTTATTCTCCAGAAGAATTGAAATATTAATAGAATGTATAACTCCAAGTCAGTGGAGATAAAGGTTGGAAATGAAAAAAAAATAAGATCATTTCTGTAAGGCAGAGAAGGAGAAAAGGAGCAAAGAAAATGCGTAGGAATTAGAAAACACAGAATAAGATGGTAAAAATAAGCTTAAATATTTCCGTGTAAACCCAGTACATAATTTCAGGTTAAACTTGCTGGTTAAAGGGGAATAAAAAGAAAATCCAACTAAATGCTTTTTATTAGTAGAGATATTCCTAAAAGTATGATGACATAGTTTAAAAGTGAAGGAATGGAAAAAGATAAACTAAGCGTGATTTATAAGATAAAATTGGCAGAATTACAAGGATAAATCAACAAACATATGATTGTATTAGGAAATTTTAGCACACTTCTCAGTAATTTAAGAAAAGGTAGATAAAAAAATTACAAGGTTATAAAAGATTGGAAGAGTACGGTTAAGCACTTAACAATTACAGAAGATATATTCTTTTCCAGTACCCATGGAATTTTACAAAAACTGGTTATGTGCTAGACTTCAAAGCAAGTGTTGACAAATTCCAAAGAATTTATACTGTATAAATCACATTCTTAGACTCTAGTACAGTTAACTTAGTGACATGATAGAGGAGGATAGCAACAAATCTCCAAATCTATAGTTGTCTACTAAAAAACATTATTTCTAAACTTATGAGGTAAAGAACGACTCGGTGAAAATTAGAAGATAATTAGAACAGAATGTTCAAAACTGGGATACAACAAAAGTGCATTTGCCTTTATGGGAAGTTTAGAACCTTAAATGTTTATTAGTAAAATAATAAAAAATGAATTAAAATTTATGAGCTAACCATATAATAAGTTAAAAATTGATGCACTGACTATATATGCTAGAATGCAGTGGGTTAGAGAAAGGAAGGAAATAATAAAATTAAGAGTAGGCATTAATTAAAAAAGAAAACACCTGATAGTTAACTAAACCAAGGTGCTAAGTTGAAAAGATTAAGTTTGCCACGATTGATAGAAGAGAACAAGAATGTGTACAAATGTATTAGAGATGAAAAGAGGGTGTTACTGTAGACAAATTGAAATTTTAAAACTAAAAATAACTGTGAACAGCTTTATTCCTTTAAATTTGGAAACAGGTAAAGTAGAGTGTCTAGAATAAATAAATTACCCAAATTGGCTTAATAAAAATTAGAAACTTGACTAGATTATGATTTAAAATTTAAATTCATAGTTAGAAATCTACCTACACCAAGCTCCAAGTGAAAACCCCAGATGGACAAGTACTACCAAACATGTAAAGAATCAATAATTCCAATCTTATATAAATGTTACAGAAAATAAATCATTTTGCAGGGCTGCTATAACCTTGATACCCCAATCGGATAGTATGAGAAGGGGAACATATAGGCTATGTCTCACTGTTGAACATGGCAATGAAAATTGTACATTGTAAAGTATTAGCATTTATTTAAAACAAAATGTCATGACTAATTAGGGGTTGTCTCAAGAATGTAAGGATGATTAAACATTAGAAAACCCATAAATAAAATTCACATTTGCACATTAAAGGAGAAAAGCCATATGATAATCTTGATAGATAATGGGAAAAGTGTATGATAAAATTCAGTACTTGTTCATGACAAAAATGCTTAGAAAACTAGGAATATAAGAGAATATACTAAAGTGTCAGTTAAAACACAGAAGAGTACATATATGGTATAACTCCATTTATATGAATTTCTAGAACAGGTTAAATTAATACTTGGTGATAGAAATCAGATCAGATCTCCCTGGGACAGGGAGGGTGGTTTGACTGAAAAGGGACGCAAAGGGACTTCTGGGATGAAGGAAATGTTCTGTCTTAATTGGAATGGTGGTTATATAGATGTGAAACATTTGTCAGAATTCATCAAACTCCATACTTAACATCTGTACATTTTATTGCATTAAGTTTTGTCTCGATAAAGTTGATTTAAAAAAAAAAATAATGCGTTTGTGTGTAGCAGCAACAAACAACATTTACATTTGAAAAAGCCACCATTTCAAATGGCAACAAAACAATTCCCTACAAAATAGGGAAAAATACAACAAAAATGTGGGAGATCTTAATGGAGAAAGTTTTAAGAGACATATTAATCATGAGAAGAGATGTTTGTGTTTATGAAGGGAAGACATTATCATAAAGATGTCAGTTTTCGTCCATTGACAGATACTTTGTCCTTCTAGTTAAAATTCCAGCAGGTGAAAGGGAATTCACTTTATCAGATACCAGGGCATATTATATAGCTTTAGTGATAAAGATATGATGTTCTTTACTTCAGATATAGAATAATGGAAGAAAAAACAAAAGCCCAGATACATAAGTAGCATCATAAATTGGTAGGGAAAAAGTCAGTACATGATGTTGACATGCTTAGTTATCTCTGTTGGCAAGGGGAAGAGACCTCACACCATCAGAAATAAATTCCAAGTAGATTAGCTAACTAAAGGGTGAAAAGCAAAACATTGGACTTTATGACTTCTAGATCACAGCATGTGAAAGGATTTTTAAGAAGATGCAAATGTGTACTTTGTATAGGATTTAAAATAATTGATAAATTTGAGCACATTGAAATACTGAAGTATAAAAAGGTAACATGTAAAATATGTTTTACATGTTACTTGCTAAGTGAAAACATATGCAGAATGTATAATTGACAAAAGATTAGTATCCAGAATACACAAATAATTGTGAATTAAGGAAAAGATGGTGAATGTGAACAAGTAATTTATAGGATAAGAATAAAAAAGGTAAAAAAAAAATGTGAAAATAGTCAAACTCCTTAGTAGTCAGAGAAGGAGTTTGACAGCCTTCTATATTGCACTCATCTT
>VBSM01003157.1:32212758-32223460 GCA_008086735.1 Cheirogaleus medius | reverse complement strand
AAGAAAGGCATTGAAAGGGGTGAATGAATGACCCAAAGATTGGAAAGAAAGATTGATGTTACTCTCTGGTGATATGACTGTCTATATAAAAAACTGCATGAAATCTACAAAAACACTAGAACTAGTAAGTAAATCTAGCAGGATTTCAAGACACATGGTCAAAAGGCAAGGTCAACACAGAAACATTAAGTGCATTTCTATATCCAAGCAAAAAATAACAGGAAAATAAAATTTCAAGATATACACTTGCAACAACTATACATCGAAAGAAAGATACTCAAGACCTCTGCACTAAGAATTGCAAAATATTGCTTAGTAAAATGAAAAAAAACATGAATAAACAAAGACAGACCAAAGACTCAATATTGTTTCAATATCCATTCTTCTCAATTTGATACATGGATTCAATGTAATTCCTATAAAAAATTTTAGCAGTTTTTAAGAAGAATTGATAAGATGTTAAAATTCATACAGAAACAAAAAAGAACTAGAATAACTAAACCAATCTTGAAGACAAAAAAAAAAAAGAAAGAAAACTAGAAGACTTACATAAACTTATCTCAAGACTGGCTTACAAAACTTAGTAACCAAAAGAGCATAGAGCTGGCATATGAAAAAACAAAAATCAGTGAAACAGAAGAGTCCAGAAATAGATCCACACATATACAGTCAACTCATTTTCCAAGGCATCAAGTTAATCTACCTTTCAACAATATGGAAGTAATAAGCCTCAGCCATGATCTCATACCATACTCAATGGGAAAGCAGAATATTAAACCCTTAGAGGAAAACACAGAATATTTTCATGACCTTAAGATACAAAAAGCACTAGCCATAAAAGAAATACAGGTTGAGCATCCCAAATCTGAAAATCAAATATCCAAAACAGTTCAAAATTCATAACTTTTTGAGTGTCAATGGTGGCTCAAAGGAAACACTCATTAGAGTATATAATGCAAATATTCCCCAAATCCAAAAAAATCTGAAATACTTCTGGTCCAAGCATATTGGATAAGGGATACTCAAAACCTGTATAAAGTAAACCACCAAAATTTTAAATGCTTATCAAAAGACATCATTGAAAAGTAAGTAGGCAAATTACAGATGGGGGAAAAATTTGTAGTACAGGTATCTAACAAAGGACTACCATCTAGACTGTATAAAGAACTCCTGCAAATCAAAGAAAAAGATAAAACTCAATTATTTGTTAAATCAGAAAAGGACAAATTACAGACATTTCATAAAGAAGGATGCAGGAGCATATTATGAGATGTTTAATATCATCAATCATCAGGAAAATACAAATTAAAACCACAATGTAATACCATTTCACACCATCTACAATTGCTTAAAAAATTTCTGACACTACCAAATGTTGGTGAGGATATGGAGTATATTAGCATGCTATTGCTGCTGTAAACAAATTATCAACAACTCAGTGTGCCTTATAACAACATAAATTTAGCTAAATCAGTTTCAATGGACTAAAATCAAGGTGTTGGTAGGGCTGGTTCCTTCTGGAGAGTCTGAGAGGAAGTTCATTTTCTTAGAAGTGGTAAAATGGTATAGCACCTCTGGAAAACTGGCAAATTCTTAAAAAGATAATCTATCCTATTTCATGTCTACATAGTCAAGGAAAATAAAAATATATGTCCACAAAAAGAGACCTGTACAAGAATGTTCATAGTAGCCACATCAATAATAGCCAAAAACTGGAAACAAGTCAAAATATCAACAAAACAAAGAAAAATGCATAACAAAGAAAACAAACCAAAAAAATGCAGTATACTCATACAAAATACTGCTCAGGAACAAAAATGAGTGAGCTACTTATACACGCTACAACATGCATGAATCTCAAAAACATCATGCTGGGCAAAAGACAAAAAATATGTATACAGACTGAAAACATTTATGACTTCCCCAACAGGCAAAACTAATCTAATAATAAAAGTCAAAAGGATTGTCTCAGAGGGATTGGAGAAAGGAAATGGAAATGCTTGGACAGAGGCAAAAAGTACCTTTCTGGGGTGATAAAATTGTTTTCTATCTTTTTTGAGAGGTAGTCACATGTGAGTACATAATTATCAAAACTCACAGAACTGAACATTTAAAGTTTGTGCGTTTCATCAGATGTGAATTACAATTCAAAAAATTTTTAAGTTTCTGAACAAATACATTAGGACGTTCCTAAATAAAGTTAGATTTTTTTTTACTTAAGAATGTGTCAAAACCTTCAATATGCCAATGTACATTGCAAATTTCAAAAGGGAGGCGGGTGCAATTGACTAAAGATGTAAGCCTAGATGTGCCTACCCACAACGAGCAGGTAGCCTCTGCAAGGACATCTAGGCAAATGTGGGAGGATGGGACAAAGTATGTGGGAGAGGGGGAGTATTGTTTTGACAAAAAGTGAGAGCCCAAATGACATCCAGTCACAAAGTTATTTGAGGTACTCACAGTATGGTTGCTGTAACAGAGCTATACCATTGACCCTTGAACAATGCAAGTATAAATTGTGTGGGTACACTTACACATAAATTTTTTTTCAATAAATATATTGGAAAAATTTTTGAAGATTTGTAATAATTTGAAAAAACTCACAGATGAGCCATGTTGCCTAGAAATATCAAAAAAATTAAGAAAAAGTTATGTCATGAATGCATTATATGTAGATACTAGTCTATTTTATTATTTACTACCATGAAATATACACACATCTATTATAAATAAAAAGTTAAAATTTATCAAAACTTACAAACACAGACCATACATGGTGCCATTTATAGTCAACGGAAATGTAAACAACATAAAGACACAGTATTATATTACTGTACTACTGTAATAATCTCATAACCACCACGTGCTGGTACTGCAATGAGCTCAAGTGTTGCAAGTACCCGCTTAAAATGCCATGTGATGCTAATTAACTCCACATGAGCAGTTCATCTCTCCAGTAAATCAATCACAGTAAAAAGTGATCTCTCATGGTTCTCCTATATTTTTCATTATGTTTAGTGCGATACTGTAAACCCCGAATAACACCATGGAACCCACACAAAGTGCCACTGGTGATGCTGGAAGTGCTTCCAAGAAGCAGAGAAGTTGTGACATTACAAAAAACAGTTGAATTGCTTGATATGCACTGCACAATGAATGAGTGAGGTCTGCAGCCGCAGCTGCCGGACATTTCAAGATAAATGAATCCAGCATAAGGACCACTGTAAAAAAAGAAAAGGCAATTTGTGAAGCAGTCACTGCAGCTACACCAGCAGGTACAAAAACCTTGCACTTTTTGCTAAATCTTTTTATCTCGTTATTGAAAATGTAGCTATTATGTGGGTGCAGGATTGCTATAAGAAAGGGACACCTAGAGACTGAGGAATAATGAAGTCACAACGTAAAGTAAAAGGAAAGTGAAGGATATAAAGCTGGAAAATTTAATGCCAGCAAAGGATGGTCTGATTTTAGAAAGGTTTGGCTTTAAAAAATGTCAAAATAATGGGAGAAGCAGCTTCTGCCAACCAAGAGGCAGCAGATGAGCTCCCAGATACCATTAAGAAAATCATTGAGGAGAAAGGATAGGCTATCTGCCTAAATAGGTTTTTAATGCAGACAAAAGTGTCCTGTTCTGAGAAAAAATGCCACAAAGGACATTTATTAGTAAGGAAGAGAAGTGAGCACCAGGATTTAAGGGAGAAAGTGATAAGCTAACTACTGTTTTGTGCAGATGCAGTCAGGTTTATGATCAGGACTGCCCTGATAAAGCTGCTACCCCGTTAGCCTTGAAGGGAAAAAATAAACACCAGCTGCCAGTCTTTTGGTTGTACAATAAGAAGAACCGACAATTAGAACCCTTTTTCTGGACTGGCTCCATTGATGCTTTATCCCTGAAG
The DNA here is from genome assembly GCA_008086735.1 of Cheirogaleus medius. Classification (NCBI taxonomy): domain Eukaryota; kingdom Metazoa; phylum Chordata; class Mammalia; order Primates; family Cheirogaleidae; genus Cheirogaleus; species Cheirogaleus medius. The sequence continues at coordinate 32,219,564 of VBSM01003157.1, read as the reverse complement.
TCCCCCAGTAAGGGCCACCTTTTAAAGTTCTTTTGCTACCAGACAATGCCCCTGGCCACCCAGAACCCCATGAGTTCAACACAGAAGGTGCCAAAGTGGTGTACCTGCCCCCAAACATGTTTCTAATTCAGTCTCTAGATTGGGGGGGAGGGTCATAAAGACCTTTAAGGCTCATTACACACAATACTCTATGGAAAGGATTGTCAACGCTATGGAAGAGAACCCTGATAGAATATCATGAAAGTCTGCAAGGATTATACCACCGAAGATGCCATCGTTGTTACAGAAAAAGCCATGAAAGTCATCAAGCCTGAAACAATAAATTCCTGCTGAATAAAACTGTTTCAATGTTGTGCATGACTTCACAGGATTTACAACCCAGCCAATCAAGAAAATCATGAAAGAGACTGTGGATATGGCCCAAAAAAAACCATGCCCAAAGGGTTGCAAGATACGGATCTTAGAACACACCACACCAGAGGACTGAACAGAAGACAACTTGAGGGAGATGAGTGCTTCCAAACCAGTGCCAGACGGTGAGGAAGAAAACGTAAAAGCAGCAGTGCCATTAAGACAAACTGACATTAGGCAATCTGGTAGAAGGGTTCCTATTATCCAAGACTGCTTTTGCTTTCTTTTACGACAAGGGCCCTTCTATGATATGGGTACTGAAACTAAAGCAAATGATAGGAGGAGGATTGGTACAGTATAGAAACATTTTTAGAGAAATGAGAAAGCAAAAAAGTCAGAAATTACAATGTATTTCCATAAAGTCACACAGAGTGTGCCTGCTTCTCCTGCCTCCCTTTTTACCTCTTCTGTCTCTGCCACCCCTAGGCAGCAAGATCAACTCATTCTCTTCTTCCTCCTCTCAGCCTTCTCAGAGTGAAGAGGACAAAGATGAAGACTTTTATGATAATCCACTTTCACTTAATGCATAGGAAATACATTTTCTCTTATAATTTTCTTTTGTTGTTTTTCTGAGACCAGGGTCTTGCTCTGTGGACCAGGGTAGAATACAGTGGCATTATCATAGCTCACTGCAACCTCAAACTCCTGGGCTCAAGTGATCTTCCTGCCTCAGCCTCCCAAGTAGCTAGGACTACAGGCACACAACACCATGTCCAGCTAATTGTTCTGTTCTTTATGCGACAGGGTCTCGCTATCATGCTCAGCCTGGTCTCAAATTCTTGGCCTCAAGTGATCCTCCCACGTTGGCTTCTCTCAGTAACATTTTTTTCTCTAGTTTACTTTATTTTTTTTTCCTTTTATTTCATCATATAATGGGGGTACAAATATTGTTAGGGTTACATACATTGCCCCAACCACCCCTCCCCCCCACATGCCAGAGCTTCAAGTGAGTCCAATCCCCAGGTGGCGCGCACGGCACACATTATGTAACTCTACACTTCCTCCCCCTCTAGTTTACTTTATTATGTATGTCTACAACATGTTAACATACAAAATATGCATTAACCAACTGTTTATGTTATCAGTAAGACTTCTGGTCAACAGTAGGCTACTAGTTAAGTTTTGGGGGAATCAAGTTATACGCAGGTTTTTGACTAGGCAGGTGGTCAGCACCCCAACTGCTGTGTTGTTGAAGGGTCAACTGTACATTTACTAAAAAAGAAATGTTAAGTATAACCTCAGAAAAGGACTACGAATTCTCAAGTCTATTCTTAAAAATGGTCTTTCAACTAAAGATACTTAGGCCTTAGCACAGTTTGCTAGGAAATAATGGTCACAACCTACTTAATAATCATATTCACTCCCCTCAAAAGGGAAAAATAATGGGTCCTCAAGTTCAATTCAGGAGAATGTCTTCAGGGTCTCTAGGAAAAGACAACATAGTATGTTGAATTTCATAAATTTGGCCATGTAAACGCTTTTTTAGGGACATATGGAATTCCACATAACAATGTTACACTGACAACATTGGAAACCCAGCTAAAAAAAATTTGAAAAGAGGCCAGGCGTGGCAGCACATGCCTGTAATCCCAGCACTTTAGGAGGCCAGGGCAGGAGGATCACTCGACACCAGGAGTTCAAAACCGTCTGGGCAACATAGCAAGACCCTATCTCTACCAAAAAACAATAATAATTAGCCAGGCATGGTGGCACGCACCTGTAGTCCCAGCTATGCAGGAGGTTGAGGCAGGAGGATCACTTTAGCCTAGACGTTTGAGGCTGCAGTGAGCTATGATCACACCACTGCACTCCAGCCTGGGTGACAGAGCAAAACCCTGCCTCTAAAAGAAAAACAAATTTGAAAGGAGCCATTAAATAGGATTATGCGACTTTCATTAGCAATGTAACACAAATGGCAGGAAAGTGAGGTTTGCTCAAAGTTAGAGAACTGTAAGGCAAGTAAAGAAGCAACAGTGAGAATCTGACAGTAGTCCTATTAAACTGTCTATAGTGGTAGACCTTAGAATAATACACATAAATAAGCACTATACTATATAAAACTACAATGTGATAAAATAAAGCAAACATAAAACTCCATCAAACACACATAATAATCTACCAACCACAAGTCTGGGACTACCGGGCAACAAAAGGTATACCTCACTAACTTTGGCCCCTGCTGAATTCCTACTCTGAGCCACAAAGTATGCCTAAGGAAGCTGAACACATAAACCTTAATACCATGTGACACAGTCTTATCCTAACACAGAGAACATGATTAATTCAAACTTTGGAAGAGAAAGATGTCACGAAGGTGACACCTTAGCCGAAGTCTGAAGAGAGAGATAGTACACCAGGCAGAAAGTTCAGCATGTTTCCTAAAAACGGGAAACATTTTAGGAGCGACAAAAAAAAACAAAAACCTAGGTTACTGTTCAAATATGGGTACAGGCAGCACTGTGGTAGGAGATGAGGAGAGGAGAATAAGACCAGCCCAGAAAAAAAAGATGAAGACAGAAATTAGTACTAGTGCTAGGAAATTAACTCAGTTATTTCAGAGACAATTCTCATGTCCTATTGACCAACTGGATGTGCACAGTCTAAAAAAAAGGACATAAAGATAACTGATATGACTAACTAATGTAACTGAGCAGCATATAATAGCACATTAATCACTATTTGGAATAAGGAAAGAAAAACAAACCCGAAAGCTAAGGCTACAGGGTCAGTTTTATATATGCCTTTATACAAGTAACTGTGCTCATCACATGGCTAGGAGGCAAGATAAAAAACAGCAGACCCAGGAGACAAGGTAATCACAGTGCACAGATTAGAGTGTGCCCAAGCTGGGCAGCACAACTGTAGTCCTGAAGAAAAGAAAAGCAACCAGTCCCTAGGTTTGGTTTCTGAGGATTGTTCAGGCCTGTTTCAGCTCCATACAAATTTCATCCTTAGAACAAACCCTCTTTTTAAGCTAGCATGAGTGATCCCTGTTCCTTGTGAAAAACTAATAGAAAAAAAACAAATAGGCTGGGCGCGGTGGCTCGCACCTGTGATCTTAGCACTCTGGGAGGCTGAGGCAGGCGGATTGTTCAAGGTCAGGAGTTTGAAACCAGCCTGAGCAAGAGTGAGACCCTGTCTCTACTAAAAATAGAAAGAAATTAATTGGCCAACTAAAAATATATAGAAAAAATTAGCCGGGCATGGTGGCGCATGCCTGTAGTCCCAGCTACTAGGGAGGCTGAGGCAGAAGGATTGCTTGAGCCCAGGAGTTTGAGGTTGCTGTGAACTAGGCTGATGCCATGGCACTCTAGCCCAGGCAACAGAGTGAGACTCTGTCTCAAAAAAAAAACAAATATAAAAAGAATCTACCTAGGAGTGTCTATATCTTTGGCTGTTATTCTGTTCACAAGAATTTAGCCAAAGGAAATGAATAAAAATCTAACTTCTGTATAATCAGCAAAAATGAAAGAGATTCCCAGTACCAGAAAGAACCTGAGTTAACAGTTTTTCTGTTACACTTTTGTTAAATGAAATATTTCCTATGAGTGGAGCTATCTTCTTGGGGACCTAAAGTTTTCTATAAAATCTTTAAAATGTTTTTTCTTCATGGAAATGAAAATATCATGTTTAAGCCTATTCTGGGCCATCCTAATGGTCACATGACCTGGTACTACCACATGATCTCAGCGTCCTATGTCTTACAGCAGCAGTTATAACCACTCTGGAACTAAGTGAACAAACACTTAACAGTTACCAGCCTTACCTTTAAACGTCTCTTAGTAACCACGGCTGGCTGACATCTAACTATCTCTGGAGAATTTTTAAATTATGTAATAAAATATTTGTTGGTAATGATAATACATTTCAACAAGTTGAGCATTTATTTTAAATAACTAATGAATTATATTTAGCCAGTATTCTTGAAATGTAAATAGATTGTAGGCTGACAAGGAAGAGATAGTACCATGTTCTAAGTTAAAAACAAATGAAATAAAAAAATAACTAGACAAAACTAGATTTATGATCAAGCTGTTATCAAAATGTGAATGAGTCATTTACAGAATATATAGATTTCCTTCAGCAGTGTGGCAGCAAGCTCTCTACTGAAGAAAGTTTTTTCAATATCTGCAAGAACTGAAATGTAAGTTCAGATGCCAAGTCTGTGTCTAATTCCAGCAATAAGTGATACTTACATAATGCAGGTTTCAAAAGAACAGGAAGACTTTATCCTCACAGCTGAATAAGAAAGCTTATCAAATGATACCTTAGTAAAATTGGGATTCTAAAATTACTCACTGGAAAGTTTCAATTAGGTAAGAGATCTGATTATCCTGAAGTTGTAGTAAATAAAGCCTTCAAGTTATGACTCTGTAATAGTTTGATAAATAGCATTCTCTGCATGTTTTATTAAACTACAGTGTATATTCTTTGCAGAGTCTTCAATTGTGTTGTACTTTTCTTACTGTTTTTATTATGACATAAACCCACTGAATTATCATTGAATTCAATTATCACTGAATTATTACAAAAAAAATCTCTAAAGCCTTATAATGATTTTTCACTTTCTTATATTATCTTTTGGAACATACAAATTTATATTTTAGTCTAAAATCTTTAATGACACAACTCTGCTTCTTTTCAAAGAAATCTCGTTCTGCCCCCCAATATAGTAAAAAACATTTATTGAGTGCACTTTTAAGTCTAAAAGTGCAGTAAGCATGAATTTACTGAATCCTCATAAGAACAAAGTAGGGTAGGTACTATTATTTACAAATGAGAAATGAGGCACAAAGTAGTATCCTGATGTGTAGAGAATCCCCCCTAAATACTTTTACAGACATTTTAATTTTACTTTTCATATTTATGTTTCTAATACATCAGATATTTGTTTTTAAGAGGTAAGATAATGATCTACACATCTCCAATAAGGACAGCCTGTTGTATCAGCACCACTTACTAAAGCTTACCTTTTTGTAATTCATAATGCCACCCCGTCACATAGCAAATCCCTATAAATAAAGGCCTGATTGTGGGCCTTCTATTCTGTTCATTTAACGTATTTGTTCACACTTAATATCACAGAATTTTAATTACCATTGTTTTCTAATTAGTCTTGGTATTTAATAGGGTGAGTCCCCCCTCCTTACTATTCAAACTTGTGTTACTGTTACTTTGTTTAGCATGTCAATTTCCACAAAACCCTATAGGATTTTGATTGGAAGTGCCATGAATTTGCATTAATTTGTGGCAAACATATTTGTAATATTAAGTGTTCCTATTATGAAAATGGGAGGTTTCCATTTATTTTGGACTCAGTAGCCATTCATAATTTATATTCCTTTCTCCATAAAAGGTCTCACGTCTTGTTAAATTTACTTATTCCTCCAGATAGGTATCTTGGTTTTTACTGTGAATAGGATATTCACTTCATTTAAAAAATTAAATATTTCTCCCCAAATTAAATATTTCAATTATACGAACAAAAAAAATATTACACTGAACACCCTTGTACTTTCCATCTAGCTGTCAAATTAGTATTTTGCAGTATTTGATCAGATATAAGCAATAATACATGATGAATACAGCTAAAGTCCCCTATGTATACCATTCTGATTCCATTTCCCTCCCTCCTGCTTCTCAGAGATAATCACTATCCTGATTTTCCCCATGGTTATTTAAGAGTTTTTGCTACATATTGTATCCATATAATACAATTTTATACATTTTATAAATTTATATGAAAGTTTACATGTCAATCTGCCTTTTTCACTCAGTATTATAACTATACATGCTGATAGATATATAATCAATCTGAAATTCCAGTTCATTCATTTTAGTCATATAGCATCCCGCTATATGATGATTATAGTTCATTGTCCATTCTCCTCTTAGTGTCTATTTAGGTTTCAAATTTACTTGTAAAAGTAACAAGTGGCCATGAATATTTTGGTATATATCTTCTTATACTATGTGAAAACTTTTCCAGGGAAGAAACTTTCAAACTTCTTAACTAAAAAAAGTCCCACAGTGAGAAGTACATTTCACACTGCAACCCAGTATGTATACACACACAGGCTTAACCAAGAAACATTTAAACATACGTTACACTCTGCAATTTCGCTAAACTGAGGGTAGTGAACCATTAGTGAGCATGAAATCAATGTAGTGGAGCCTGATAAATATCTTTTTAAAACAATTAAAAAAACAAAATAAACTTCAATTCCATCTTTGTCACATGTAAAATATATTTCCCACTATGGGTCTGCCAAAAACCACGTAACAGACCACATGTGGTGGCTCACATCTATAACCCTAGGACTTTGGGAGGCCAAGGTGGGAGGATCGCTTGAAGCCAGGAGTTCCAGACCAGGCTGAGCAACATAGCAAGACCT